>JAOUQW010000021.1:11622982-11635716 GCA_028565825.1 Olivaichthys viedmensis
AAACTTTCATAGTCATTTTGGAGTCATGATTCTGGACACATGATGTTTTACAGCTTTCTACAAATGATCTGAAAGCTGAAGTGCAGAAACACTAGAATCATATTACAATCATTTTATAGACGGATCTGAAACTAAAATGGAGTTTATATCACTGACAACATCGATTCCACACTTTTGAACGCTAGTGTACATTTAAGCCATTTATAGGAAAACAAATGCGTGTCCACCATGCTTTAATCTACGTGCTCCAAAAATACAGTACGTGCATCCTCAGGGAGAGGTGATCTATATTTTTTGGTAGCCTATTAACACACAGTCATATGGCGGACCGTGCTTCGGTTGTTTTGTGTGCACCTGAGTACGGGCAGGGTGTTCACATCTGTCAAGACAACCTAAAACTAAAAGTAAAGTTCAATAGGTCCACACCAAACAAGGCAGGTGTGAAAGCGCTCTTAGTGGGTCAGGTATAAATGAGAAACCAAAAAAAACATTGGGGATTTTTAAATCTTGTTTCTACCGCAGTACTGAAAAACTACAAAGACAACTGATGTATTTGTCTTAATACTTTACTTGTTGCAAAATTGCTGCACATGCGGCCAGGGTTTCCGAAGTCCTCAAGGATGTTTTTTATTCGTCTTTTGATTTGCCTTCATAGTTTTCAATAGGCTTACTTTGTTTTCCTGAATGCAGCGCGCAGAACCCAGAAGTAGTAATGCTTCGGCATTGAGTGTCGAGTAAAACTCCTCCAAACACATTTTAACATCATCCGAAGTCCAGCACCAAACAATGAGAATTAAACCTTTCAGAAATGGAGCCGTAATCTTCATTTATCGTGCAGTCCAGTCTTTTCAATTTACACTGCACGCGGCTCATAACCGTCCTTCATTCATTGAGAGTGGAGCTTCAAATTGTCTGTACTGGACCATCAGATTATTATAAACATGTGTTACCATTGTATACGATCAAATAAAGTTTATTAGCTTAGTGTGTGGGTTTAAAAGTAGCGTTTATATTAGCCTAACAAGATAATAGAAAAAGCAGGACAAAAATAACCTCGCTGTAGTCGAGAAAGGTTGATAATGTTATCAAATAAAAGTTCGGGGTATGACAGCATGTTTCTGTAACTATAAAGCTTTAATGTTAGCATGGCTACGCAAATCAGAAAAGGACACAGGTCTGGAGTCTAGCTAGCTAGTATACCGTCATATCAATATATCATCCGCCCCCAAATATATAAAGATTTCTGTCTGCTTTGAATAATGTATCCATGAATAAGAAGTATTAACTGTAAAAAAAATTCTATTACTTTGTGAAAACCAGCTCTTGGTAGTGCACTCTTGGACCCGACTGTATTTCCTAAGGCAGGTTTCTCGCCCTGTTTCCAACAGAATATCATGCTTCAGTATAGCAGTTGTACAGAAAGAGGCTGTTTGTAATGTTATGAATGCTTAAAACCATTTATTTGTGTTAACATAGGGCTTTATAGACAGAGATTGTCTCGCTGTTACAGTGTTTTTTTTAGCGCAGTAACCCTTAGCACAGACTAGTCTTTTCAGTAACTAATTGTCATTACTGTGCATGCCTTAGTCTTGTTATTTGTTGTATATTGCATTCTGGTGATTTGTATTTTTTTTTTTTTCTTTTTTTTTTTTTCTCACCTACCCAAACTGCACTGCTGCCCCATGATGCACCTCTGCTTGCTGTTTATGTTAATGCGCTTGACCCCCCATTGGCCCATTGCCATCATGTGCTCGCTGCCTGCTAATTAAGACTCAGTCGGCTGTCAAATCACTGAAGCGACCCCTCGAGGCAACCTTTGACCTGGTACTATGTCCTTTCACCTTTTAGCTTGGCATGTAGCTCTGTTGTAGAAACTTTTATGAACTAAAACGTGATAAACTACTTATAATAATACATTGAATATGTCAGAAAAGGGGTGATTAATTGATTGTGTTGCACTAACTTGGGCCAAATCTGCTAGAAAATAAAAAAGACAAATAAAAAAATGGCAATAATAATAATTTTACGCAAATCAATAACTAAAATCAATAACTAAAAAAGTTGAAAAAAAAAAAAAAAAGTTTGGTTGAACTTTTGTTAGCCACAGTCAGTTCATCACCTCTGCTGATAAAAACAAACAAACAAGGTGTGAACATTTTTTGTAGATCTATCTACATAACGTGATTTTATACTACAGAAGTATCAAAATGTATTTTCTACGTAATCTGCATGAACGTTGCTGTTTTTAGATTTGCATGTCTACTTTGGGAATGGGTGGGCACGTAGCGGGCAAAAATTTAACAGCGCTTATATTTAATCATGGAGCTAGCAGTGCAGTTTTCCTTATTTATTATTATTGTTATTATTATTATTATTATTACTATTATTATTATTATTATTATTATTATTATTTGCTATACACATTTAAAGAAAGCTCCTAAATCTCCACCATTGCTTTACCGAATTAATTGTAGTACTATATCGGTTTATTCTAATAATAATGTCGTTAACTTGTGTTTTGTTTTTTTGTTCATTTATATGGGTTTTAAATTGGCACGCTGATTATCTATATAGAGTAGTGTTGGTCACTGCTTGCTTGTTTAAAGTGATGCTTTTTTTTGTCTTCTAACTAATTCTCCTTTCTCTCTTTTTATTTCCTCCCCTTCGCTGCCATCGTGCTCTGTTCCTCAGGGGATTTCGCCCGTTTTACCTCCATTACCAAAGAGACCCGCACTTGAAAAAACCAACGGTGCCACGGCCATGTTCAACGCTGGCATGTTCCAGTACCAACAGGCCCTCACCAACATGCAGTTCCATCAGCAGGCGGCCTTCATACCGTCAGGTAGGTCGTTCCTGCTTTCACCTTTCACCTCTGACCTTTCATCACTGGCATTAATCTACTGACCCACACATGCCTGAATGACACAGACTTTGCAGAGTGCCAACCTCAAACTCGCCGAAACACAAGTGACTGGCATCACTTGTGTTTTTTTTTTTTCAGTATCAATTTGTTATATATTTGTCATATATATTCAATATTCAGCCTATTCTTTCGACTGAATTATCTCCCAGGCTTGGCATGAAGCTTATTTATTCATTTGGCAGATGCTTTTATTTGGATAACAAGTGAGAAAGCATGTAATAGCTGAGTAATTACGAGTGAAGGGCTTTGCTCAAGAGCCCAACAGTGGTTCTCTGGCACTCCTGGGAACCCTCCAGGCACTAGGCCAGAACCTGAGCACCTTTCCCTTACTTAAAGGCTTACTACACCCAAAAATGCTAGCATAGCTAATGATAAGTAAATATACAGTATATTGGAAAAACAATAATTTTAGTGAATCTCATTTTTAAAAGCTGTCCTTGACCATAGATTAGATTATCCCTTTCATTTTAAAGCTATACGACTACTTTTTCTGTGCCTTGTAGTCAGGGGTGGAAATAGTACAAAAAAATTAAACTGAAGTGAAAGTATGGAAATTGGGCCAAAATCTCAAAAAATGAAGCGTTCGCACTTAAATGTACTCAAGAATTTAATAGTAGTAATAATAGTCCTTGTGCAAAGATGATTGGTGGTGGTATCCATACAAATTGGGATGGTTTAAATATAGTGAATAAATAAAGTTAAAATGCACAGAAATGTAAATGATTGAATTGGAAGCTGGGCAAAAGAAAAATAAATAATTGAGTAATTGGTAATTGGACGGTGTAAATGTTTTGGGGGTTTTTTCATGGAAATGTAACCGAGTAACAGTATTAAATTTACATTTTATTTACGTAAAGTACCAATCCCCTAATCCCCTATATAAAAAGATATGATACTTAAGTATCGTAAGGAAATACAATACTGCTTGCATTAAATTTCCATTTAGATTTTAGTATTTAAACTTTCAAGAGCAGCCAAACTTGGCCTGAGTCCTTACATTTTTATTTGCACTTAAAACGTGCCTCATACAGTTTTCAGCTTCGGACGTGTTAGAAAATGTCCGAGAGTTTGTGTTACATTTGCGGCCCTCTGCAAAGCACAGTGCCTCAGTTTAACACCTTTCTGCATTGTTGCATTATGTGGTGTGTATAGTTTTTGATTGTGGTGATCAAAATAATATGTGGAGGTTCATTAAAAGAGCTACATGTGAGTTTGAAGAAGGAACAGTGCTTTTGTTTGGAGTTTTAAATTGTCATGTACACAATCATTTGTTCATGTCTGATGAGTGCAGTTGCAAACAACTGAATTATTACAACAACAAAAAAACATAAATGTATTTATTGTTTTTTGAGAAATTGAGTCTGAACTTGGCCTTTTAAAAGGCTATGACATGATCAGCTGCTGACACACATTTTGAAATTACTGTACCTAAAGATCATTCTATGAATTTTCAACCAACAGTTCTCACTTGTAGCTCTTGTGATATTGTGATATTAATAATATTTTTGCCCAAATGGAATGTGCTATGATACAATTATCCACCCGATAATTTATCTCACTGTCTCATTTATTATCATTTCATTTATGAAGTTTCAATGATTTATGATGTTTTATTATTCTGTTGCCTTAACATTACTCTTCTTGTTGTTTTTGTTTCCGTTCTAATGGCACGCGTGATGGGTTGTGTTGATTCTCCTCCCCCTCCTTCTGCCTTTCCACTTCACTTCCTGCTGCAATGCATGATGGGCAGGCTCAATATTGTGCATGACACCCGCAGCAAGTGTTGGTAGGTGTCGGCTCTCCTTCTTGATTATCTTCAAGCCGCTTTTCGGTGTCCCACATTCCATTTCAGTCCCCACTTAGTGGCGCATTGTGCATCGGAATGGGGCAAGATGTCATATCACTCTGGCGCTAATTAAGTCCTGAGTCATGACATTTACCTGACATTTTATTGAGAGGAAAAACACAACAGCTCAGGATTTTTTAGAGCTTTTTATTGGGTCCTTTTTATAAATGTGTGACTTGTGATGCCCAGTGAATGAGGTTAACTGGTAGCTGGTAGATTCTCTTTTCTAACAATGTGAGGCTTTAAAATGAAAGTGAATAAATGTTTATCAAATTAAGCCAACTGATAATACTGTAGGAATATTAATGATACATGCAATTGTTATGTATGTATATGTTCCATTTCATGGCTTCATCCTCAATGAAATGTTGCTTTCTTTGCAATAGCAGCATGACACACCACTAATGTGCCCTTTGACCTCACCTATGGCATGGCTTTGACCTTTGCGTAACCCCACCTCAAAACCATGCTCGCCCGCCTTCGCTGACTGTAATCAAATGGATGTCACATCTGCCCTGTCCCCCTGTTCATTTTTGGTTATTTGGTTTTCCCTCCGAAAAGTTCCCATGATGCACGGTGCTTCGGCAGCCATTGTGTCAGCAGCCACCACATCTGCCACAAGTGTTCCCTTCGCAACAGCCACAGCCAATCAGGTTTGCTCCTTTACCGCTTTCCCTCTGCCTCTCATTAGGTTTGTAGAGTCTCCGTGCCACGTGGACATGCGTGTTGTGTGCATGTGTGTGTGTGTGTGAGTGTGAAACAGGGGTGATGGGTGTGACCGCCTGCATCATACCGTGCGTACTGACCTTCGTCTTATTAACCAGCATGTGAATGCAATCATTAACCGCACAATCAAAGGCAAACACCATGTCTCATGCTACATCTGGTTTTCAGAATGCCCTGTTTACTCATCAACATCACACCTGATACATCTGTTTCACTCGCATTCAGAGGAATGACTCACATTGATGTCTTAACTATTTATTATAATCAGTATCTCGTTGTTCTTGTTCATTTGACTAGGCTAATTAACACAGTCTGTAGAATACAGACTATATACTATCAAAGTATACTCGGTTAATTAACACAGTCTGTAGAATATATAAGTCTTAAAATATACAAGTATAAAAGTAGACTATGCTAATTATCACACTACACGCTTAGAAGAAAAGTTTTCATCCAGCACCCTAAAGGGTTCTTGGGTTCTTGTCCCTCTGTGGGAACACTTCAATTGTCTATGTAGGACCCTACAAAATCATTTCCTCGATACAAAAGCTTCTATTTAGCACCGATTTAGAGAGCTAGAACCAAGAAAACAGCCCAGGAACCCTTTTACAAAAGTAGGATAGGTTAATTAACACACAAAAGTGGAATAGGTTCATTAACACAGTCAATAGAATACTTTGTATAAAAGTGAATTAATAAGTTGGTAAAATGCAGTACATTGGTTAGACTAGATTAATTAACACAGTAGAATACAGTCACTGGGTATAAAAGTAAACTAGGTATAAAATAAAACAGTCAGTAGGTTAGACTTGGTTAATTAACACAATAGTAGTATAAACAGGTTAATTAACACAGTAGGTATTAAAAGTAGGTAGGTATAAAAGTCTAGGTTAATTAACAGTCTGTAGAATACAGTCACTTGGTATAAACAGGTTAATTAACACAGTAGGTATAAAAGTAGGTACGTATAAAAGTCTACGTTAATTAACAGTGTCAGTAGAATACATTTACTTTGTATAAAATTTGACTAGATTCATTAACACAGGCATTCGAATACATTCACATGGTATAAAAGTGAACTAGGTTAATTAACACAGTAGAAATTTACCCAGACTATCGTAGTGTATACACTGTATTTCCGCCAAAACAGACCCATGTGTATGTCCTTCAATACATCAAGGACAAAAAAACACTGCCAGTTCATTAGACTGTAGTGTCCACAAATGGTCTTTTATAATCTTGTAAATTTGACATAAATAAGGGACCTACAAAAGCAAAAGGTCAGTGCTGTGGACGTCAGTATTCAGTCTCAGCCCCCACTCTAATGCAGATACATGTAATTGCTGAAGGCTGCTAGAAAGCAGATGTTTCATTGCTTTTTTTACTTTTTGTATATATATATATATATACATATACATACATATATATAAAGAGAGAGGTTGCCAAAGGAAAGAACATGTGAATGAAGAATTCCTTTGTACAGTGCAACCCGCTTCTCTGTGCATATTACAGTAAAGAACTTGAACTTGAACTTAATTGTACTAAAATATAGGAAGATTCATATCACATTTAGCCACCAGTTTTAAGGTGTCATATTCAAAATCCTAAAAGTAACCAGGAATTGCTGTGGCGTAGAAATGCATGTTTATTGCTACAGGCTCACACTTGATTTTTTGCTTCCTTTTCTGTTTCCACGTCTAGATTCCAGTAATATCTGCAGATCATCTGACTAGTCACAAATACATGACTCAGATGTAGGAGTAGATTTCAAACAGTAAGTTCCACATACATACTGTGTGTGTGTGTGTGTGTGTGTGTCGTATACTATTCCAGAATATGAAAAACATACAGATGAAAGAAAATCCGCAAGCTGATCTCTAACCTTGTCCTAATTTTTTTTTACCCCCTTCAGATCACATCCAAGTGTGCTTGTGTGCCGTCCGATTTTTAGGATCCACCCTTTACACGCCAAACCAGAGCAAAAGAAGATAAGAAACCATGTCACCATTCCCTGGAATGACGGAAACGCGCATGCTAACACTGTTAAGGATTCGATATAGCTCAGCCGGGGTCTTGAAAAAACTCTTTCTATAAGTTTGTTTTTGGTAACCGGGGCGAAAAGAGCATCACCGTCTGCCTTTTTCTGTCTATGGATGGTGCAAAGCATGTCTGAACCATTACAGCGACGAGAAACGCAGGGTGGTGTCTCGTGTCACGTTTTTTGGTACAAAACACTTCGGGGGGGAGGTTTTGGTTTATTTATTTTTTCCCGGGGCGGTGGTGGGGATGGTTTTGTTTCTTTTCATGGTTTTACAAACCACGGTGCACCTTGAAAATCTATTCAAAAATAATGTAAAAGGAACAGCGACTTGCAAAAGAATGTCATATAAGACTAGAATATTGTGCATGCAGTGTTCCATTTGTAAGCGGATCTTTTCTATAACTTGATTGTAAAAGGTGCAGGAGGAGGGGTAAACGGAGGACACTCGCAAAAATGACAACTGAATGTCCTCGATCTAAAACACAGCAGTGTTCCTTTTTTCGAAGCACATCGAAGCGTTGATCTTCATGTTGCGGACTCCACATCAAGTGCCATAGACAGTACTTGCATCCAAAAACAGAAAAAGAAAAAGAAAAAAGAAAAAAAAACATTAGACTTATTATAGGAGTGTTACGTGTTTGTATTATTAATGCCTTTAAGTCTCTAATGTGTTGTCTTGTTCTGTTTTTAATTTGATTATTATTTTTCCAATATTCAGTATGTTGGTTTATTGTCTATTATTGAGTAAATCCTGAACATCTGTTACTTGCCCTGCCTCCTCCCCGATATCCCAAAAACAATCGCCAAAAAAAAACGTCAGTACTGAAAGGGAGGAGGAAAAAAATGTGTTTCCGATTGCTCAATTTATCCAGCTCAGCTTTATTCGGTTCTCATTTGGCTTGTTTTTTTATTTTTTATTATTTATTAATTTTTATTTCATTTGATTTTTATGCGGAATGTCGCTTGAATTAGAATAGTGAGAGGTTCAAGAGACTCCAGACTTTGTGCAGAAACACTCACAGGTCATTAACACACACTAATTCCTATTCTACTGAACACATCTCTTGACTTGCAAAACCAACAAGGACTCCATTCACACAGTTCCTGGAGGGATAATGTACGTTTGGGGGGAGAGTTAGCAAATGGCGCTCTTTTTGTTTTGCCGTAGTGTAGAATTAGAAGTGCGAATGGGTTGTAATTCCATAAATGGAAAATGAAAAAGAGGGGGAAAAATAGTATTAATAGGGTTTTTTTGTATGTTATGTAAGGTCCAGTGTTTTATTTTTCATGTTTGATCAAAGACTGTGGGTGTATTTTTTTTTTTGACTTCTTTCTCAGCCCTGTGTGGGAGAGCGATGAGGCCTGAGGTCAGGGACGCTACAGAAAGGGCTGCTGGGTAAGAAAATACGACCCTCTCCATCGTATTTTTGGTTCCGTGGGCGTTTCGATGAGCATCAGTGCAGGATTTAATGATTCAATAGTAAACGCCTTAGTCCAACATTCTGGCACGTCGATGCTCATATTCCCACATGTGATTTTCTTTCTTAAATTATGGCTGGGGGGGAGGAGGTTTCCCCCTAATTGTTTTTTGATAATTTTTTTGGTCACATTATTTTGTCTCATATACATTTGTCCAAAAAAAAAGAGAAAAACAAAGAAAGAAAATAGGAATATTCTGTCGCATAACTAAGCTCGGATACTGTTTTAGTATTCCATTTTGTGGAGTAAGATTTAACTTTTGTAGAGTATGAAATATGATAAATAATGTGTTTCTTTTGCGTTCTTCACACCATACTCAGTTTGACATTTGTGTAGTGCCGATTATTTGAGTATTGAGTATTAGCATATTGAGTAACACCGAAATGATTTTTTATTTTTATTTTTATTTTCTTTTGTTTGAAATCTTCGAACAAACATCTTTTATATGAATATATCTTACGATGAGGAAATAGTTGCCAAGAGACATAGCTGCTGTGGCGTCAACTACAGCTGATATTGGAATAATATTTTAATGAACTTCTGGTTTGTAAATTAGTCGTTCTAATTAGAGAGGAAAAAAAACAAACAGATGAGAGTATAGTTCTTAGATGTTAAAGGTTGTTTTCTACTGTATTCGTTTAAAAAAAATAAATAGTAAATATCGTTTCAAGTATTTCCAATCTCCCTAGACGTAAGGCCTTGTTAAAGGAAAAAAAAGCTGCATATTTGATGGTAATGGGGCAGTGTGGATGGACATGAGGTCAGCAGGGTGTGTGTGTGTTAAACCAAAATAAAAAGGACAAAACCCTTTTTAGGTGACGCCGCACAGGTAACGTCGGGGATGAAGGGGACGAAGGTCGACTTTTTTTGCACTTCTGTACATAGTCAAAAAAGAAAGAATCGTGTATAATATTGAGATCTTATTTTGAATAAAAAATGTCTATAAATATGAGGAATTTTGTTAACGATATTAAAAAAAACACACACACACACACATACAGAAAAGTCAGGCTGCTCGCAAAAAAGTGACACAGAATTCCGAAAAAGGGCAGAAAATAAATAAATAAAACGTCGCTTTGCTTTTTTTTTGTCAGCGGCTTGTAGCTTGCCAGGAAACTTTCAGGTGGAGGTGACCCTCATCCTCCAGAGCAAGGCCCTATGGGAAAAGCCGCGTGGCCTAAACCCAGTGGTCCCCAGCCCTGATCCTGGAGCAGCCCTGCTGTGTTTTTCCTGCTTTAACACGCCCACGTCGACTCAGGAAGGGCCTGTTTATTAGCTGATTAGTTGGATTAGGTGTGTTAGAGCAAAGAAAATAAGAATAAAATATGCAGGGCAGGAGTACAACAGGACCAGGGTTGGGAAGAAAAAAAAAAAACCACTGGCCTAACCCATACCCAAATAGATCCAACCCCCGATTCTCTCGTTTCTTTTCTGAGGATTGCATGTTAAAGGGCGTAACATATACCACAAGAAAACTTCACTGAGTAATACAGAATAAACAAACCATGTTATACAACTTATTTACAGTATACATTGTAATATTAATGTAACGGACTAAAAAAAAGGACAAAAAAAACAACAAAAGTGGTTAACAATATAAAAAAAAATAGATTCCTAGAGAGCATCTCTTCTTACTGAGGTCTTAGCTCTTGTGGACTAATAACAACAACTGTACATCATAGCTATAAGTAAGATCTTTCTTTTCATACGTCGTATTTTAAGTAGATGATGGATCGACAACCAAATTCGTTGGCACTCTGAAGTATACCTGTGGGGTACCTGTGGTGTTAAGTTAGGAAATGTTTCGCGTTCACGTTGAGTTGCCAAATGGATTCTGTGTTACCAAAGTTGATTGTGCTTACGCATTTCCTGCTCGTTTTGCAACTCGAAACCCCGGGTCGTGGGTTCTACGAGTCCTTTTTTCATCGCCTACAGGTGCACATTTGAGTTGATGACACATTGTAATCTCCAACTTATGGTTTGTTTCTGCTTGTAGTGATTAATAATGTATTCTGTCTAAAGCTGCAGTTTGTTTCGGCTAATTTTATTATTTAGTGCTTTCCAAAAAAAGAAAAAAAAAGAAAAGGTGTTTGTAATTTAGCCAAAATGTCAGCATGCACTTATAATGTCCTGCGATATCAATACTAATGCAACAGTCTTAAGCCATAAAGTATTTAAGGATTCAGTATCATCAAATATAAACACGGGGCAGTTTTCTGCCAGTTCAGTTAGTACACAGGTCAATATTTCAATGCAGGACATTATTGGATCTGAATGCTACATTACAAAGACCTTAACGTGGCTTTTAATGCTTGATTTCATTCTTGCTGTTATGAGAAGAAGAAAAAAATATCTAATGAAAATATATAAATGAACTTAAATAAAAGTGGATTTGCAAACAAACTGTCATCTGTTTGATTATTCGTTAGAAGAACTGCCATAACTACACTAATTAAACTACCTGAAAAATAGCGAATATATTTATAATGTTCTGTTTATTCAGATTTGCACAAGAAAGAGGAAAAGACAAATTGTAGCGTCACAGTTTGACTGAAAAAATTTACAATCCACCAAACCCAGGCCCTCCTTCAACCCACCCACTCAGGGGGGAGAGAGAAGAGGAAAGAAAAAATCAGTAATTTTCAGGTAGGTTATTACGTGCATTATCATATTTTAATTATCTGGTTAAATTCTTTGCAAGAATTAGCTTCATATTCATACATAAACAGTTGGATCCAAATGTCTTAGGTTCACTACCATGAACTAATATGACTATATGCATTCAGTGAAAGAGGGATAAGATGCTATTTACACTTAGTGATCAAGTATGTATATGGGTCAAATATAAAATGTGGGTTTTTTTGCATTTAAAGGCTGCTTGTTATAGGCCTACAGAAAACTACTAATATGCAAAAATATTAAATAATTCCACTCTTACTTCTATGCTGTCTAATAAAAGTATTTACAGGAAAAATTACATATTAGGGGAGAAGTTCCAAAGTGCAAAAGTTCAGAATAACAGTCCACATTACAATTACAAAGAAACATAAAAAGTCACAATAAAAGTACAAATCTGTATCATATTTTTTAAGAACATTTCTTAAGTAACATATGCCTATATACACATAATAACAGCTAGTGCATGTTCTTTTTTTAATGTTTTTATCATTCGTATGAAAATATAGCAATGCTAATTTGTTTTATATGAATATCAATGTCACACGTTAACTATATTCAGTTTTTTAAAATACTGAATAATTATCAGACCTCCTGACTACTGGTGGGCGAACTTAGTGTACATAGCATGTGTTTAAGAGCAGCTATTTGTACTTGATGGAAAGAGACACTACCAAAAATAATTTTAAAATATCTCAGAGACTACTTTGGGGCCTATTGTCAGAATTTAAAGTTGAGACATAGGGACTCACGGCAGAGTTCAGATCTGAATGGTTTTGCTTGCAACGCTTCCACCGAGCGTCCTACAGGTTCCAGGTCTCCTTTCATCCGTCACAGATCCCCATTGACATGTTTCACATTGCAAAATTAATTCACATGGTTCAAGGAAATGTGAATGGTGAGTGGGGCTCTTAATATGTACACTCACCGAGCACTTTATTAGGAACCTGTACACCTTCTTATTCCTGCAATTATCTAATCAGCCAATCGTGTGGCAGCAGCGCAATGTATAAAATCATGCAGATACGGACCAGCAGCTTCAG
>JAOUQW010000021.1:11642638-11654664 GCA_028565825.1 Olivaichthys viedmensis
CTAGCTAGTAGTGGTCTCAAAGGACGAGTAGCGTCTCTAAAGCACTTCTCAGGAAGGGAAACAAGGCCAAACGCTTGACATGGGCTAAGACATAGCAATATTTCACAGTGGATCACTGGAAAAAAGTCCTATTTACTGATGAATCCAAGTTTAAGATTGATGGCAGTAACAGAAGGGTTTAGTAGTTTTCAATTTGTGTTATATAGCCACGTATTTTAAACGCTGATCGACAAAATTCAACAACTTCCCTTAGACTTTCATGATAAGTAAGTTTCGAGTAAACAGGAGTTCTTGTTCTTTTCTCAGTACAGGGAACCGTGCCATAATTCTTGTCTGTGGTAATCCCCCAAACGCTACACATGGATAGAGATTTTAAAAAAGCGCGGGCGTATTCTATTAAACTGCTCCGTATTTTATCCTCTCTCTCAAATTCAGTGTGCTTTATTGGTATTATGTTGGTATTGCCAAAGCTTAGGTTATAAAATACTGAATGAATATTTTAGACTGTGACACTATGAAATAGAAACTGTTAAGAATGCACACTAAACCTTGCTATACTGCAACTAAAAAGTAAAAGTTGGGTTTGTTGGTCGTGCGTGTGTGTACTTAATACATGTATGACCTGGTCACTCACTGTCCATCTGATGCTAGCAGGCAAGGATGTATTTTGCTGCACGCCATGTATCCCCTAATAGAAACAATATTTCCTCAACATTTAAAAGGTTAAATTTGGTGTGTTTGCTGCTGTAAAGAATTTAATAGAATTTTGGGTGTTTTGCCAATTTTCTCTCTCTTCCAATTTCAGGGCTTGGGGCGAATGTGGTGCACCTGCATTGACCGTGGCACCTGTTTGCTATGGCATCATCGCCCTTCCCTCTTTTCAGCGGCCTGTTTCTCCTGACATTGCTCCCCCTGCACTCTTTCTTCTTGCTTGAATCTCCTACCCCCCCGCCCTCCTGCGAGCCCGGGCGCTCATGGGCGGTGCAGCTGAGCCGGATTTCTGAGCCACATGAAGACTCCCTCGACGAGCTAGCAAAGCGGGTGGCGCTGGAAGCCGGGTTTGAGAGCCACGGGCAGATCGGGCACCTCCAGGGCCACTACCTGCTCTGCCACGTAATAGGCGAGGAGGAGGACCTGCCAGCACCTGGCAAAGCGCTGGACGCCCACCCTCATGTGGTCTGGCACTCGCAGGAAAACGTTTTGCGCCGTTCCAAGAGGGGCATCAACTTCAACGATCCCAAATACCCGAGCCAGTGGCATTTGGTGAGTTCACGCAAGGCAGCTTAAAGCAGGAGATGCTGATTTTCAGCACCTATACTAGATACATTTTCCCATTAGTTCCACTGTACTTAGTCAATAATTCATATCAGTTACTGAATAATATGCTTTGGGGTGAATACCGAAATAATAAGCTGTGAGTTTAAGGGGTTAATTACCTTTTATTATATGAAAGAAGAGAAATTTCATGAGTGTGAAGGCAGTAAGAATGCGAGCTCTGTGCCAAAACATTCTCTCATTTAACTTGTATGTTAATTCTACAATCCTCTCCCTGTCTGCTCCTTTGCTATATAGCACAACGATGCGAAGCATGGTATGGACATCAATGTGACGGGTGTGTGGGAGCTCAACATCACCGGAGCGGGCGTCACCGTGGTCGTAGTGGACGACGGCTTGCAGCACACGCTGGAGGACCTTCAGCCCAACTATGTGAGCGCGTCAGCATTCCCTTTTTTCTCCGTTCTCCCTGCTTGAGGTAACAAAAAAGCTCAAAAATTGCTCGTTCATCAAACCTCGCCGGTTTCCTTCCAGTCTCCAGAAGGCAGCTATGATCTGAACTCGAATGATCCGGATCCAATGCCGCACCCCGACTCTCACAGTGATAACCACCACGGCACGCGCTGCGCCGGTGAGATCGCCGCGGTGTCGAATAACAGCTTCTGCGCCGTGGGAGTCGCATACGGCAGCAAGGTGGCAGGTTGGTAACAAGGCACTGCGGTTTCTATAGCGTCAGTGTTTGAGTGCCTGCTTGTGATTTTAATTGATTTTTTTAACCCTTCACCTTCAACCCTTCCTGAACTATACAGTTTGCTGTGTTCTCGGATGCTTATGGACTGCTTAATTTGTTTTCATGATATAAAATGAAAGACTTATTCCCTTGAAGATTTCTTAGGCTCCATGTTTCCCTCTCAGGTATCAGGGTTCTGGACGGACCACTCACAGACAGCATGGAGGCCGTGGCTTTCAATAAACATTACCAGGTCAACGATGTTTACAGCTGCAGGTACTTCCTGGCTTTTTATTTTTCTTTCTTTTTTTCTCAGAATTATCTGTTGCATGTTACTTGTTTCTACACGGTAATGTGTGTGAACAATAACTGGTCTTCTTACAGCACAGGATACAAACGCAACCAACAGTCACTGTGAAATGCACCTAATGTCTGACTCAGAAATCCAAATGCGAATATGAAATCGACGCTGAAAAATGCTCTACGTTTTGTTTTGTTTTTGAGTTTTTTTTGCAAATTCTTTATGCCATGGAAGCTTTGCCTGTACAAACCAATTATAGGACATCTTGTCCTGCTGCTATAACAGTTCTCGAATGATGCACGGTTTGAAAACTGCTCCCTGCAGGTGGTTGTTAATCAGTCATTTGAAGTAGCAGGTTATTACATGTTGGCATCATTTCATACAGCTGTGGATGGTGTATAGCAATCTGTCAGCTACCTGCTGGATTAATGGCACCAGCTCTTTCTGAATGGTTTAATTAGCATGGTGATGGCAAGTGGCTTTTTTTTTTTTTTTTTTTTTGGAAAATTAGACGCACTTTCTCTTTAGTCGTTTGTACTTGAACCCAGGATTTGACCAAAAACCCAGGATGTGACCAGCAAAGACATTTACCATAGACACCCTCAATAACGATAGCTTTTTTCCCCCTTGTAGCTGGGGACCAGATGACGATGGACGGACTGTTGATGGACCACACCCACTGGGCCAGGTCTGTGGTGGAGCTGCCGCTGTTCGTTTGTCCCTAGCCTCATATAAATGGCGTAATGTTCTTCAGTGCCGTGCTGAAGGTCGTAAATCTGTGACAGACTGGATTTGTTTGTACTTACTTCCTTCCCCTGCAGAGGGCATCGTCATAAAGCTTTATCTGTCTTTTCTTAGTATCTGTTAAGTATATAGACAGCACTTTGCAAGGGACAAAGGAAAAAAAAAAAAACTCTCCAAAAATTTGCAGTTCAGGAGAATTGAAAAACGTTTAAAAATAGCGTGAAATGAAATGCATCAGATTTTAATTTAGATGTATAAAAGTCCCAACGTTATGGTTGCATACCGATCGATGTTCGTTCAGTATATGTAGTTGGGGTAGTCGTGTGAATTTGGATCTTGGATTGTCATCTTTACGGTTACTTTGCGCCCCACCAAACCCCTTAAATAAACCCTAATAATGTGATTAGTTTAAGTCTTGGAACAATTTTAGTTCAAGGCACTCCTGAAAAACCAAGTTCCAAATCCGTTCACACAGAGAGGGCTGCAGATGTTTTGGTTTTTTGTTTGTTTTTGTTTTCAGAGAGCCTTGGTTATTAAAAAAAGAAAAGAAAAGAGGGCTCTCGGTACACTTCCTAGGTCTAGATAACTGGACAAGATTAACGCTGGAATGAAAAGATTTCAGGTTATGGAATGCAGTGCAAAAGTTTTAGGCACATGGAAAAAGAAATGTTGTACAGCAAAAATGATTTAAATCAATAAATAAATAAGTTTCCAAATACAAAAAGTACTACAAAAAAAAAAAAACAGTAAAAAAATAAATAAAAATAATAATAAAACCAAATTAATTTTTGGTGTGACCAGCCTTTGCCTTTAAAACTGCATCAATTCTCTTCGGCACGCTGTTTTTTAAGGAAATCGGCTGGTGGGTTGTTCCAAGATTCTTGGAGAACCTGCGTCTGTCTCTGCAGGTACAATCCCAGAACATCCTTGATTATGGTTTTATTTATGTATTTAATATGTCATTTTCTTTAATGACATTGAAAAATGTCTCTGGAACAATGCCATTTTTGTGAAAAGTATCTTTGGAAATCAAAAATTCGCTCTTTATTTTTTATTTTTTAACTGACATATTAACGCAGAAGACATAAAATAAATGTCTAAGACCAAATTTCTCTTAAACTTTGAGAGCCTAAGACGTTTTGCACAGTACCGTGTATGAGAACCACCATAAAGAGACTGACAAAGTTTTTCTTTTTGTTAAATCTGGATTTCCACTCTGTGTTCTTGGAATACGTACAAACATGAATCAAATGACAACTGCTGTAAGGGCTGCCTTTCATGCAATAGTGATGCACGCACACTGTGGTCCATACGAACGCATTACAGTCGAGTGCAAAAGTTTGCGTACCCTTCGGGCAAAATGAAGACAAAAGAAATGGATTTTACAAATTTAGTGTGTTGGGTTTAATCAATGTTTCTTTATTTCTTTATTATCAAAATGATATCGTTTCACCTTTCGTTTCGAGAACTGCCTCTAACCTCTTTGCATGTCCTCTGAGCAGATTTTGGATCCTCTCCATTGTCATGTTCGCTATTTATTTTTTAACTTTTTGCGATTTGTAAAATGTAGATCAAAAGCCACGCACACTGTCATAAAGCTATGTGATTGTGCTAGCAGTGGTGTGCTAGCAGTGGTGTGCTAACACTGCGAACATTCCATATAGCCCTGAGTTCTAGGTGATAGTATCATCAAATAAAAACGTTTACTGTTCTTGTTCTGTTGTTGCTGGCTTCGCTGACCGGGGGATTAATACGCAGTGAGATTTAACCTCTTCAGGAAGGATATTATTCCTGTCAGTCAAGAATTTTTAGATCCAGTTGGATTCTACTCTGGTCAGAAATAGTCAGTTTTCCATCCACTCAGTTACAATAGGCAAACTGTAGCAGAACCAGATGTTTTTAGGGTCAGTGGTAAGAATCGATGCCATTTTATACAGAGGGGGGAAAAAAGGTTTTGGGGAGAAAAAACAAAACATGATTTGATTTCTCAGAATTCTTTTTTTTTTTATTTCCTCCACTTTTTCTATCACATGTCTGATCTTTTTTTAAATCTTTTTTTAAAATCTGATCCGTTCTATTTTGATTCAAACCACATCCGCGTTCGTTTCGCTAAATGAGCATGAGTATGCGTCCTAACTAAACACACCAATCAGGGTTTAAAAGAAAAATGCTTGTGGAAAACCGTTTGATTGGAGCATTACAGGCCGCTGTTTTAACATAGCCGTAAGGGCTTCAATAATATTTGTGGCACTTAAGAGGCCACAAGATCTTTTTTTTTCCACTCGTAAAATAGCGTTATGTTGACATAGTCAGCGCTTACAGTTGAAGTTGTGCACGTTAATTCAAATGTTCACTGTTAGCACTTCATTAAGTCTTCAAAACGCACCAGGCTAGATTTCCTGCTTTGTCCTTTCACAGCCTTGGCATGCATGATGGAAACCGTTCAGTAACGGTTATTTCAGTGCACCTCAGTGGCCCTGTAAACTGAATCGCAGTAGCTGCTGTACTCTGCATGAAATTATTAAGGGGCTCCTGAGGTTTGTATTCGGTTTATAGGAAGATTTGTAAGGAAGTTGCAGTTAGAAAAAAAACGTGAATTATCCCACTGGCTGAGTTTCGGCATGTATTTGGACGTAACTTGGGTAAATCCAAAGCTCGGGCCAGGAGCCAGTTGTTAAAAGTGTCTTATTGAAGCTTTAGAAACCGACAGCTAAATCTCAATACGAAGTCTGAAAAAGAAATGCGCAGTAGCCTAAAGGATGCTTATTCTCTAGCGAAAGACATGAAGGAAAATCATTGTCAGAACCGTTCAGGGCTGCGACTGCACCCCCTTCATAGTGTGGGGCTTATTCTGAGGAAAAGGAAAACCAGAAAGTCATTAAGGAATGTATCTTTAGCCTCAAAGCAGAGTGCAGGAGAGGAATTAGCTGCCTGGAAGGCAGAACACACTGTTCGGGAGCCTTGGATACCACTTGTGTATCTATAAAAGTTAAGACAATCTTATTAGCTTTAAAGTACTATTAAAATGTTCTTTCTGTTTTAATTAGTAGCAAGGATACCAGGTATATTGTAAGGGTCTGTGTGTCTAATCTTATTGAATTTGTTTTATTATTTTTATTTAACAAAAACGCTTTTTTTTTTTTTATACACTATCTTCATAGGCAGCTCTACAACAGGGAGTTACATCAGGCAGAAAAGGCTTTGGAAGCATCTTTGTTGTTGCCAGTGGCAATGGAGGCCTGTATAACGACAACTGCAACTATGATGGCTATGCTAACTCCATCTACACAGTCACTATTGGTAAGAAAGAAAGAAGAAAAAAAAACGCATCCTTCTCTCCTATGTTATTTAAACATACATGGAATGATTGTGTTATAAATAATACAATCATTTTGACCATCGATTTATTAATGTAGCCTATTACTTCTGCTTCTATTATTATTGTATTACCCCCCCTCCCGTGTGCTCTGAGGATAAATGATAATCCTCTGTGTGCGTGTTTGTGTTTTAGGGGCAGTAGATGAGAACGGGAAAATGCCATTCTACGCAGAGGAGTGCGCCTCCATGCTGGCTGTGACTTTCAGCAGCGGAGGAGGACAACTGCGCAGCATTGTGAGTGACAGAATCCTGCATATTGTTACCGAATGTCATCACTGGTGCAAGACAACCTCATGACCATCCTCCTTTTTATTTTTCTTTGAACCGAATTTGAAACGTTACACCCTTTGCACTCAAGGTGTCTTACAGCTTCGAGGCCCTAACCAATAACTCGAGTCAATAAGCAACGAGACGCATAATGGAGAAGACGTCAGAAACACATTTCCATGAGGTGCCAGAATGATTGAAATGCTGACCACAACCTTTAACCTGTTTATTTCAGTGCCTGAACTTTTTTCTTTTTCTTTTTCTTTTTCTGTGTTCAAACGTTGTACACTTGAGCATTTAAGTGTAACCTTATCCAGTCATCGGGGGTAAAAAAAAAATACTTCTGGTTGCTCGTTATTGAGACGTACTTTGCCGATCCAAGTTGTTGAACACATTAAGTTTGTTTTATTACGGTTAAATCAGTATTAGTGTCAGACAAATAAAAAAGGTACAGAATAGCAAAAAAAGGGGAAAAATAATAAACAAGTGACCTAAATTTATGTATTTAATGACATTAATTCGCTGCTCCTAGATCCTTATGAGACTCAAACCCATGCGTCTTAATTAAAGGCAGGTGCACTTGAAGGGTAAAACAGTTAAACTAGGCAACCAGTTAAACCTGTAGATAAAATTGTGCAACAAATATATTTTGAGTGCTACAAGTGTCTAATCAGAGTGATCAAGATCTCGACTTTTTTAAATTAGATCTAGATTGTTTCCAATTGTTTCTATGTTTTTAAAATGGGCCCGTTGCTTGACGTTTAACCAGAAATGTAATACAGAGTGTTCAAAAACCTTTGATCGGCAGCGTAATACTCGGTATACACTGTGCTCTGAGCCGGCTGTCGGTCTGCAGTGAACTGAAAGTGATTATCTGCATGAACACATGTGACTTGCAAGTGAACCAGCTTTATGTTCCAGTCTCTCACTTTAGACGGGGGAGACTGAGAGTTCCTTCTTTTAACACCGTGACCAAACCTGACACATTTTCAAGCTCTCGAGCTCATGCACCCGGGGGATATGCGATGCGGTTAGGCTGAAAAGCAGGCAGGAAATCAACAAAGTCTCTGAGGATTCTTTCATCTGTGCTGGCAACCCAGTGACCGCTAAATGTGTATGCAGGCCTGCTTTTCCATAATATAAGCTAAGACGCATCTTGCCTATATCATGAGTGTTGCGACACTTGGTGCGAGTTCGTATGGCAGGCCCGCCAATCATACATAGCTCCGTGCACGCCGACTTTATAAACGGTATCGCTTACGGTAGTGGTGACAAATCACGCACGTCTCCCAGCTTTCAAAACCATGGCTACGTCCAAAACAGCGCAGCACCTTGTGAAATAATATGCTAAAACCAGTACTCCACCTATGGGAATAACCAATGGTGGCGTGCTGTTTTGATTATACTATTTAATACAGTAAGATGGGTATTTCAGGATAGTTCATTGAGATCTTTTACACACACACGCACACAAATCTAGCCAAATAGCTTGTGGGGAGAACATTTGACGAGGCCTGCTTGGAAAGCCTGTAATGTGCAGCTCTGTTTGGCATTATTTACCATCGTGTCCATGGTGACATGGTTTTGGCAGCTCTGACTCAGACCTCAACTGTGTTTTAGCCATTACAACCGTCCAAAACCTCAACCAAACTCAGAAACGGTGCTCACAGTTAGTCGTCCGCCTTCTACTAACGTTCAGTAATGAGAGTAAGGAGAGGCAGTTTGACTCTCTTATTCAGCTTAACGCTGGTCTTTCAAAACTTGGTCATTTAAGGTGTATATGCGAAATCCGCTTACATTCTCTTGAAGTGTGATATTTGGCGTGATGTATCCTTCATAGCCGTCCACTAGTCCTACTCTGGTCATAGCCATGGAATTCTCCAAGCTGGGAGACGTGTGTGATTCGTCACCACTGCTGTCAGCTTATACAGTTTATAAAGTCTGAGTGCACAAGGCCATGCGTAACTAGCGACTCATAAAGACTCGCAGCACTAAAGTGTCACAACACTCCTGATGTAGGTGAGGCAGGGGGAAAAGCAGACCTGCACACACATTTAACTGCCACTGTTCCCATTCTTTGAGGCATCAGGATGCCATCAAGTGCCGCATTGTGTGAGGGAAATCACAAGGGAACTGTGTATTCGTTTCCTAATATTTCTGGTTGCGCATTAACTGATTGCAAGATTTGTTTAAGAGTAGCATCACGGGATTAGTGCACGGCTATGAGGGAGACATTACACCAAATATCAGATTTGCATATACCGTATTTGGACACCCTGTTTATCAGCATTTTTGGTTCAACAAGCAATTTTTAAAAATGCTCTAAAATTAGAAAGCATGAATTTGGTATAAGTAAATTGAGACGTATCTTTTTACTGTATTGGAAATGGTGTAGGTCTAACTTGAAAAGACAGAGATACTGATCACTCTAATTAATCACAACAGTGGATACTAGCACTGACGCTGAGTCTTTTATCTATAGGCTTAACCCTTTATAGGTTTACCTTCCAAGTGGACTTGCCTTCAGTAAAGCACTCATTTAGAGACCCATTAGGGATCTGACCCTGCGCTTCGATCCAAAATTTCTTCCATGTTGGGATATGCAACTCATGATTATGTCTACAAAAATGAATTATGTAATGTGAAACGGATGTAGAAAAAAAAGAAAAAGATTGTTTAATCAGTAAGAAACCATGGAGTCGGTCTTAATCATATTATGAGTTAGAAATTACTCATAATATTCCACGATACTGTCAGAAAAGTGTATTGTCATATAATTTATTAAGATATGGATATCATATTTATACCCATATACTGCCTACCAGTCACTCATACCAATCAGTCTCATGGTGTTCCTAAATTGAAACATTGGGATCAAATGGAAGTGTAAGTTAGTAAATCCTACTTGGGGTAGCCTTGGATTTGGTTATTCCGCAGCCGCCTTCACTCTGACTTAAATAGCTGAAGTTAAATGGTATGCTTCCTCAGTCTATATATAGTCTATATAGATATATGAAGTGCACTCTGAACAATTGTTTAGACATTCGTCATGTGCCAGCTTCCTTCTTTGGTTTGTTAACTTAACCTCCCTGCTGCAAGTGCTGTTCCAAACCCATACGTGCTGTTTAACCGATCACAGCTTTGTTTCCTCTGATTTTATTATTATTTTCTCTCTGGTTCATACTTGCGACAACATGTTGCAGGTTCAAATCAGAGTAACACTCGTTATTAATTCCTGCTTTTACTCTTTAAAATATGCAGCTGTGAAGAAAAATTCTGAGGATTTCCAGTGTGTCAGTTCTGTTTTCTGAAGCATTGTTATTCACACACGACTGAAATTCTGTTGAATTAAGGAAG
Organism: Olivaichthys viedmensis; assembly: GCA_028565825.1. Taxonomy (NCBI): domain Eukaryota; kingdom Metazoa; phylum Chordata; class Actinopteri; order Siluriformes; family Diplomystidae; genus Olivaichthys; species Olivaichthys viedmensis. Next base: position 11,652,691 of record JAOUQW010000021.1, read on the forward strand.
CATCTCTGAGCCCTTATAATTCCTGCTGCGCATCTGCACAGGATAAAGGATGTCTGCTCTTTTGCCCAATTTAATGCCTGGCATCTGTGTAACTGTGTAAATGCATCTTCCTGCTGTTAGATAAGATTTTGATTGTGGAGGCTAATCAGAAACAAAAGGTTGCTAATAGTAAACAAAGTCCATGCTGGAAAGCATGCTCCTTGCATTTAGGAGAACTTGTATGGTAAAACACTGCACTCTTTTCATATGCATATGAATGCATTGGAAAATTGTTACTTAAGCTTGCATATGGTCAAGCTGTACTCTTATTTTGCAGCATAAGTGAGGATTGGTGTGTGTGTGTGTGTGTGTGTGTGCTGGTATAAGTATGCTTGGTAAAGATGAGCTGGGGTTAGGTTTAGGTCGAGAGCTAGGGTTATTTAGTCAAAGTATGACTGGAGTCAGTGTAAGACCTCAGTAGAACAGTAATGCATTTTTGTGTGTGTGTGTAGGTGACGTCAGACTGGTCGCTGCAGCAGGGGACAGGTTGTACCGAAGGGCACACAGGCACTTCTGCGGCAGCTCCTTTGGCAGCTGGCATGGTGGCGCTGATGCTGCAGGTGCGCCCCTGCCTAACCTGGCGAGACGTTCAGCACATCATCACATACACGGCTACACAGGTACATCACAAACACGAGGCCGTTAACCCTCAACTGACCCTGAACTCCCTTACAAGTTGGGATATGCAACACATGACGATGTCTACAATTTTTTTTTATTTAATATGAAACGGATGTAAAAAAAAAAAAAAAATTAAAGATTGTCTAATCAGTAAGAAAAAAAATCATGGAGTCGGTCAGTGTTATGAAATTACTGATAATATCCATGATACTGTCAGAAAAGTGTATTGTTATATCATTTATCAAGACATGGATATCATATTGTCGTATTGCCCGGCCCTAATTTTAATATTGAAAGCCAAAACTTGCTCACAAATGACTTGCGTACACACGCTTGCTACTCGCCTTGATTTTCGGGTGTCAGCGGTGACCAAGGCAACGAAGCGACCTGTCTAATAGTTTGTCTCCTTGCTAAAAGACACCACTTTTATATCATGACACTTAACAACCATGGCTTTCTCAATGACCGTGTGTGTATCTATTAATGCTTTTCATCATGTATGACTTGCGTGTGTGTTTGTGCATGTTTCAAGTATGACACAGAAGCAGATTGGGAGACCAATGGCGCCGGCTTCCACCACAGCCATAAGCATGGTTTCGGCCTGCTCAATGCCTGGAGACTGGTCAACGCTGCCAAGGTAGATTTTGCCATCATCTATACTCTAATGTTCAGCGCTATACATGAACCTTAGAAGTAACTGTGTGTGTTATGTGGGTCAGGTTTGGGAGACCGTGCCCTTCCTGGCGTCCTATCGGAGCCCACTTCTAAAGGAACAGGAGACGATCCCAGCCTATCCGAACAAACTTGTTCTCACCTGGAATGGTAAGAGAGCTGTATGTGTATATGTCTGTGTTTAGGATTTGCATTTTATTATTTTATTTTTTAAATCAATGAAGGTTTATCATGTCACTTTGTTGACCAGAGGAGAATGCGTTCCCCTTTTTGAGTCTTGGTTCCAACTATTTATATTGAAGCAGAATGATCTGCGACACGATTTGCTTTTTTCTTTTTCTTTTTTCTTTTTTCCTTCTGTTTATTTAAGACATTCCTAAGACGTTTTGCTGAAACTGGCATAAATGAAAACTTTGAACTGAAGTAACATTAACGACTAAATGGCACTTGCATGTGCATGAATGTGGTTACATGTAACGTGCATGTGAACTGAGATTTTCAACAGCGCGCCGAGTTCAGGATGCATGCGAGCAGTTCATTCAGAATCTGCAATTTTAAAATGAATGCATGTTTCACTGTTGTTTTGATCCACTGTGGTATCAATCTCTCTTCTGTTCGTCTCCTTACATAAACCCTTCTGTT
>JAOUQW010000021.1:11656635-11673382 GCA_028565825.1 Olivaichthys viedmensis
AATGAACTCAATCTACTGTAGAATAAGTCTGTAATGTAATGAAACGTGGAGAAGGTGAAAGGGGTGTGCAGACTTTTTCCGGCTTGACTGTATCTGCATCGTGCTTCTCTCCCAAATCACAAGTCAAACCTGTCTGTGTGTCCGTCAGTGGGAAGAAAATACAGAGACATATTTTCCCTCAGCCCCTGTCCCGTGTGGGTGTAAGTGTGAAAGAGAAAGGGCAAATTTTTTTTTTGAGTCGCTGCCCAACAAAACATCAGACGCATACTTTGGAAAGAAATTGCTGCAGTTATTGTGCGACGGACAGCATGCTTACGTCCACGAGTCGGTACAAAAGAAGCAACAGTTTTATTCAGAACGCAGCATTTCTATCCAAGCGTGTCTATTTCCTATTCATTAGGACGTTTAATCAGAAATTGTCACAGTTGAAATAACATTACTTCGGTCAGATGTGTAACTGCATATTGGAGATCGTTTCGAAATGGATTTTGCTTTGCACAAAATGGATTAGGGAAGAGACCTCAGGAAGAGAGAGAGGATCAAAAGGAGTTTATACTCTTCCGGGAAGCCCCATTAAGCACGGGTTATAGAGTCAAAGACGTTCAGGTGTTCGGATTAGCGCGTTATTGGAACGCAAATCGAAGGCCATAATGGATATTTGATCATAACGAATCAGTCAGGGTGCAGATTTGCCCTTAAAACTGGTCACGACTGGTGCAGCTTATTGTTGGTGGGTGATTTTTATATTGAGACCTCAAGAACCGATTTCTCTTTGGGACTGGGATGCAACTGGAGACAGATGTGATAAAATAGGAAGGCTGAGAGAAGTTGGATTATGACTGGCAGTTGACATGATTAGGGTCTTCCAGGTGGGCAACCAGTTACTGAGGAGCATCCAGTTGGTGAGAGAAATGGCATATTAGTTTAACAGCACGTAATTTATAGTTCTTCTCTCAAGAGTCATGTTCAAAGAGATGCGATCGTGCCGAAATATGCAGTGGTTAAAATGATCAGAAGGTGGGACATGTCAAGGTGTCGAGTACCATTTTGAAAAAATCTACTGAAAAAGCAGCTAGTGATATGTAACATCCTTCTCTGACAGCAGCTGTGTGTGTGTGTGTGTGTGTGTGTGTGTGTGTGTGTGTGTGAAAGAGAGTTTGGCACACTGAAGTGGGCCACATGGGAGTCGCTGTATGCATTTAACTGCAACCCCAATACTCCTCATGGATTTCTGAATTCATCAGATGCTCATCGCTTGTTTATGCTTGGCCTGGCACATGCACTGTTTATATTTTGCATGGTTGGCCACGATACTGTTGTTTTTCTCTTGTGAGAATGTGTGCTCAAGATATTTATGGCCAAGGCTTGTTACAGTTTTAGTAAGCACACTTTGGTTATTATGAAATCTATAGGCGTAAATAAACGAAGTATAAATTTAAGGTAAAGAAGCATATACTTGTGTGTCTTTCTTTCTCTCAGCCCTTAGGGAAGGTTACTTCCCAATATGGTTATGGTGTGTGTGTGTGTGGGAGCACATTAGCAAATAGTGTTTGAGGAAATGCCAGGGAATTATAGCTATCCGGACACTGGTGCAGGAATTCAGAAAGGCGAGGACAAGCACACAACCTTGTTCTCGGCAGTAGCTTTTTACTGTGTTTTTTTTTTCTCTTTCTGAGCAGGGCCATCAGACGGTACCGGCAGGGGCCACCTCCAGTAAAAAAGAAAAAAGAAAGCATGCATTGTGTATCAGAGTCGGTTTCAGCGTTATTATTTTCAGAAACAGTTATAAAGTGAACAGGAGTAATTTATTCTAGCAGTTTTGATTAGGCCTCTCTCTAGTTCCCATAACCCCAGCTCTGCACCTGGAACGGTTTTGTCCGGATCAATTTGTCAAGGCTTGTTGCCCAAACTTACGTGAATGCAGAAGTTTGTGTTGGAGCCGTTCTAGCGGAGGCGCTAGCGAGCCGTCCACGAATACAACTGTAAATAATTGAGAAATGAATCGAACTCTTTGTTAACTTGATACTTATTATTTATTATTTGCACATCGCAACGTGACAAACTGGCCTTTGTGTGAGCGAGCAAGTAAAGTGATTTGTGCAGATGTTGCCTCATTTTGCTCAGTTCAGCATGTGCTTACTGTACAGGCTCCTGATGAAAACAGTATATAGCATTTATGACAATTTAGCATTTGACAAAAGTATACTATTATAAGAAATATGATCTAAAAATAACAAACAAGCAGATGTGGCATGAATGATGTACTATATTTTTGATGACCATTAAACACGGTTCCCTCTTTAGGTACCCACTTTGGCTTACAGCGGTTTTCGCCTAATTCTTAAATTCTCCGTCATTCTTAGTCCTTAATACCAAAAATAAGTTCTTAAGTTCTAAACACCTGAAATGATAAGTCTCTCTCTCGTTCTCTCTCAATCTTTCAGTCACAGCAGCAGACCTCAGGCACACAGGCCTGCAGACCCTAGAGCATGTGGCTGTTACGGTGACAATAACCCACCCACGGCGTGGAAATGTAGAGATTGCGCTGGTCTGCCCGAGCGGAATGACCTCGCTCATCGGGGCCAAGAGAGCCTTGGACACGTAAGTGCAAGATCTCCAAACAGATGCCGTCTTTTTATCTTTAACGGTGAAGTTTGTCATTTTTATGTCTTTCTAGACCTGTAATAATCACATTAAAGCAAGATAGCTTGACAAAACTGTGATATCTGGCCCTGAAATAGGCTCCAGCCCAGCTGAAGCAGAGCTGCTTAGCTCCGCCCCCTTTTCTCTAAAAGGCAACTCACAAGGCATACGTAGGTGAAGGCTTGTCAGTGTTTTCATTGCAATTGTGATTCGCAGGCAGTAGATGACGCTAAAAAATTTTTACAAACTGCTCCTCTAAAGTATGTAATGTGTGTGTCTTGACTGATTGCTAGGGCCAAATGCTTTGAGGGATTCAGCAGTTTTTAATTTGCCTCTGTTTCCACACTGGCCACCTGTTTGTATGAAAAGCCCCAGTGCCTACTTATGGCAGTACAGCTAAATCATTAGCATGTTCCCCTTCTGTTTTGGGACTTCAAAGATTCTTGGCCAGGAAGACTCAAGTTCATGATTTTTTTTTACACAACGCACTTACTAAATTCCATTTTTGAACCCACACAAGCCTGGTCAGTCATCCCGCACGCTAATTTAGGCTTGCCAAATCTAATCCATCATCCAGCTCAGAATGCATTACCGTCCTTTTGAACAGAGATGCCACTGGATTCACAGACTGGACGTTCTCCACTATACGGTGCTGGGGAGAGCAAGCCAAGGGCCAGTACAGCCTCCACGTCACTGACCACAGTAAGTCTCTGGGTTTTTTTTTATAGACGTGTGGCTTTTGATGTATCGTAGTTCAGCCTGTGCTGCTGTTGCCTGTTTTATGAAAGCGTCTGCTTTTCCGCTGTCCCAGGAGACCCGGTTCTTTCTCTGGGCACACTGAAGCACTGGAAGCTCACTCTGTACGGCTCAGCTCTGTCTTTCCAGGAAGTACTAGACAGAAAGAGGTGAGTCCCAAACCACCAATCGTCTCTTTTACTCAAGCAAAGGCCCGCCTCCCACCAGATATAGTTCAGCGTTATAAGGGCAGTACCATTTGTGTAACTTCCTGATTGAGATCGGCCCCGCTACATTTTTAGCTCACAGTGGCTGAACTCTGATTGGTTGTGTGCGTGTTGATTGACAGGCTCGTGGAGGACGCTATGGATGGCCAGTTTCTGAAAAGTAATTTCTCCCTGCCGTGTCCCCCTGGCTTGGACATTCCTCCTGAGATAGAGAGCCCGTTGACCTTCAACACCCTGAAGGTATGTCTGTCTTTCACCCTTACACACACACACATACACAGAGACAATATTATTTTAATTCGCAGCACCTAATAGAAATACATTCTTCATCCATTTTAAGAGTTTGATTCATTCCAGATGTCGAGTTCCAAAATTGACATGCTTAGCAACATTAGCACAGATAGCACTGGTGAATTTAGCCCAGCCCGAATAGCTCTTTTCCTCAGGCCCATTTTTGCTCTTTTGTGACTTTTGATCAGTTTTCTCATTTCAGGCATACACTGAAACATGTTATTATTGAACCATGCTGTCCAGTAACGCTGTTTATAAAGTTTCAGGCTTACAGTTTAAGGCTATTTACATGCAGCCAATCATCAGCGACGTCTTAAAGGAACAGTTGGGCCCCGAAATGAAACGTATACAATTTTGCTCCAAATGTTTGGCGTTTGAAATTCGCCTCTTTAGTTTTTATGCTGGAGCGAAGAGGCAAATGTAGCTCAGCTGTGACTTGAGGATCCTTTAATGCTTCTGAAGATTTGTTTAAAAGACATGGCACTTTTCTTAAGACATTCTTTTTTTAAATGTGCATTTATATATATTTATAATGATTTAATGATATATGGTAACATTATGAAATTTAAGCTAATCATCGTGACTGCATCAAACCTGTAGTTGATTAATGAGTTCAGTTGACTAGTTTAAATATTTCGATCAGAAAACAAAAGCATGTCCTTATTTTGCCGAGTGACAGGTGATTTTTACTTGCTTAGCATAAAATTCAGTCTGTCCTCACACAATACAATAGTTTAGCAACATTAGCTAGGCTAGCCGGTATGTAGCACCAGCATCTCAGCTGTTCACATTGACTGTAGATTTTAATCATTGGTTTTGCATCTGCTGCAGATGGTCTTAGTCAGCAGATTTATATACACTATTATTCCAGGACGCTCTCTGTGTCGTTGCAGTTTTTGCTCCTTGTGGGCTGCTTTGCGCTCTGCTGGTCCCTGTACTACATGCTAGAGATGATGCTCGCCAACGTGGACTGGCCAGGGCTGCGGCGTCGGGGTGCTGGCCCGAAGGACGGCCAGTTCCTGGAAATGCAGCAACTGACGGACATAGAAGCCAAAAAGCCCCTCATATAAAATGATGAGAACACGTAGCACTCAGGTGGGAGGGAAAAAAAAAAAACACAAAAAAAGCCAGGACCTGAAATATAAACCGTGCACCTTACTCGGGCTGAGCTCGCCCCTCCGTACAAGCTGGCCAGTTTTCAAGTGCTCAGTCCAGAACGGTAAGGTGAACTAGAACTATAAGGTGATTAGCTGTGACTTGTTTTAGGTTTTGATGGACCTTTCAGCACATTCAGTGACGTGCTCTCATGTTAATTCTGAAGTTGCACATTGTTCCACGGGGCACATCTGGGTTTAACTGAACGACGTATTACCAAGCAAAACAATCAAAGAAGTGTTTGCTGCAGAATCAGAAGCCTGTTTCTTGAAATTGAAAAATTGGCCTGACGTTTTTGTTGTTGAGGGTAGTATTCTTCCTTAAAATGTGTGTGTGATTGCGCGTGTGTGTGTGTGTGAGAGCATGACTGAATGAAGAGGAGGGTATATGCGTGCTTTCAGATCTGTGTGTGTCCGGGAGAGAAGAGTGCTATATTTTTATTAAATTATGTACTTTTTTGCAGGTTTCATTCTTTAGATTAATATATTGACTGGGTCAACGCGAGTTGTTAAAACAGTGCATCCAGCACTTTTTTTTTTTTTCCTTTTAATTTTTATTCCTCAACATTCAATTTAAATGGAAGGATGAACACATTCGGCAATATGTGTAATGTACAGATATTCCCATTTTACAAGGCAGGACTTCTGTGAGAAGGGATGCCTTTTTGAAACGTAATTCTTTTTATTGAGATGAAGTGTACTTGTTTGACGATCCAAAGATTTATGATTAACAGCTGGTCTGAATAAAGTCAATAAAGACCTTTCGGCTAAATCTTTTCTCCTTTTGATGTCTAGCTTACTTGCTGCCATGGTGGTCTATTAGAAATCAATATCGATATTTACAAATATAGTTTCTTATGGCTTGCCACCTTTTTCATATGTCCAGCTAGATTTTTGCACTAGTCAGTATCACTCTCCACTTTGCCATGATCTTTTAGGTCCACAGTACATTAGTTATTATTTTATGTCTACGTGAGGGACACCAAAAGCTGCAAGTTTGACACTTGCAGGTTTCATAAACTTCACTGTGAACTATTGTACTGACCAAATGTATTGGCACTACACAGGTGCTGATGTTAAAATCTCATCACAGTATTCGTTTTATCGTGGTTTGTGATATCACAATATTTAAAAAAAAAAAAAAATTAAATGACGACTACTAAATTATTTTGCAGTCAGAATGTTCTGTTCACCATGTTCATCAAACTTTTATTAAACTCTAAGCCAGTGAACAGAATTACAGGATTGCCTGTACCGAGTAGGGACGCCTCTTATGGACACAGCTCCTGATGGAACACAAGGATACAAATACCCAATAGCTGATTCTTTGCTCTGAAATAAACCATAGCAAAATCAAAATTTCAGTTAAACGATGCTATAATATAATATAATAATATTTATTTTATAGAGCACTTTTTGTTTTGAGTTCAAAATCTCAAAGTGCTTTACATATAAGCAATATTAGAAAGTCAAAACAAAGTATTTATGATCGAGCACATTAAAGAACCAATGCACAATCACTAATGAATTGACTCTAAATATAGTATTAGTACCACGAATCATGAAAAGTCTATTTAACAAGATAAAGACTGGTTATAACAAGCGTTTGGATTTTATGCACGAGGATGTACAACTGAGTAATAGGTCTAGTTCTAAGGTGTCAGTAGTTTTGCCATTAAAGGTCATCCGTTGCTATGGTTTAACAGTGTAAGTATGCAATTACTCAATCTGTATTGATTGTTGTACTACTTTTTTTTTTTAATAAAAGAGAACTTTCCATCAAAGAGGATCTTTAAAACTGGTTAGTGTTTCAGCTTATCCCATCTTAAGAAAGAGCAGTAAAGCCTCATTTTGAGTCATCCTTTAATTAGACAAAATACAAAAATACAAGGCTGCACCTGTGCTGTGCATCAGACAGAAAAAGAGCCTCACATTTGAGAAATTACAATCTTACAATAACTTGATTTTGCATACCTTTATTTGCATATACCTTTGACTGCCAAATACAGGTTCCCCTAAAATAAAAGAGTGTTCTCACAGACATCCAAATGATCAAAATCTTTTAAAAGGTGATGTGTCAGTTAGTTACTTCCTTTATTACATTGGTACCGAAATCACTTCTGGTTGAGAACATCAGGACAAAAACCAAACTTGCATTATTCATGTGCCGTATTGTGGAGTTGGGGTTTCATTCAGCATTTGCAGTAACACACTTGCTCATTGTCCCAGATGTACAACAGCAATGCTGGTTTGTTTCTGATTTTGAATGAATTATTGTTGTGTTTTGTACGTGAGCAGTGTATGAGTGATGATGTCCTTCGGTTCTTGTATATTGTTGGTGGGGCGGATCTAAGACTTATTGGCTCTTGTTTAGAGAGGCTCTGTCGGGGTAAAGGGAAGAGGAGAGGGAGGTTGAGGGTTTGGTAGTTGAGTGGGTTTTACGGGTTTAGGATCTGTCTGGGTCTACCGTAGCCTGTCATGCCAGATTGGGATGCCCCTTTGTTGGAGCCCATCTGCAGGCCGATGACGCTCTTTCCTGATTTCAGCTGATCGTCAGAAAAATCCCTACGGTTCTCCTGAGCTTTCCTGCAACAGGCACAAAACAGCAACGGTAGAGGTACATGTTTACATACACTAATGAAGGAATCCTTAAATTCCCTGTATATGTTCAGTAGGGTCAAAAGTCTTGAGTCCACAATACTCAAAAAGGGTGTCGCACCTGGGGAACTCCTAAAGATTATATGATGTAGAACCCTACGACAGGGTTTCCGTTTCAAAAAAGGTTCCAAGCAAACCCCTTTAGAAAGATAAATGTTTAACATACCAAGACAACATAGTTTTTTTTTCCCATTATGTATGGAAGACTAATAGGAGTTTGTCAACATATATGTATTTTTTAAATTATTCTTCACTATTATAGCTAGTAACAGCAGTAGGGACAACAACAAATAACACAGGAGCGTAATGTATCCTTAAAAAATAAGTATCAACTGTACAATTTTGTGTTCGTTTTTGATAACTGATGATATGACACCAGTTTCTGATGTGGAACTCGGAACTTTTGGACCTTACACTTTTAGACAAAAAGGTTAAATCTAGGGTTAAATTCTTTGGTTTGTCCCTCTGAAGAAACCCTCAAAGGTTTTCTGTAGAACTCTTGTAGAACTCCCTTTCAGAGAGGGTTCCAAATAAAGAAGCTAACTTTTTTTTAATTTAAGAGTGTGCTGTGTATATATTGCTGCTTTATCCGCTACTCACTTAAAGAACCAGTCAGGGTTACCGCGGAAATTCCCATCATCCTTTGTGACTGCAATGCTACCAAGGGCCATCAGTGTTCTCTGCACCGCAGCCAAGTCTTTTCCTTTGGGTGTAGAAAAGTACAGTTATTATTTTAACACAAGCTAAGTGGTGGCCACAGAACATAGATAAACATGATCGCTTCTGGCTCATCTCCCTGGGACTACATATGGCTCTTTTAAATGTCCAGAACTGTTTTATGATGTGAAAAACTGCTTATTGGTTTACTCACCCTCCCAGAGATCTACGGTTTGAAACATGTCGGTTTTGGTCACGCCGTAGGCCTCTGCAGCAGTAAGGAACTGAGACACCTGCTCCATCTGTTTAAAGGCCATTGATGAGCTTTGGATCTTTTTTATGGGCTTTTCTCCATCATGCAGACTGTTGATGAGCTCGCTCAGGACCTGAGAGACACCAAGAGAATGATTTGAATAATAGTTGTGGTGTCGGACCGTTGTGAAGATGAGGCATGATGGATTTAATGCAATAGTTAATAGTCTTGTTTCTTCCAATGTAGGCGTAGCCAATTCCCACCCACCAACTTCCCTATTGCGTAATCGCTACCAATCTGGGAGGGTGAAGGCTAACGTGTGCTTCCTCCGGGACACATGAAGGCAGTTGGCGCATCTTTTTGAACAACTGCTCATGCAATATCTTGGGGCAGCTGAACACGCTTTGAGGAGAGCACTAACTGCTCAATTCTGTATACATAAGTTAACAGATCATGATTAGCTAGAGTCTCTCTGATTGACTGGGAAGAGACGAATGCCATCCTTCCCACCCAGAGAGCAATGATGCTCTGTTGGCCACGGATGGCTATTGTATCTTCGGGATTTGAACTTTGACTGTTGCACCACTCTGGAGTCTCCAGTCCATGTGTAATTATTTCTAATTATGATTAATGTATTTAGCTTTGTTTGTCCAATATATCAATTAACATAGGCTAGCTACAGCTGTGTGCACTATGGCAATAATTTTTGTTTGTTAAAGTTATCTTTTGCCCAAAATGCTGAAGTTGCCAATAAAGAATGAAACCTTGTAAGGGCCTGTTAACAATACGCAAACTGGATCTATGCTAACTGGTCTCCATAGTTTCCACTCACTGTTAGCCAATTTATCATTAATGAATATCCTGAGATCAATCAGGTCTTCCCATAGAGCTCTTTGAAACGAACATAGAGAGCATTGGCAGGCGGGACATGGTCACTCACGCATCCGTCTTTCAGCCAGTCCTGGAAGCCCTGCTTGCCTTCTGCAGGCTTCCCCACTCCGGAGCTGCACTGGGCCATGATCCACTCCACCAGACGCTGCTCGAGGTCGGGGTCGTACTTCTTATCAATCTTGTCCTGCACCTGGCGACTCAGCCCGTAAGACGGACCTTTGTTGGCCATGCCTGGGGTTCCCTGCTCCATACACATGCATGCAAATGGAGATCATGAGTAAAAAGGAAGGATCTTTGCCACTTACCAAGGTAGTTGTCTGAGCTGTTCATGTTTAAAGGTTGTTGTTGTTTTTTTGGTATTGCAAAATAGCAAACACTTCCTATACCTCCACTGTCACTGTCCCAAGCCCAGAGTATGAAGCTTAAAACACCAAGGAGCAGATATTTCCACTACAACCTTCCTTTTTTTTATTTTACTTACCCGACACTGGCTCTTCGAAACAATCATGTGCATCGTGTACATCAGTTAAAATTAATTTCAAGAATTGCACTGAATGTGAATATACTGCTCCAACGCCCATCAAATATTTGCCTTTCGATTTGTATAGATCAGCAATTGTCAAAGAAGGTGTCATGAGCAGCGTCCCAATCCGCCGTCCACTTCTGCTGAAACGTGTTACCTTAAGCCCCAAGCCAATCCCAATCCAGTGAAAAACAGCCAACAACCGACAATGCATACACAAGCTGCCACTTGGTAAAAAAATAGCACAAGAGTGACATGTTCACACACATTTATTCCCAAAATCATGCATGCGCTCTTGCCAAAGAAAAGAAGCCGATTTGTAACATCCCAGCATTGTGGCCTTTCAGAGCCTTCATCTGAACACAGCCCATTTCTTTTAGTTTCGAAAAAATCCAATTTGAATTCAGTTGTTTAGGGAGTTGAAGGGTTGTGCCAAAGGAAGCTCTAAAGGCTGCACGAGCACATTTGTACATTTCTACATGTTCCCAGTTCCAGCCAAGCACACACAGTAGCAGCTCTGTAGAGTCAGCAGCACTGTCACCTGTGCTGCCATCTCGATGTCTGGACACCACCAACGCTCTGGGCCTGAAGGTTAGAGGTGGGCAAGAATATGGGAGGTCAAACTGTTAGAGTTTGTACACACTCTGGTTAAGAGAGAAAACGCTCTACGGTTGGGTTTCGCCACAGTCCGAGACAAGTTTTTCCATTGTGAATGCTCATGGACGCACAACGTGATTTGGGTCGAGCCACTGCTGAGCCAGGAACCACACAGGAACTCCACTTTGAGAAATCCCTGCCATCATGTTAAGTAATATTTAGTCTGCCAAACCATGCCATAACTATTCATTACTGTATTATTCAAGTATGAGTCTGATTTAGGTTTGATACTTTTCCAGATGTGATCTTTTATCCACGTTCTGTTACTGAGCTACACTATGCTAATTTTGCCTATCAATTCCTCTCAATTTTATTTCTCTTATCTTGTGGTTGATCCCAGTTTTGATGGTGCGTGTGTGTGTATGTGTGTGTGTGTGTGTGGAGAGAGAGGGCGGGGGGGGTTTGATCTGTGAAAGGACTAAAAACATGTAATGATGTAATGACGTCAGCTCTGATCTGTATGCAGATATCTTCCACGCCTACTGCTCAGCAGATCATTGCTACACTCAGCTACTGCTGGCTGTTCCAGGTATTTCTGCCCTGCACTCGTAAAAATAAATAAATAAAGGTGCCCGAAAAGGTTCTTTAGAGCGATGCCATAGAAGAACCATTTTTTGGTTCTTTAAAGAGCCTTTTGATGAATGATTCTTGTAACCATTTTTGTTGGTTTCACAATCAACTGAAGAATCATTTCATACCATAAATGTTTACATCATGTGGAAGGTTCTTTATGATGGAAAATGAATTTACAGTTCATTGTAGCACCAACAAAAATGGTTCAAGACCCATGCGGTGAAAGGTTCTTTTAGGAACCTAAAAATGGTTCTTCTATGGCATCGCTCTAAAAAATAATAATTATTATTATTATTATTTTTAAGAGTGTATATAACATACTATAGTTTCTGTTGATGTTGTAGCAACAGCATGCTTTTAAAAAGTTTCCTTTATCCATTTGTGAGTAGATCTCAGTCCTCCAAACTAGAACCCCTAACTGCTTCTCATGTTCTTGTTCTCTCAAATTTTAACTTGTGTCTACAGATGATGGTTGCGGTTACTGCAAATGGCCTGGGTAAATCTTTGGAGGTCCGATTGTAAAGTGTTCCAAGGTTTACTTTAACGAGTTTGTTCTGTATACCACATGTCGAGTGGTGATGACTGAGTGCGTGTGCGTGTGTGTGTGTCCAAGCATCAACACTGGCAGTCAGTACATTGGAATTGGCCTCGGTGGCAAATTGACTCCTGTTTAAGGCCCTTTTATGGCAATCATTTGCATTTGTGCTGAAAGGCGTTTATCACGGCTATGATAGCTCTGTTATAAAAAAACGGTAGCTGCCTGAGCCAGAGATCTGTCAGGGTTGCCAGTATTGTACTTTTAAGTCTGTTACACATTTCCCACACAAGCAGACATGTGGAAAACTATAGACTGCAAAAAGTAACATTTTAGAGGCTGTTTTAAATAAGTAACAGGCACTTCTATACTCTTGCATGGTGAGCTAAATGACTTCAGAGGATCCCAAAAATATGTCGAGCCCAAGTAGTCGCTCGTATTGTATGAATCGGATCAGAGACCTTTTGTGGCTGAGCAGAAATATTCAAACCTTCCAGACTGTCTGTGATTGAAGTGGAATATTTCAGACCAGTCTTTGTTTGTTTTTTCTTTTTTTTAAATATAAATCATGTCCCGTTTTCAGGGAAGCTGACGTACACCAAACAACACATCACAGCACAACACAATCTTAGGGATTGTGAGGGACTCAATAAGGACTTGTGAGCACCAGCAATTGCACAACACGATGACCAAGTCACATTAGAGGTTCAAATGTACAGATGTCAGCACGGACAACTTTGACAGGCCTTACTTTCTATAAATCCTCAACGGTATTAAACATGTCACATGATCCATAAAGTAAAAAAAACATCCACACCCGATCAGACATCTTTATGTTAGAGTCTGGTGTTTAGGAAAGATGAGAACAGACGTACTCACTGTGTATAAGGTTAAGGATGAAGGTCCTCCGTGCGGTTAGGAAAAAGGTGTGTGCGAGTGCGGGTCTCTGGGCATGAGTGTTTTATGCAGCGGCAGGAGAGTCCTCCCTCTGAGAAGAGCAGGCTTAAAACTAGGAGTGCTTGCAATGACTTCACCATTAGAGAACTAGCCACACGGAGGACGGAGAGAGCGAGATAGAAAAGGAAACTGTGGCCTTAAAAGGACATGGCCTTTTTCTCTAAGCCTTCCTCCTCAGCAGACTCTCCCTCCCACTGTCCACACTACACTTTGCCTCTTTTTTTTTTTTTCCTCTGCTGGAAGAAGGGAAGCCTTATTTGGGAAGAGGTCGGGAAGTAGAGTGGACTTCAGCCAAGAGGCTTCTGGTTTGGTCGGGGAAAGGAATTCTCCAAATACCACACCACACCACTTCATCAGCTCACGCCAGAAAGGGATTGAGAAAGAGAAAGAGGCAGGCACGTAGGTCTCAGGATGGATTGGAAAGGCCGGAAAAAAGAGACAGACAAGCCACTGACATTAAAAAACAAGACCAAAAAGAGGTTTGATGAGTGTTTTTATCCTTGCAGAAGGAAGGGAAGATGTCAGCAGATCAGTATGTGAGGAAGAACAGGGATTTGGGTTGGACACGGAGAAACGGGGAGGGCTAGAATGAGAGCAGGCGAATTGGAGAGTGAGGACATGATGAAGATGAATTACTGGTGACTCCTCGCCGACGCGGTTGCTAACAAGACCTTTTATGTCCACGATACTCCCACCCAGCGTACATGCGTTGAATGATGAAGAGTAAGAAATGTATGGAGACATCTCAGTATGCCGATATCCCATGCCTGAGAATTAAAGGGGCATTTAACGTAAAATCTTATCATTTTAACGTACAAAAGACCATTTAAAGCAATGCTGCCAACATTGCCCTGGAAATCTGTACCCAGAGTAGCTAAAATGACTGATCACATGACTCAACCCAGGGAAATGAATGGCTTAACATATGAAAAGACAAAGGGGTTTCCTCCAGTGCGATCATTAGAGAGACCTCTTCTGGTGTTTAGCAGTTCTTTTGCAAAACTGCAATTAAAAGGGCAACCAAAGGAGTGGCTTTTTTCCTTTCTTTCTTTTTTTTTCTGGACTGCCGTGTGCAAAAAAACAGGAGCTTGATGACACTGACAGATGGAAGGCAGTCATGCCCATTTAATCTCTAGACCAGGAAGCTGTAAATGAAGAGCAAATTAGCACACTGACTTTGTAGTCCACCTCTCTTTACTGAAAACGAATCTAGTTCAAGTTCAAGTAGGTTTTTATTGTCATTTCTCCATATACCTCGTATACATTGAAATGAAATGTCGTTCCTACAGGACCATGGTGCAACACGCAACAATACAGCAGCACGCTATACAGGACTACATAAAGTGCAAATACACGACAGTGAGGGCGAGTGCAAGAATACACTATACAATAAATACACAGAACAATAAATACACAGGGGCGGTAAATAGACAGGACAATAAATATAAATTATACAATAAATATACCGCATTTCATTTCAAGATGACAGATTAAAGACTAAGAAATACTTCTCCAGCCATTTCATTATATTCACTCCATGATCCACCTTGGATAAGATGCTTAGAAAGTCATGTCACTTGCACCGCTCTTCTGTTTGATTAAAGCATGACATACCACTCGCAAAATATATTGTAGGCCTGACCAACGTTTTTGAAGGTTTAAACACAGAAGAACTTTAACAATTCAACAGCTTTAATCTTTGGAGAGAATATGAGGCTACTAAGGAGAAGAAAAACTGCTGATGACTTTATTTTGCGGAAAAGCCTTGAGAAGTCCACAGCGTTCACTATAGGATGGTTCAAAATGCAGTCTGTGAAATCTGTGGTGAAATTAGTTTTGGCACCTCAGTGTTTTTAGACTAAACTAGCTGTTATAAGCTTGCATTACTTGTTCGCTATAGTAGCCTTGTAGCTCTGATACAAAACTAAAGAAGCGAACTTCGGACATCAAGCATGTCTTGGCTTATCGACTACATTTGGTTTAAGAGGACAGTTCTGTAAATTTTAATTTTGACTAAACTATTCCTTTATATCATGCAATTATCAAGCATGGCATGATGGATAGAGGATACAAACACAACATATTAAAGTGTGTGATAAATGTAAAATGTTGATACATAATTACAAAATCAATCCTAATAACTACCATAAAGGAAAAAAAGGACAATTGGATATTAAAGTAAATATAAATATATATATATATGTAAGCCATTTGTTTCGTTCGTCATTAAAATCAATACTTTCAATATTTCAGTGTACTGTACAAGGACACGATTGGGAAAATCTGTCATGTCACAAGAACGTACAATACTTTTGTTTAAAACTTCTCCATGACTTTAGGAATCGATTGGGGGGGTAAATACCATTCATCAGGTTGAAATGAATTTCTTGGACTTTGGGAAGTATTTTAAATATGGTTAGGATTGTGGAAACTGCATGTTGTGTCGACTTGCTGATGGGGTTTCTGACACTGTATGACACGCTGTTATCTATAAAAATGGACAAAAGGACGTCGCAGAGCTAAAACAGTCCTAGCGGCCATCTTCAAGCTGAAATTACTTTCTTCGGCAGCACATTTCACTCCATGCAAACGGCAAACTCAGGTAGGAGGTGTAAAATTCACCGTATCATAATTTGATACATCATGGCATAAGCCAACACTTGGGAATACGATTTGTGTGGATGCTATACTTTCCTTAGGTTTGTCTTGCTTATTGCTCTAGTATTCTTTAAAAAAAAACTATGCTACGTCACTATAGCGTTTTTGTGACATCATCATCTAGAAGTTTAATTATATACTGTAACTATTTAAAATGTCCTTATCAAGCTATACCATCATACCAGTATATAACATTACAACCCGAATCCCAAAGCAGCCAAACATTTTGCCACTGGTGGAGTCGGTCCTTAAATTACTAAAACCTTCTTACTCAACAGTGGGATTGCCATTTAGCCGGAAAATATTGTGGCCTGTGTAGCCAAGACCCAAAATCACCAGCCTCTCTCTTCTGCATGCCGAAGCGGCCTTTAGTTTTGATGCTCCAACAATCTGGAAAACACGAACCCCTTCATATTCATCAAGCACCCTCTGTTACCAGGGAGAAAATAAAAACATCTTTTTATTTAGCATTTGATTATACTCTTATTATTTTTACAGTCCCAAAATGAGAAGTTCCATCTGTTCTATGTTTGCACTAACCACAGTTCCTGCTCCCCGGTGGCCTCCTAAATCTGTGTTACTGTCCCCTTTCTTGATTCTTGATTCCTGGACATCATCAGAGGAACCACTTTGTTCTGTTGTCCATAAATCTCCTGACTCTGGGAACAAAAGGAGTGAACCAGTGCCATCTTTTGTTCAGTCCTTCTGATGGAACTTCCAAGAAAAAAAGGAAAAAATTATGTTCATGTTTGAGTTTAAAGACTATGCTGATTTCTGGTAGTTAACCCTAAAAAATGGCTAAATCTCTTCAAATCCTCAGGTTTAACCTCTTGGGTATTTGATAAATAACAAATATATTTCAAATACATCTGACAGAAAGGTGAACCTTCATACAGACACACACTACAATACATAATAGTCACTCAGGTACTACTGTAAATAGGTACATATGTATATTTGCCCAGTTCTGTTTATCCATATCTGCACAGCTCTTTCTTTTTATATTCTTATATCTTATCTTATTCTTATATTTGTATTTTATTTTTTACTTCTGTTGTCTTCTATTTGTATGCTGCTGTAACACTTACATTTCCCACCTGGGATCAATAAAGTGTTATCTATAAGCGTACTTACAACTTTTATGGTTTGGTGCTGATTTGGCTCCTCGTTCATACACCAGCGTTCAAAAGTGTGCAATCAATGTTTTCAGTGATATAAACATTTAGTTTCAGATCCAGCTATAAAAATGATTGTAATATGATTCTAGTGTTTACGCACTTTAGCTTTCAGATCATTTGTAGAAAGCTGTAAAACAACATGTGTCCAGAATGATGA
>JAOUQW010000021.1:11684856-11697603 GCA_028565825.1 Olivaichthys viedmensis
GTGTGTGTGTGTGTGTGTGTGTGTGTGTGTGTGTGTGTGTGTGTGTGTGTGTGTGTGTGTGTGTGTGTGTGTGGGTGGGGTAAAAACGAGTACCAGCCCGGAGAATAGAACGTGCTCATGAATCGGCCTACTGTGTTTCTCTTTACGAGCTTTTTGGAGAAAATTGAGCAGTGGATTCTTGGACGTTCTTGAAGGCCTCTTGCCTTGTTATTGCGAGGGAAACGCGCCATGTTGCGTGTGCGGGTTTATTCCGAGATGGGCGCCACGCCTTGTGGCGGAAATGCCGCTCGGACCGTGTGGCTGTATGAGCTTTGCGCAGCTATGTTTAGCACACGCAGCTTTAATAGGCCCGTCATGGCCTCCTTGAAGCTGAACTCTTCGAGGAGGCTCTAAACAAGAAAGACGTGGCGTCTGAGAAATGTGGCGTGAAGCTGCTCTTTGTAGAGGAGACGCAAAAACACACACCCTTTTGACAAATTTGCGTTTTTTAGTTGTTTTTTTTATGGTGGTTAACACTTAAAATAATAACTTCCCTGTTTTTGTCTGAACTCCCACCCCATTACGTCTTGGATTAAAATAACACTCTTCTGACTTATCGCTGAACCAGGAAGTGACCTCACCAGCCGCCCCCAGTCTGCCGTCTTTGCATTCCTTCACGTCTTTGCTGTTTCTTTCGTCGTGTTTTCTTAAAGGTGTCGACTCTGCTGTGTCATCATGGCTGTGTTTAGCCGTGAAAGCGAGACTTTTCAAAGGTCAGGTCTTCGTCCTCGTCTTCGGTAGCTCTTTGGGGCTAATTGTTCTGTGACGATTTGCTTTTGTTATTGCAATAAATGAAGCATTAGGGATGCCGTGTGCGTCTTGACTGATGCGTCAAAAAAAACCTGTTAAGCCCCTGACACGGCCACCTGTGACCCCGAATCACCATTTAACCGCTCTCCTGCCAACCCTTACACACTTCCTGCTGCACAAGAACAACTTCCTGTCTACAAAACCCTGCACAGGAAGAGGGGCCCTCTGGAACAATGTGGAGGAATGAGAGCTCGAGAGCTGAGGAAGGCCTTTCTTTTGTCCTCGTTCTCTTTCATCCAGAATGAGGAATGGCGGTTTTTGCAAGATTAAGACGAGTGCGCCGAAAGCTGATTGGCGTAGATAAATAATAGAATGATCAGCACGCAGATTTGATGATGGCAAAAATGCGTACAGTTTTCGTGGCATACCAAGCAGATGCTGAGTTTACTGACTTGCTCAGTAACACACGACATCAGGGGTCATCAGCGTCCAGTCCTGGAGGTTCAGAGTCCAGCACAAATTGGTGATTTTTCTGCATAAAGACACCTCGTTCAGCTCATCGGTTCGGTACCAGGCTTAGTAGGTGTGTCAGAGTATCGCCAAACTGTCCTGGACTCGAGAATTGATTACCCCTGAGCTCGATACGCTTTTCTGAAAGTACTGCGAGAACTTCACCAACACCGACCAACTCGTATCATCTTGAAATTACAGGGTTCTATCTGAGAACTCTGTGATTTAAAAAAAAAAAAAAAAAAATTTATAAAGATATTAAGGTTTTGCGGTGTTGAGTTTTGGCCCTCGATAAGAGTGAAGGCAGATACAACTTTCTTATACTTTTAAGCAATATTGTGGTGTCACTTTTCTCACATGGATTCAGTGGCATTTAAATAACATATTTATGACATTACCTCTTTTTTTTCTCTTTTTTTTTCTTGACTCGTTTAATCTTCCTCGTAAAACTGTGTATTGTTATAAATGTTAAATGAAGAAAATACAACAAGCTCCGAGTTATTTATAGGAATTACTTCTGAATTGTTTTATCAATTATCATGATCAAGAATCGTGATGTGATTATTTTTTCCTGTATTGCACACCCACCTAACCCCGATAGAGTTATTTAAAAATCCGAACTACTTGCATGTGTCTGAAGCATGACTCGTAGCTGTATAGTGATAGGAAGCTTGGTTTATTCCCGGCAAGACTCTAGATGCCCTCATGTCGAAAATATGTGAGGGACGTAGGGAGTGCAGACAGGCTGGAGGCAGCTGGCTTTCTTCACGCTCACACGCAGCTGCAGATAAGCTCTCAGGTTATTAGCTTTATTCACAGTTCACATTTTTTTCATCGTCCTATGACTAGAGGGGGATCCAACAAGGTTATTCAAATCTTGGATACAATCAATGGGCTAAATTACATGTTAATTGACTATTGAACCCAAGGAGGAACTCGAGTACT
Organism: Olivaichthys viedmensis; assembly: GCA_028565825.1. NCBI lineage: Eukaryota > Metazoa > Chordata > Actinopteri > Siluriformes > Diplomystidae > Olivaichthys > Olivaichthys viedmensis. The sequence goes on from JAOUQW010000021.1 coordinate 11,687,101, forward strand.
CGCAGGTGACAGCAACAGTCGATCATGACCGCACAATAAATAAATTTATTTATACATAAAATTCATTTTACATCGATTGATGTTCAGTACCAAACAATAAATCCTTCCAGAAATGGAGCCATTATGTTCATGTGAAATGTTGTGATTGATTACCGTGGCTTTTATGGGCAGGAACTGCTCTCTGATTGGTTACAGTGGCTTTTATAGGCAGGAACTGCTCTGTGATTGGTTACAGTGGCATTGTGGGTGGAAACTGCTGGTCTACAGAGTCTGCACAGATGCCAGACACTCATTTCAGAGTTAGAGACTAGCAAAAGTGCTCGTTTCTTTGGTTCTCAAGTTCTCGGGCTGTCAACATGACCAAAATGCACATCTCTAATTGTTTCCCATTTGGTATATATCAATAGAAATAAACACACTAATGTCACATTAATGTCAATGCTAGCAAGTGGTTCAGAGTTCGAACACATTGTGTTGTGTGTTTTAACTGGAAATCCTTGTTTGCATCGATCTGTTCATGTGTAAAGTTCTCCTTGCCCTCATTAATCCATAATCTTTTGGTTTCTTTGATTTTTTGCAGCTTGCAATGTCACCATCCACAACCGCTGCCGAGACACGCTGGCCAACTGCGCTAAAATGAAGCAGAAGGTAAGAGATGCAGTCAGAAAGAAAAACAAACGACACCACACTAAACTGATACCAGAATGATCATTTATTAATATACAAATCATTTATAACCTGAATTTCATAATGATCAGCAATCATCAGGACGAGGAGCGAGTACTTTTGATATTCATTTGACACATGAATAGCAGGAATCTAATCTGTTCATTTGCTGCCCACGTGCCTAAACTTTAAACCCTTTCGATATCAGACCGTCTCATTCATTTCCCCTCCTTTTAAGACTCCTTTCCATTCTTTGGCTTTTATTCGTCTTAATCATACTTTGATTATTATTGATGTTCTTTCTTCTACATTATGTAATGTTTTTTAAAAAGAGGTACATAAAGATGACTTACTTTTATCATTTGCTCGTGATGTATCATCACACCTCTAATCAGCATTTATATATAATATATATAAAATAGTATATTACTGTTTTTCTGGGCATGTTATTTATGTCTTAACTACATATAAAAGGCTTCTTTTTTAATTTATTTTCTAATGGCGACTCAAAGCAGCAGAAGTTAGCGCTGGGGAGGAACAGTTCAGCGCTCCAGAACGTGGCCCTGCGCACCAAAAGTAAGTTTCCGCTCTTTTCAACTCCTTTCTCTTCCCTAACATGACTTTTCTTCCTTGTGTTCTTATCTCCTCCCTTTTTTGTGCGTAGTGTTCAACACCTCCTTCACCTCCTCCAGCGCGAGTACGATAGAGGAGCGCGACCGTCTCCTGCTGGTCGTACGGTTTTTCTGATCTAGTTAAGACGTAGCAGGCCAAGCCGGTCGAACAGGATCTGCCTCTCCTCACGCCTTATCTTAACACGCTTGAACAGTTACCGAGCTCTTTTGAAGCGCCAGACACGGCCGACGACATTTTTTTAGTGCTGCTGTTGAAACATTTCTCTGTGCACACGCACAGTTGTAGAAAAACAAAACGTGTACTACCAATATGCATGCACCGGATGCACCAGTGACGTGATTATTGGGCTCGAATCCAGGTTTCTGTATCAGATTTCTGGAAAGCGTTAATCTTGATTATAAGATATTTCAGTTTGGTATGTAAACACTAGTCATTAGTCTTTCGGGGTTTTTTTCCGGGTGATAGGGGTCAGCGGGGTCAGAGTGAGGATTTTGCGGATTGGCCCTCTCGGAGAGAGAGGTATAATTTTCAGATTTCTCAGAGTTTGCAGTGAGGGCTCTTTTTATTCTTTTATTCGTTAGTAAACACAGCGCTGTGCAAAAGTCTTAGCCAAACATGTAAGGAAATTCTGTAAAGCAAAAAATGCTTTTAGAAAAAATTTAATGCAAAGTTCCTGAATAGAAAAAGTACTATAAATACTATAAAGCAAATCAAATTTTTATTTTTTTGCTGGGAGCAGCCTTTGGCTTAAAAGGTGGCCTATTACTTCATCCTTGTGTTGTCTTAAAAAATGACCCGACACAGCAGAGAAAACCCCCCTAAATGATATTTCCCAGAGTGACCCTGACATTAGAAAAAGTGAAACGTTGCCTTTGTTTATATTTACATGAAAGCTGTACACCACCAGTGTATCAAGATCGTCTTGGGGTCATTTTTGGAGCGTGTACAGAATGTTAAAGGCTACACAAGGGTTCATATGTTGCTTTCTTTCATGACTTTCTCTTTAACACAAATTGTTTTGGAAAATCTTAAAATTTGCTCTAATGCACATTTGATGCAGAAGACATGAAATAAACATCAAAGAGAAACATTTCCAAATAAATAAATAATCTAATTTAGGGTGCCTAAGACTGTTTCATATTTGTCAACAGTCGGTCGATACTGCCATATCGTAGTTTCTTTTTAGTCCTGATTTATTCTCTCTCTCTCTCTCTCTCTCTCTCTCTGTCTCTGTCTCTTCTCTTCTTTCAGCTCCCATCATAAAGGAGAGGCCGAGTTCGGCCATCTACCCCTCCGACAGTCTCCGCCAGTCTCTTCTCGGTTCTCGGCGAGGACGTTCCACCCTGTCCCTCAACAAGAGCGTCTCCACCAATAACATCGCAGGGTGAGAGTGACTGATAGAAACATGTTTAGATCAGATTTACCTGCAGTGTCTTTATAGTGTGATTAGTGTTACATCCACTTCCCTGCTAATAACATATTAAATAATAACATTAAATAATAAATTAACATATTAAATAAGAGCATGTTAAATAATAACACATTAAATAATAATAATGGCATGTTAAATAATAACACATTAATAATACATTTCACCTGAGTGAGATTTTGGTGGTGCTCTCAGACTTTTGTACCCTGCTTTGTGCGTGCGTGCGTATTGGACAAAATCTCCAATGTATGATTCAGCTTGTGTATTATTGATAATGAATCTTGTCTCATTGTATTTAAAAAAGCTTTTTGGTCATTATTTAATTGGTGCGTGTGTGTAGGAATCTGAACGATGACTCTCCTCTGGGCCTGAGACGAATTCTGTCGCAGTCCACTGACTCGCTGAACTTCAGGAACAGGGCCATGTCCATGGAGTCTCTGAACGATGACGGTGAGACACACAGTGCAGAAAAATGGAGACAGACAACTAAAAGGACACACTAGTGCTAAACAATCTGGCTGATTACCTGGTTATTATAATATATTATAATGGGTATTTGGCACACGTGTCACACGCAGAGCACGTCTCATTACATTTAGCGACAAACTGTTTGCTGATGTCTCTCCACGTGTACACACACAGGAGAGGTGTATTACGCGTCAATGCTGGAGGAGCTGGAGCGGGAGGGCCGGGACTTCGAGGCAGACTCGTGGAGTTTGGCAGTAGATGCCTCCTACCTGCAGACGCACCGCAAAGACGTCATCAAGAGGCAAGACGTCATCTACGGTAAGACCTTCTTCTGCTAAAAATAGCATCCTGCGCACTCTAGCGTCTCGTGCTTTCTACCATGTGTTCCAATAACGCTGATCAACATGCCCTCGTCTAATTTCAGCCAACTTAATAGCCATCATTACGCCGTTTCTTCATCAAGTCACGATAACGGCGGGCTTCAGTCGCAGAATTTTCCCAGAACGCACTGCAGTTTTCTTTTCAAATCAGTAAAAGCATGGACAACGATGTTTACAAGTGGGCTGGCTTCATGGCGCCACTCCATCTGTGCATGACGGCTGACATGACTTTAGGAAGCTATACTAAATGAATAGCCATAAGCGTCTGTTAATCGTTAGCTACATTAGCTTTGTAGCTCCACTGCAAGTCTAAGGAAGCAGACGCCTGGCTGATCAGTTATATTTGGGTTAAAGAGGTTTTTGGGTTGATTAATTAACAATTAAGTTAGTTATAAGCTGTTAATGATGATTAATAAGAGTGATCAAATGATAAGAAGAAGAAGAAGAAACTGACGAGGGAAAGCAGCGTCACAGCATCATGACCTAACCGACGCGTGCTTCCCCCCCCCCGACAGAGCTGATCCAGACAGAGCTTCACCACGTGCGGACGCTGCGCATCATGGAGGGTGTGTTCAGACGCGGTATGCTGGAGGAGGTGCTGCTGGAGCCGGGCGTCGCGCACGCCGTCTTCCCCTGCCTCGACCAGCTGGTGGCGCTGCACTTTCGCTTCGTCAGCCAGCTGCTGAGCCGGAGGAACCACAGCCTGGCACCAGGGAGCACCACCAATTTCACCATACAGCAGCTCGGAGACGTGCTGGTGGAGCAGGTGGGCGCTGATGGCAGCTTGTATGGATAGAAAAATCTTCTGTAAAGCTTGGTCTGGTGCCAGTCAGTTTTATTGACTTTGGCAAGCTTCCAGTCGTTCCCGAATCAGCGGCGTAGAAACTAAACTAGGGTTGGGAAAATCAAATCGGCCCTGGTTACTGTGGTGGAAACGGGTCTAAACGTTCCTCAAGTCCTGTCAACTTTTTTTTTTGGGGGGGGGGTTTGACTGAGCAAGTATCTAAGTGCATTGTTTAGGGTTTCAAAGTGCATCATTAATTCCTGACTGTGTTGCCGCTCCGCTGCCTCAGAGTGCACCACCATAACGCATCAACATACAGGCGTACATGCACGTACTACAGAAAAACATGGCGTCCCACGCTCACCTGCACAATTCTTCCCATGTCCAGTTTTCAGGCCAGAACGCCGACGAGATGCGCAAGTGCTACGCCGAATTCTGCAGCCGCCACCTGAAAGCCGTGAAGCTCTACAAGGAGTTGCTGGCGCGGGACAAGCGGTTCCAAAACTTCATCCGGGTGAGTGACAGGAGACGGCCTCAACAAGAGAACGATAACGTGGTCTAGAACATAATAGAACATAATAGAACTTCACGCGAATCATTACTGAAGTCTTGTGTGTGTGTTCCTGGGCAGCGAGTGAGCAGAGGTCCCCTCCTCCGTCGCCATGGAGTCCAAGAGTGCATCCTGCTGGTCACACAGCGCATCACCAAGTACCCGGTGCTGATCCAGCGCATACTGGACAATACAAAGGGTGAGACGTGGCTACACTCCCACACCTCGGCCCATTTCTTCGACTGATTGATTGATTGATTGATGAATTAACAGTTTGACCATAAAGAGGATAATTAATAATCAAAAATGAATCAGATATGGTTTTTATTCATTTTTTACAATACCAGCCTTCGATTTGTTTGATCACAGCAGTCCCATGATTTAAAGAATTTGAAATAAATAGTGCAGGTCAGTCTTTAAGGCCACATTTAAGGACTCGAAGCTGATCCGAGCTACTGTGTGGCCGATGGTTACCCAGGTAGCGAAGAGGAGGCGGAGTCTCTGAGTCAGGCCCTGGCTCTGATTCGGGAGCTCCTGAGTTCAGTGGATCAGCAGGTTCAGGAGCTGGAGCTCACGCAGAAGCTGCAGGAGATCCGAGCTCGGCTGGACCCACGGGCCGAGACCGAGGTGAGGGGCGGCGGAGTGTTTCGTGGCGGTGAGCTGCTCCGGAGGAGACTCATCCACGAGGGAACGCTGCTCTTAAAAGCCGCGCAGGGCTCCAGACTCAAAGGTAGTGTCTGTCTGTGTGTGTGTCTGTGTGTGTGTGAGAAGGACCTAATTATAAGCCAAATTGTGTTTACGTTCCTCAGTAACAGCGTCTTCTGTTTATTTTCGTCAGACGTGCAGGTCTTGCTGATGACCGACATCCTGGTGTTCATGCAGGAAAAAGACCAGAAGTGTTTTTTCCCCTGTCTGGTGAGTCACTGCTTCGGCACACACTCTTGATGTCACTCTGTGTCTGAGAACTGTCGTCTCGTGTCCGCGGCGTGAATGCACTGTGAACAACGTCTGCTCTTCGCTCTTCCTCTCTATAAAGGACAAGCCTGCAGTTCTGTCGCTGCAGAACCTGATTGTCAGAGATATAGCCAATCAGGAGCGAGGGATGTTCCTCATCAGCGACTCCACCCCGCCGGAGATGTACGAGCTGCATGGCGCCTCCAAAGACGACAGGAACAACTGGATGAAAATCATCCAGCAGGCAGTGAGCAGGTCAGCACGCAATAATACACCTTCAACGCTTGTATTAAAATAAAAAAATAATAATTTTCGTATTCATTAAAGAGATTGAGCCAAGCTCTTAAAGTGTTGGGAAAATCATTTTTAAGTATTTTAAAACATGTCAAACTTTCCTCTTCCTACAGGTGTCCCTCCAGGGAAGATTTCCCTCTGATTGAGACCGAGGACAAAGCTCTTCTGCGTAGACTCAGGGGTCAGTATCAAGAGGAATCAGTTTTTTAACACTGAAACAACATTTAAATGTTGGGAAATATATTTAAGTGCTGAATTTCTCTAGTTAGCTCGATAAATTTACCTCTCTCTCTCTTTTTCTACCAGCTGATATTCAGCAGAAGGACCGGGAAGTGCTGGAGCTGCTACAGGAGCGCGTGACCCTGTTCTCCGACCTGGCAGAGGTCACCAGAGGTCAAGAGGTCTTAATGCCCACCAGCTCTCGGAATGTGTTCAGAGCAGACACGCCTCATGCTCCCCAAGCCGAAAAACTGCTCAACAACGCCATTTCTGACGGTATGACGGCGTAGAATACAGTATGATAATAAAAATAATTATCAAGTTATGTAAAATTAGTACAGCAGTAGAATTTTAGGACTAGAGATTAAAACTATCTCTTTAAAAATCTCCTAAAATAATAATAGTGGACAGACTGAGTGAACTGCTTCTGGGCTCCAGCATTGAGCTCCATCGGTCCTGCAGTTCCAGCGGCGACCAGAACCACACGGTGGCGCCAGTGAGCAGTAAGTCTTCGTTCTTGATTTCATATCATCGTTACGGAGGAAATATCATAACGTCACGTCTCGGACCGTTAAACTCTTAATTCTTTCTGTCTTTAAACCCAGATGGAGAGACGATTTCAGTAAACGGGAGCCATGATGGAAACGGCCCGTCACAAAAAGTAAGACACAAAAAGTTCTCGCTATTTTTGCCTCTCGTCATCTGTAGGCAGCTTTTAGACCGGATAGGATTTTCAGCGGGGAACTTGTGGAATTGATTGTGACCCGTTTCTTTGTCTTTCCGCAGGACAGAAACGGAAACCAGCTGCAGGACAGGACTCCCAACGAGGTACAGATAAGAAAAAGAAACAAAAAAACCTTCCGTGAACTGGAAAATGTGACGCTAACTTTCCAAATCGGTGTGTTTGTGTTGTAGGAAGTTTGCCAAAGACTCGTAAACCTCAGCACGCATCTCCACGCACTACAGGTCCGTGTCACTGCATCTTCATCTTCATCTTCCTCTCTTTAAAGCTCTCATTCATTTCCATTTTTCACTTGGACATTAAAGCCGAAGACGTTTTTTAAAAGTCTCTTCCTTCACCGTCTCTAGGCAGCAGTGATCAGACAGGACTCCATCCTGGAGCTGTGCATGCGCGATGGCTCCACTTCCTGCTCCACTCCGTCCAGCTCCACCCCCTGCTCCACTCCGTCCAGCTCCACCCCCAGCCCTCTGGGCTCCGCCCCCCTGCGTCTGAGCCGCTCTCTGTCGCGCGATGCCCTGATGGAGGGTGTGCTGCCTGGCGCGGGCGCCGATCAGGCCCTGCTGCAGCGACACTACGCCCTGCTGCACGAGGAGGTGTGCCGCCTGCGCCCGCTCGAGGCCCGGATGAAGGAGAGCGAGCGGGCGAGGGCACAGCTGGAGGCACAGCTGAGGGAGGTGCAGGGCGCAGCCAGACGGGACAGTACAGACACAACGCCGTCACAGGTGAGTGCTCGGTGTTTCGTGTGTACCCACACAGTACAGTCATTTCTGGTTATCGTGACTCGTGTGGTATTAAAAATCTCTTTTGTTATCCCTCAGAGGAGAGGAAGTGATGGAAACCACGTCCCTCTCGCTCCACTGGCTTGTCAGGAACCCGACCAGTTAGACGGCGTTCAGGAGGGAAGTGAGGAAGAAGATACAGAAGAGGAGGAAGAGGTTCGGATTTCGCCGCGGTCAGACAGTCCTAGAGGTGAGCGTCGTTTCTTTTTCTTTTTTTCTATTAGCATTCCAATAAATAATAACTTTAGGGGTTTTAGGATTTAGTTTAGGGGCAGGAGTAGAGGCTTTCCTTTCTTTTCTTTCTTTTTTTTATATAGGTGTGTCAGAATGTAATATCCTGTCTCTCTTTCTCTTTTCTCTCTCTCTCTCTTTCTTCTGGCTCTGTCTGTCTGTCTCTCTCTCTCTCTCTTTCTTCTCTCGCTCTCTGTTTACACTCTGGGTGGGTGCTACTATTCTCTGTCAATATTTAACCGGCTCTTTTGAAGACTGACAACACACACCATAACATCACTACGTTACCACACACAAACAGGGACCCACCCATTACCTTTGATCACCGTTGGTTTCATGTCTAATGCAGTTGTGTGTGTGTGTGTGTGTGTGTGTGTGTGTAGATCTGCAGGACATCCCAGAAGAGAGCGAGTGTGTGACCGAGGCCCCGGACGGCGACCCTGGCCACAGTTAACGTCGGCCCAGCCTGAAGTTCCTGTACACGACGCTACACGACGCCTCTGCTCACAAGCACACACTTGTGTCCGTATGTCCCGCTTGTAACCCGGCGAGAGAACTGCGCTGTACTCGCGATTCATTCGAGCGCATCCGATACACTTTTGATATAAGGACGAGAGTTGAAAGGGGGAGCGGAGAAGGAAAGGTTTTACCTTTTTATATTTGTGGACTCGCCTGCCTGCTGTCGAAAGCGCAGCGTTCGTAATTTATCTCAGAAATAACCTCTTATCATGAACTGTAGCCTACTACTGCCTGCCTTTTAAAAAAAAAAAAAACAAACATATTTTTACTATTTAGCGGCAATGTCTGTGACTGAAATAGAAAGGAGGCTGAATATTTAAAAAAAAAAAAAAAGAAGAAGAACGATAAGAAGGTCATGTGATCATGATGAAATCGTGTACTGTATGTCGTCATCGTCGCAACCCAGAAAGATGTGTGTGGGAAGTTTGACACGGTCATCGTAAAATAATTCATTAAAATATAATAAATCATATATTTAAAAATAAATTAAATAAATGAACACTTCTCCTTTAAGGTGGGTTTAACAGCGTGATGCTTTTTGGGAACTTGAACACTCAAAACGTGCTTTTATGCTCAAATAAGCTCGACCGAAGTTGTTCGAAGAAACATTCAAAAAAAAAAAAGGGTGACCAATAATTGCAAGACAACACAAAAAAAAAAAGACCAAAGTCGTTTGCCAGTTTGTCTATTAAATTATACATTATTCCATAGATTAGATAGCAGTGATCATGTTTAGTACATTTTGGCAAAGACTGTTGCATGTAGGACATCAGATATATACACAGACCCCCCCCTCCCAGGCACAATAGTGGTATGATCCATCAGCACATTGCTTTTTTTTTTTTTTTTACCCACTTCATCCTGTATCATTGTTATAAAGTAGACAGACTAGCTGAAATTCATTACTGGTCAATGAAGGGTTTTTTTTTCTTCTGTACTCTGTGTATATTATGTATCTGTATAAATATTTGGAAGGTTTTAGGGAAGAAGAAGAAGAAGAAAAAAAACGACTAAGAAAGAATTCCCTTTTCCATGTATACCTTGTATCTTTTTTAAGACTTTTACGTTGTAATTTTATTCGTTTTATTACTTGAACTTAACTGCTTGTTTGCATTGTGATGTTCAAATATACTGTAGAAATGATTCGTCTTTTGGTCCTTTATTGTCTACACCTGTGTGTGTGTGTGTGTGTGTGTGTGTGTGTTTTCAGCATGCCAGCTGGGGGATTGTTACCCTCCCTCGGGGTTCATGATGGCACGTCAGGGGGTGTTAATGAGACTGGGATGGAAACCATGTCAAATTGAATTGACACAATTCAAATGCAACACTTCGCCATGACTTTGTATGTGAAAGATGACAGAATTAGTGGAATGTCATGTGATAGCTGTTGCTAGTTTGTGTTTGCATGCCACAGCTTAATGTAGGTTATTAGCTCAAGAGATAGCTAGCTAAATACTGCTTCGTGGCTAAAATCCTGCTTTGTCTTTAGAACACTGTAAAATCACTAAAAAATGAAAAGACATTGAAAAAGCTGGCCACGAAACTAGTCAAATACTTCAAGGCAAAGTTGGACCATTTTAAAAATGCAATAATAAGAAAAATATAACAATAATTATGTTAATATTTCACAACGGAAAGAGAAACATGCAAAAATGTCGTGGTATTTGTTCAAGTTCAGGTCGGGTTTTTATTGTCATTCCTCCATATACCTCGTATATGCTGGAACGAAATGTCGCTTCTACAGGACCATGGTGCAACACAACGATACAGCAGCACGTTATACAGTACAAATACACGACAGTGAGGACGAGTGCAAATATACACTATACAATAAATACACAGGACAATAAATATA
>JAOUQW010000021.1:11697703-11717668 GCA_028565825.1 Olivaichthys viedmensis
AAACAAATGCAATGCAATATTCAAAAACAAATGCAATGCAATATTCAAAAACAAATTCAATGCAAATATTCAAAAACAAATGCAATGCAAATATTCAAAGCCCAGTGCAATGCAATATTCAAAAACAAGTGAAATGCAAATATTCAAAAACAAATGCAATGCAAATATTCAAAAACAAATGCAATGCAATATTCAAAGCCCAGTGCAATGCAATATTCAAAAACAAATGCAATGCAATATTCAAAAACAAATGCAATGCAATATTTAAAAACAAATGCAATGCAAATATTCAAAAACAAATGCAATGCAAATATTCAAAAACAGGTCTATTTCACCAAGGGCCTAAAACAGCTACGAGAATGACCAGATTGCCGACAAGACGTGCAGGTGGCGCGTGGCTTGTGCTGCTCAATGCTTTCATGTATATTATTAATCTAATGTCCACAAAACAGCAGCGTTTCCAAAGTACTTGGTTTGTGCTGGAAAAACCCCCGCGGACCTGACGTCACTGGATTCCAGCGCACGTGCTCATCCGCTGGAGAACACCGCCATCTAGTGGCCGCACGGTGCACATACAGTTAAAGTGGCGCGAATCCGATTTGATTTTCTCTTTATTTTATTTTAATTATTATTATTATCATTATTTTTTTTGTTTTGATACCGGAGATCACGCCACACGTCGTGTAGCGTTAATCTCGCGTTGTCTTCCTTTCAAGGCGGAAAGACTTTTAATTACACAAAAGCGCGCGAACGGACTCGCGTCATTTCCGGTTTACAGGGCGGGGTAAAGCGGAAGTGGCTTTGATATGAGTGACTGAAGGGCGGAGAGGAAAAAGAGAAACGCGCTCCTTTATCGCAGCCGTTGGGTTTTGTTTCTCTTCTTCCCTCCATTACAGAAGAAGAAGGAGAAGAAGGAGGAGGGGAAAAAAATCCCGTATTAGCGCAACAATCTTTTAATCGCGTCGAGCGGCTCTGCATGCTAGCTGTGCTAACACCTCCGAAACGTCGGCTACGCTAAGCTAAGCTAGTCTCGTGTCGAGCTCGAGCTCAACGTTGCCTTTAGGTCGCACTAAAACGATTAAAAAAAGCGCGCCTTTTATTAGTATTAATACTGATTTATTAATATTAATCTCGCGTGCTTTTGTTACCAAGGTAACCGACAGCGACGCGCTAAAACTGGTCTTCGGTCTGTTAGCTTCGGCGTGTTAGCTTCGGTCTGTTAGCTTCGGAGTGTTAGCTTCGGTCTGTTAGCTTCGGAGTGTTAGCTTCGGTCTGTTAGCTTCGGCGTGTTAGCTTCGGAGTGTTAGCTTCAGGGTGTTAGCTTCAGGGTGTTAGCTTCGGAGTGTTAGCTTCGGAGTGTTAGCTTCGGTGTGTTAGCTTCAGGGTGTTAGCTTCGGAGTGTTAGCTTCGGAGTGTTAGCTTCGGTGTGTTAGCTTCGGTCTGTTAGCTTCAGGGTGTTAGCAGCTCGTCGTCGCTCGCGCGCACAGATTTTCCCGAGGCGCTGATTTGGACTTAACCTCAGAGATTATAATAATAAATATAATAATAATAATTACGGTATAAAGCTAAAGATACCAGCCGAGTTAATTCTACTCTTTTTTTGAAGAAAGAAAAAGAAAGAAAGAAGGAAGGTGGTGTAGTTTTGTGTTGGACAGGACTTGATTTATATAAAATGGCCGGAGTGAACAGCGTCGAGGCGGTGAAGCGCAAGATCAAGGTTCTGCAGCAACAAGCGGACGAAGCCGAGGAGAGAGCCGAGGTTCTGCAGAGACAGGTCGAGGAGGAGAAGCGAGCCAGGGAGCAGGTGACGTCACGGCGGGACTCTCTGGGATGCGTTGTAATGCGTTATAATGTGTATTAGACCAATGATTAAACTAATACCCGCAGTGTAGCTTGCTACGCGATGTCGTTGTGCTAACTCGGACGTTTTCCTTTGTGTGTGTGTTGGTCTGTGCTGTAATGATCTTAAACTAATTCCAGCTAATGTCCTCGTTGAATGGGCTTTAACAGATCCTGCAAGTCGCTGATGTGGTTTGCTGTTTTCAGCCTTCCACGTTCCTCAAGTGCAGATGTTGATGGTTAACGTTGTGCTATAAATAAGGGTGTGGGACGATATGGCAGGAAAAGAACTATCAGGATACTTGAAGACTTGTCTCGTGTGTGTTTAGGTCGGTTAGTGTTGTAAAAGTGCTGACGCCTGCAACGCTTTCCTGAAAGTATTGCAGGTATCTCGTGTTGTAACGCACCACAATGTTGAAATAGCGTCTCATTTTTCTTGCTCTAACATGAGTAAGATACTCGCCGCTTCGGCTATGGCGTGGCTTTGAAGTGTATTAAGGGGTTAATTCATGTTAAATGACACCCTTGTTGTTTTTTAAAGATAGAGGTGGATATATGCTTTATTGGTCCTTACAGTTTTAGGGAAGTTGTTGCGTTCACCCAGCAAATGAACTGTAAACGTCTGTATTAGATGGCATAAAATGGCAGAACGTTTACGGATGTACGATGTTATTCATCAGGGTTACCTTGGGGCAAGGAGCAGTTGGACTGGTTGATTTGGTTGCTTCAAGAAAGAAAGAAAGAAAGAAGGAAGTCACGCAGCGGCGCGTCACCCTGACAGGGACTTTTGTCGGGAATGTCAGTCTAGGATGAAGGAGGTCTCCTGTCTCAGTTGAGTCACGCTCGGCTGCCACAGGATGTGTGCTTGCCGAGCGATTGCGGACCTTCCTTTGGGCTGGAGCCAGAAAGGAAATGATGCTCACCGCAGCCCTGTCCGGTTTTGCAAATTCGAAATGCTAAGTAGGGGCCGCACCTTCCTCTTTAAAGCTTCATGCATGACCGATGTTGAACTTATGGAAGGTGTCTTTTAAAAATAAATAATTTATCTGTGGGGCGGTGGTACACACTTTGCTTCACAGTAAATTTTGATATCTCCATGGCAGTAGTGTTTGAATTAAGTGGAGTTGTGATACGTTGGAGAGTTTGTCCCCCTCACAAGCTGTCATACGCGCCCATGCCGTTGCCACATTGCCATGGCAGCAATGTTCCGCTTTCCCACCCCTCTCGGTTCTCTCGTGCAGGCACAGCGGGCTATGCCGCCGCCTCTATTTTTATATTTTTTTGATTTCTCTTTGCTTATTGTCTTTAACTCAGGTTTGCATATTTTGACATCCTCATGACACGGCTTCCCCGTGTGCGTTTGGGCGTTTTCAGCGGCAGATCACTCTCATCTGGTCTCCATTTTTCCCCCCTCTCTCTAGCCCCTCTTCGTTTTTTTTGTTTTGTTTGAGGCCCATGTTCTTGTTCTGTTCTCTTTTTCTCCAGGGTGTGATTGTGAAACTCTAGCCTGAAACAGTCGTGTCTTCTGAGTGCCCCCACTCTAATTAGTACCAGCTTTTAAAGAGCCACTGGCGTGTCTGCCTGTTCCACCCGCACAATGGTTCATCAATCTGGGGCATCCACTGAGCCGTGACGAGTATGAACGTTGTTCTCATTCATGTTCTCTCTTGCTCGCTCTCTGGCATGTGTAGGCTGAGGCCGAGGTGGCCTCTCTGAACAGGCGCATCCAGCTGGTTGAGGAGGAGCTGGATCGAGCCCAGGAGAGACTCACCACAGCCCTGCAGAAACTGGAGGAGGCTGAGAAGGCCGCGGACGAGAGCGAGAGGTGTGTGTGTGTGTGTGTGTGTGTGTGTGTGTGTGTGTGTGTGTGTGGTGGTGGGGTGGGGGGCGGTGGCTTGGTCTGGACGAGCCAAGCATTCTGAATTATTGAGATCATGGAGGCATATTTTATATTATACAGTCTGCTATGTGTGTTCGTGTTACATGATGTGGGACGCTGCTTTTGACTCAGGCTTGGAACTTGGCTGTATTCCAGTGTTAAACCCGCCCTCGGTTCTGGTTCTCTCTTCATTCAAGGCTTCTTATGCTCGAACACCTCAGTGGGACAGAGTTTTAGGCCACGTTCCATCAAAAAGTGCCAATTCGAGTCCAGGAGTCCAGACCTACTCGTTTGCCTGGACTGAATGCAATTTATTTTTGGAATGATGCCGCAATAACCAAGATTTTAACGGTTTAAAATGTAAAATTTGTGCGTAACTGACTATACTGGTCAAATTTAGACTGTTCGTCTGCCCCAGATGTGACCTCCCGATCCGATCGAAGGTCTTCATTGACCTCATCTTAACCTGAAAAAAACAAAACAAAAACTGGTCCTGGTTGATGGAGGCATTTTTATAATCGGATACATGTTAAAGCGCTTGGGTTACTCGGCTGACGCCCGGCACGTGGATACACCACAAAAACAAAATACAGGAGTACTCTCTAGCTTCAGCCCTGCAGACCAAGCCCCAGGCCTGAGAGCGGGCAAGAAGCCCCAGGTTGGGCGAAAGTGTGCGCGAATGCAGAAAAGCTGAAGGGATAGAAACGCTTCAATGATGATCCAGCGTTTCTATTCACGTTAACTTATGCAATGTACGTCAACTACCTCTTTTTTTTTTTTTTGCCAATAATTCGTATTTGCCCTGCTGCAATTCCGTTATTTACATTATCTACAGTTAATGAACTCGCGGTCAACTACAAGTTGGTATTTCGGTTCATGTTCGTTGGCTTGCTAAAAATTAAATCACTTGGCAGTTAACGTTCACTCACGTTGGGTAAATTGGATGGCTAAGTAAGATTCATCACTAGCTTACTTTGCTATTATTAGCTAGCTGACTAATATTAGCCAAAGCCAGGTAGCTAAGTTTACTATCATGCAAAAGCGTTGGGGAGGTACCTGACTTTTACGATGGGTAATTTGCCATGTTTTATATAAGGCATGTTGTCGTTTACATAATTGTTTGAATTGATGTGAAGTTGGTTTAACCTTAAAATCTAATTTTGGTGTCTCGCCATGTAACGTTAGCTTGGTTACAAAATATTGGGCTTTTGTTTATAAAAGAGTGATGTTTTGTTTTTGTTTTGTTTTTTGTCCAAGAGGAGGCTTTGTCTGGCCAGGTGCTTTTTTTGTGTCAGTATAAAACGCGGTAGTTTTCCATACAAACACTTTGGTCTCGTTTCTGAGACGACGAGTTGTTATTGTGCGCGTGTAAGCGTAACTCTTCTCTGGCGTCACTGGCAGCGAGTTGCTCTACGTATCGTGGTGAGTGTTTGGTTTGTGCACACCTCAGGGGCATGAAGGTGATCGAGAACAGGGCCCTGAAGGATGAGGAGAAGATGGAGCTGCAGGAGGTCCAGCTGAAGGAGGCCAAGCACATCGCAGAGGAGGCCGACCGCAAATACGAGGAGGTGAGGCCTAACCCCGGCCTGATTCTGTCCTGAGCCGAACCCTGTTCAAACCCCTCCTCTTTCTCTAACTGTGGGTGGGTGTGTGTGTGTTTGCAGGTGGCTCGTAAGCTTGTCATCATTGAGGGTGACTTGGAGCGCACAGAAGAGAGAGCAGAAGTTGCTGAGACGTGAGTCAGGCTTTAAAACGCCCCACACACACACACACACACACACCGTAGTCCTCAGTGGCCAATAGTCCGAATCATATCGTACACACCCAAAACCCCACCCATCTGAGCTATTTTAGCATTTTACACCCCCCACATACACACTCGCACACACCAGTGCCTTTTGCTTTTATTTGAATCTGGCAGCACACAGTTTAGAGTTCCTCTTTTAGGCACGGTGCACTTAAGCATGCCATGAGCCTGCAATTAACATCTGCATCACCACCATCATTTAACAGCTTTAAAGGCCCTCGTCTAAGCCACTGGGTGTCCTGTCATGCAGTGCCTTTACACCGAAGACTTCTTTTTTTTCTTCTTTTTTCCCCCCTTTAATTGCATGTTGTTTCTGGCGCACATCAAACGCAACCCCACCTTTATGGCCCTGTCTTTAAAACGTTCAGTAGCCTGTCTGAGCCTTGTATAGCTCTTCCAGAGTGCTCGTGTAACTCAGCACAAGGGTATCCAGAATGTTTTTTTTATATTTATTATTATTATTTATTAATTAATTTTAAGGCATCATAAAAGTGGGAATGCCATATCATGATTAAACGTTACCTGTGCTTCCTCCTTTCCCCATCTGTGTGACTGGTGCGTGCACGTTCTGAAACTCCCACATCCCAACCTGCATGCGCTTTGGGTCTGCCCTGCCCCGTTCCCCCCTCCCACTTCCTCTCTCCTCACCCACTGCACAACAGCAATAGACGCCGATTGGAGGAACTGCTGAGGAATTACGACCAATCGCTGAAGAGTCTGCAGGCAGCCGAAGACAAGGTACTGGCCCAGTTCTGTTTCCCAGCGGGTTCCTCCTACAGGCCCCGGGGCTGAGCGGAAGTGGGCCTTGGCTTTTTTAACAGAGCTGCCCAGGACTGGTATTTTATGTAGAACCGAGGGCTCGGTGTGCTGTGCGCCATTTTTTTTCTTCTTCTTCCTCCTCTCTCAAAGGTGAGATATAGAGGGCTATAAAGGATAAAATGAAATAAAAGTTTCAGACAGGTGTTTGAAAATCCCCCCCATCCTCGACTGACCCGGCTGCTCTCATCCTCCCATTCATCCGTCTGCCCTTCCTCCCGTCTTTCTGTCTCGACTAAGTGAATGATCTGTGTGCTTCGTGCATGAGCCGACCTGCCCTTACACTGCATGAATGTGGTTTGATCTTGACTCCATATCAATCGCTCCACTCGTTTGATCATTCACATTTCAATGAGTTGCCGACATCAATGTTTTCCTGTTGCCACGTTACAGTAATTCCCTTTTTAAAAAATGTATTTGAGTTGACCCAGGTCAAACGTGGCTCCTTTTCAGTTGAGTGACGATGAGCTAATTACACCCAGATCATGCACTAGCAGTCCACAGTGGTTTGTGTGTGTATTTTGTGTTGTAAATTTGTGTTTTTCTTTTTGTCCTCCCACCCCTCTGTGCCATTATTTATTCCCATAAACCTCTCCACTTGCTCCTCCCCCTTCCCCATTTCCCTATTTCACTATACTCTTCTCAATACTCGATTCTTCCACACCCTGACCCCCCCTTGTGTCTCCAATGTCTTTCTACTCTTTCCCCTCACCACTTCCCCTTCCTGTGTCAAACACCGACACGTGAAATAAAAAAAATAAAAAAAAATGCAGCAAATGTGCGGAATTGGAGGAGGAGCTGAGAAATGTCACCAATACCTTAAAGTCCTTGGAGGCCCAGACTGAGAAGGTAGGAAAGGAGGGATGGAGAAAAGGGAGGGAGGGAAGGATAAATAATTTCTGCATGCTCGTGGGTCATGGGTAGGTGCTTTCCCCAAAGCAGTGTAGCCGATAGAGTATCATGGCTTAAAGTAGCTCTAATACATTAGGATGGTCTCTGAACTACAGTGCTTTTGGGGAAATTTATTCCAGACTAGACGCCTCGTTCTGCTTATCGGCAGCGCACAAGCCTGGCCTTATCACAGAACCAGGCCTCTGTACTGTACTCGTGCATGATTCCGATCATCGGAAATCATTTTTGTGTGTCTTGTGATCTTATCATATTTCAGAAGAAATATCTTTTTTTTTTTTTTTTTTTTGTCCTGGGTTCATGTTTTATTCCTTAAGTTTTTAACAGAATTAAAATTACAGTTCATATCAAATGTAAAGAATTGCACCCTATTTTTTTTTATTGTGTTCTATCCAGCTATATGTGCATGCATGTACCAATCCCGCTCTTATCTCTCGTTCTCGGTTTTTCACTGCATGTATATCTGTCGCTGGCCACGTTTTGAGACACGTAAGTCGTCATAGAAACCGATAAGCGTTCCCACGCCACGACAAGGTAGGAGCAGTGTTGGAAATGTGCTCGGCGTGTGCAGATAATACAAGCGAATCAAGGGAATATCTCCGTAATAAAGAAGTGGTGCTTGTATAAAATCCGACACATTTTGACTTCCTTAATTTAAGAGAGCTTTCACGTTCTTATGCTTTTGAATAACACTTCTTTTTTTAAAGCATGCACTTAGAACCTGTTTGTACCTGACTTGGGTTTCAAGGAGTGCTTTTATATGCTTTAATTGGAACCAGCTATGTGTTTTAACTTGTTCTAGACATGCAAACCATATCAGTGGAAAAAAAACCAAGTACTTTTCTATTCAAGTACTTTTTTTATTTCCCACATTTAAGCATTGTGCCATTGTAGGGTACAGAGGCTTAGATATAGAGCAGATCAAGAAGCAGGGTGGGCGTAAATGCCTTGAAAATAGTCCCTTAGGTCTGTGGAACCATGTCTCGTTCCATGCTTGCCCCAAGGCTGTGTTCATGTAAGCAGAAGCTTGTGGTTTAGTGCAACACACCAGTCAGGCTCACTCTGAGCTTGTGTAGCCGAACACACTCCCTTTATAATCCCGCAGTCTTTAGCGCACTCGAAGGACGCTTTTCAGCTCTGACCACTGACATCAGCTCTGACCCCCTTAAAAATTAATTAATTAATTAATTTTATTTCCCTCGTTTAAACCAGTTATGGTTGCGCTTGGGATTTTTGAAGCTCTGCGTCATGTCGGTACTTTAGATAAACTGGGGCTTTGCGAGTGTTCCTCAGCTGTGCTAGATTCGATGATTCAGCTTAGGTGGTGGAGATTTGTTTCCATTCCTGCAGCCCTCCTGAGGCTTGAGGGAGCACACTTTTTAATAATAGCCTGGTTTCAGTGTTCTCGCAGAGCAGGTGCGCTCTTTGTTGTGCTCTTGGTTAACAACAGAGCATTGTTAATTGAAGACATGCAGTATAGAGTGTGTGCATGCATATGTGCTGGAAAAAATCAGCATCTGAAAGGTTTGGCCGTGAATGTGGCCCATAGGCTATGAGCACACTCTAGGTCTGGAATCGATCAGCTTAAGCCGTGAACATTATGAAAAGAAGACAAAAGGTTGGCTGCTCTGTAATGTGTAAGGTGATGGTGTGTGATGAAGCATCTGGTTTTGAACGATCTGGTTCTCTGATTGGCTGCCACTGCTGCTTGCTCTTTGCAGTACTCCCAGAAAGAGGACAAGTACGAGGACGAGATCAAGATCCTGACGGACAAGCTGAAGGAGGTGGGACCCAGTTCTTCACTAAAATGCTCTCTGCTTTAAACCGCACGTCATGTATTTATATAGGCACTTCATCATAACGGATTTACATGAATGTGAAGATCCTGTAACTTCAGGAAGTCGTCTATAGTAAAGGAATTTCCGGTTGAATCCCAAGTCAGTTAAAAGTCTGGGAATGTGTCCTGGGAATTTACTGCTGAAACCAAATATTTTGTCTTTTTAAAGCGAGATATGTTAATTTACACAACTCTCCTCAGTCAAGGCATGTTTGGTGTCTGAAGTTTGCATCCACCAGTTTCACACTGGAGTTACAAGGCTAACGTTGAACGAAGAAGTTCCATGCCATGAGGCGAATATAGCGGGGGGGGAAAAAGGGACGCTTATAGCAGCATGCAATCTGCACGATGCTAAACAAAACGTCCCTTTTTTTTTTTTTTTTTGCCATATTCGCCTCATGGCTCCAAACTAAAGAAGCAAACTTTTTAAACACCACATGTCTTGACTGATCGATTACATTCGGGGCAAGAGGACACGTTTTTAGTTTTTCGCTGAAGTGTTGCTTGAACATTTGCTACTTTTTATTTTCTGTAAATGCTTAAAAATTAACTTGTCGCTTTGATGATGAGCTTTTGTGTCGTGGCTGTCTCGTTTTTTCCGCAGGCTGAGACTCGCGCCGAGTTTGGCGAGAGATCCGTGACCAAACTGGAGAGGACCATTGATGATTTGGAAGGTAGGATGCTCATCAGTCAATCCTCCTGACTATATACTGAGCTACCTTTCTTTTAAACTCTACCCTCGCCCACAGATGAGCAGTATAAACAGAAACCGAAGCGCAAGGCCATTAGTGACGAGTTGGACCATGCTCTTCATGTAAATACCTAGCATGCGTGTGCAGTGACGTGAGCCGCATGCGGGTTCTCTTTGTTTTTGTTTTTTCCCCCTCTCAGATCGTATCTGAGAGCGACACTTTTACATCAGATTCGTCAGCTTGATGATCTAAAGAGCCGACTGGCTTGTTAACGGGCTCACCCTTCACTCTGTGTGTCCTGTGTGCAGAATGTTACGTTTCACCACTTTAAAGCACCTACAAAATCTTTACTAACATCACTCATACACACACCCACACTGAGTTTATGCCATTATGATTCATGTAGCGTCTGTGTACGGCAAAGCTTGGTTATATTTACATCACAGGATGGAAGAGAGGAAAGATGCAGCATGTCCAACAGCCGAGAGTTTTCAGTTTATCTAGCACTTCCCTTTTTAGTCACCGCAGCCCAGGATGGCACAGGACCAACAAGCGCGCACACCTTCTTGACGCTGTGTCTGAAATCGCTCACTCGTTCACTATTTACTATATCGACTGTTTGAGCGCTAGATAGGGGGCAGCTGTAACGGAGATACCGGACCGAGTTAAGACGGAGTGCACTGGAAACACATCATCGTGACGCGCCGTTACATAAACAATCCAAACTTTATAATTACCTAGCAAACTGAAACCCCAAATACAGAAGTATTAAGTGTTTGTTTTTATTTATTTATTGTTCGACACCACTAACAAGTACTTTTTTTTTTTTTTTTTTTCGCTTTAGTGGTTGTTGAACATTTTTAGATCGTCATACCTTCACAAAATCTTTATATAATTCATTTCAAAGACTATTTAGTAAAATGGCAGGCTGTTTTTAATATTTACTAATTCAAGAATTTCATACCATCTGCATAGCCTCCAGCTTTCTGCTATAATTCTGCCTCCCGTGCGTTTTTGTGTTATGAACTCGATCCCGTCTCTTGCCACCAAAGAGAAGGAGAAAAAAAAAAAGGCGTTTCCGGGTTGTCCAAGATGGCCGCCCAATTAAAGGTTACACCTACAGTGACGTTTTTGTTTGTTCGCGTCGCGCTGTGTCCGACGGCACGTCTGCGTGACGCCACTAAAAGAACTGGATGTGGTATGAGGTCGAATTGCGAACCGAATATCATCATTCTGATATCGAATTGGAAGGTCTTCGGCTCTACCTCATACCTGAACCCCTTCTGGTACCACACGCACACAGACTGGCTTTTGTAAGTAAGCGTGCCACATGATCCAGGTTCCTCATTTCGCTGTCTGCATTGTGGTTCCTCCATGGAGAAGTTGCAGAGAGAGTGTAAACGGTTAGAAAGGATGAAAATAGACCTGGAGTTGCCCACCTACACACACACGCACAACGCTGTTGTAATACAGTTGTATGGTTTGCCCTCGATCGGTTTTGTGAGAGCTGTGCATGCGCCGAGTTGAGGTGTGTTTGAGTTTGCTCTGCAAAATAACAGTGGTGAGTGGTTTCCTGCATGGTGTTGCTCTGCAGTGCACATTGGCACGGGGATGAGTGTGTGGTTGTGATTATTGTGCAACTTATTACAGTTTTCTATATTTGTAAGTAAGGCTGCACGATAATGGCTTCAATGATCAGAATATTTCAGCCAGTTTATTGCACTTTTATAATTTTAAATCAAGGGAGAACCGAATTTCCTTTGATTTATACACTGGAAGAAATACAAAATGTGAGAGTGGGACTCCACTGCTTAGGCACATCGAGTGGATATTTAAATGCTAAATAGAAAGAAAATGACCCTTTATTTAGTCTTGTCTGTGTAGCAGTTTGACACTTTTTTTTTCTCTGCAGTCTTCATGTGCTTGGAAAGCAGAAACCAGAAAAACTGTCCGTGCGGTGCTGTGATTGGTGCGTTAAATCACGAAGTGTCCATTTTAGTTTTTAGCTGTCTGACCAGTGCCAATTAAAACCACGATCTCTAACGTTTAAAGCTTTAGTTAAACTCGCTGATATTGCAGTCGGCTATATGTAGTTAAGCGATGAAGCCAAACATCGGTCACGATTTAAAATACGGTTCGTTGTGCAGCTCTGATTTGTAAATGTACATGACTTGGATATCAAGGAATCTGTGTGCACACTGACTCGTGTTAGTCTGTGTCCAGCGAGCTCGCACCGTTTCTCGCCTACGTTCTTTCCCTCTTCCTCCTCCTCTCTCTCTCCCCTGTTGCCTTTGCTGGCAGCTCATTCCTAAACTGTGTCAGAGCCAGGACTCCATGTTCATCATCCCCCTCATTCACTGCTCCATCCGCTCTTACTTCATCATTCTGTACTGGCACGTATTCACTTCGCTTGCCCAATCTCTCTCTCTCTCTCTCTCTCTCTCTCTCTCTCGTTCTTTGTCATGCTTTATATTTGTGCCTCTTTTCCTGTTTTGCTTCCTCTTTTTTATTTCTCCCCTCTTGCATTTTCTTTCTCTCTCTTTCTCTCATTTTTTGTCATTCTTTATATTTGTGCCTTTCTTCCTGTCTTGCTTTTTTTAATCTTTTTATTCATTTTTTCCTCTGCTCTCTCTCTCTCTCTCTCTCTCTCTCTCTCTCTCTGACACAAATAGTTGGCTTGGTTAGGATTTTGGGTCACGGTCTTCTAATAGTTTTTATTTATTTTATTTATTTATTTCTGCTGTGCACAGCTCGGCCATCTCCGCACACCACATCATCTACTGACCACAAAAGCAAGATACGGCCCAATGTGTGTTTACTGTTAGGGTTTTTTATTTTTAAAGCTTTAAATTTAGCCATGATGGACTCTCTTCGCCATCTACTGGAGAATTTACTAAATTTGTAAGAGCTAGTTTTTGTGGTCATGTGGTTGTGCATGTTCTAAGGGGCTTATCACAAAAGTTGAAACACCTTTTTCTCTTTTTTTTTCTTTTTCTTCCTTCTTCTTTTTTTCCCTTTAAATGTTTTCCTCAGGGACTCTCATTAATAAAGCTCACACTCGGCGGTTCCTGGCGTCACGTTCCCCAAAGAGGCTTCCTGGAAAAAAAGAAGAAAAAAAACAAAAAAAAACACTTAACAAGGCGGCCGTAAAGAAGTATTTAAAAGTATTGTATTATAAATTCGAGACCGTGCTGGTTAACGTGTAGCCGTTATTACGAGGTGATTTATATAAACTCAGAAACCATACAAATCATTAAGCCAGTTTTCAGTCAGCTAATAAAGCCTCATAAACTCTGTGCTCTGTACAAACATTTGGCGTCAATGTGTTCCAGTGGTGCAGTTAAATTATTTCTTTAGCTATGAACTGTTTTGTTTATTTTCCTCTCTCTCCGTGTTTGGTATGTAACAAAGCTAATTATAGGTGAATGCTGGCGTTAGGAGAGCAAGTTCAGCAAGGTTTTTACGCCACAACAGTAAGGGATGGCTCATTTGCATGAAGATTTGACGACTCATTTTGAGCTCGACGTGATTATACAAACTCGTATATAAGCTTTCCATCTTACCTTAACGTAGTGAAGCGGACTGTTTAATGCATGGAGCTGCAAACGTCATGGATTAGATGATTTATTTTTTTAAAGGTGGAATATATAACGTGTTAGAAATATACATGCGACAAGCGCCGGGCCTGTTTTCAGTGTTTATTTGTGTTTTAGGTATCCTCACACGCTTGTATCACATGTTTAGCTTTCTTTTTTTCTTTTTTTTTCTTTTTTTTACATGCATCTGTTCTCCACAGACGTGTTTGTCATGTTCTACTGTCTGTTACGGGGGTTAACGCAATTATAGAAGCTCCAGCCAATCCAAGTATAAAGCGCTGAGCTGCCTTTTGTTTACAGAGTGATGCGATGCTGCTCTACACGTTTCTGGAGGGAAATTTAGAAATTTTTGGGAGGCTTCCTTCGAGTTTGGCAGTACAAAACCTTGCCCAAGTCAATTCATTTAGCAATATTGTTTGTAATTCCTTTGTTTTAATGTAGAATTATTTATTCATTTATTTATTCAGGTTCCTAAATAGTCCTAGCGAGCCTGTTTTTGGAGATGTGAGCATTAATATGGAGTGATTTTAAAAATAAATAAATAAATAAAATCTGCTGTAATCACACTATTCCTGTTTGAGCTTTTACGCTGAAGTGGTGCCTTTTATTTTACTTTTGGGTTCTTTGTTGATGCATTTCAAATAGCATTTTCTCAATGAAACCAGCTGCTGTTCAGTTTAATCTTCGATTTCAAGCATGTAATGATTTTCAGCAGTGCCCTTTTCAGATCGACACCGCAGGCTATTAAATAATTCAGTGTTGTAGAACAGATTGCGTAAGCGAACACGTCCGTGCTGGGCTTCAGTTTCCCAACAACTAATTGTTTGTGTTGACTAAATGTTTATTTCTGTGACATGCTTAACTTTCAAACTGAATTAAAAAATGAAGAATTATTTACGTTTAAAGGCCTCCAGTCAGTACAGCGGAGACTTTCACATGCCGTGTTCACTCACAAAAAAGAAATATGTACACTCGTCACGCCTTAAGCATTCGGCAGCGTATTTGACGTGCATGGAAATTGTCATGGAGCTTCTCACACCCCTTTTTTGTATTGTTTTTGTAGAGAGGCTCGCCACAGCCAAGGAGGAGAACATCAAGATCCACGCCACGCTGGACGCCACCCTGCAGGATCTCAACAACTTCTAAAGTCCGCACCCCCCCCCCTCAACCCCTCTTTATCCCCATCTGTACCTCTTTTCACCCACCTTTCTTACCTATTTTACCCCCTCAATTATTTCTGGGTGGCTGAACAAAAGGAAGTAGGTTGGTTTTTTTGGTGTAGGTCGCACTTGGCTTCATTCCTCACTTCCCCATTTCAGCCCTCCAGTCTTTTACTGGTTTCTTTCATTCCCCCTTAATTTTGTCTTGTATCTAGCTTTTTTTTTTTGTGTGTGTAGGCTCTCCCCTTTGGTTTAAATAAGACGGCATATGCTGAAGCGCCAATGTCTTAAGCGCTCATCTATGCCAAATTTGAAATATTCCTGATTATATTCCTGGAATTATGTGCGATTAGGTAATATGAAGAGGCTTCTATTTCAGATCACCAGGTTTGCTGTGTTTTGGTTGATTAACTAGTCCCACAGTTCAACATGTCCACAATATATATATATATAAAGAATTAGAAAGGTTGCAGTGTGAAACGTAATGAATTCTTTCCCCACACTCGGTTTTGTAAGATGACTCCTCCATGTTTTGTAATTGCTAAGCCCTTTTGCTTGCCCCCACTCGTTTTAACACGTAAGCGCTATCTGTTATCGCAAATATTTGTATTTTACTGTGCCAATGCCATGTGGGACCATTTATATTGTACTCTTAGCCACACGTTTTGCTTAAAAAGGGTTAACATCCATTACTAATTATGCTTTATCCTCTTAGTGGAATGATTTTCGTTTTTCCTTCTTTTTTTCATTTTCTCATTTTCATTGTTATACTGGAACAAGACACAAAAATGACCACCTCCTAAACGGTTTTCACGAGACCTTTCTGTTTCTTTGCAGCCAACAACTCGAGGCTTAGGTGTAGAGCAACACTAGGGATCAGATTATGATTTTGGTCTGAGGTGACACATGTAGTTAAACCACATTCAGTTCACATCCTTTGTCCTTTTTAAGGCGGAGGCTTTTTCGCCTTTTTCCTCTAAAGGTCACGAACGGGGTGGAGGGAAGGGAGGGAGGGGTCACATTCCACTGCCAAAATGGAGGTTTAAGGGCCAATAATGAGAGGAGAGCGAGAGGGTGAACCAGTTAAAGGTATTGTCTGAGCATCTCTTCAGTGTGTACTGTCTATTCTCTGGAAGCTTGTAGAGTGAAACGAGTACATCAAAGCACCAAGAACCTTTTTAACTGGAATAAATTGCAAAGTTAAAGATGTAAAGATTTTGCTATGGACAGTGTTTCCTTGTAATGATGACACGATCAAAATTCTTCTTTTTTAAAAATAAAGTACTATAACACTTATTGGCTTTTTCTGGGTTTGTTCTGTTTTTCAACCGTGTCTTAAAGGGGAACAGTCATGTTTTGGATATATTTTTTTAATAGTGTTTAAAAGTCGTTTCTTGGGGGGGAACCTGAAAACAAAAATGGTCTGATGTCATTGTGTCCATATCGTAGGAGGCCTTAACTGGCACGAATCACCAGGGACAATGCCGTGCCTTCAAGTCGTCTGATTTTTAGACTGACTTGCCTCCTGCACACTCTAACAGCCCAAGCCACCATAGTGACTGACTGACAGATGTTTGTATTGCAGAAAACTGGGAGCTGCATTAAAAAATAAAACATTGTGGAGTCTGGGAATAAGAGTTCAGTGCGTCTAAAACGATGCTGCAAAATGTCGTGCTGTTTTCTGAACGTTTTGGTTTGAATGAACTGGACTCCATTCCTGACTGCTCTTCTTTTGACGTCTGTGTTTTTGAAGACTTTATGTACCTGTAAAAGATGGGTTTAGATCACATGACATGAACAAGGCCTCTAGGGGCCACATTTAGACCTCCGTAGCTCGCAAACGCCATGTCCCACCGACTTGAAATTTTACCCAGAGGCTCACCCTGACCTCGGGTATCGAAAGGAACCTCCCCGGAGTCTCTGCGACTTACGGTTCCGGAGAACCCGGATGGCAGGGACTTGATCAATGCACGCTTATGACCCACGCTTACTGGGAATTCCTCATTCATGGGGAATAATTGTAATCCCCGGTCCCAATCACGATTGGGGTTCAACGGATTACCCAAACCTCTCGGCATAGGGCAGTCAAGTTTATCTTCAATTGCCTTGACGTAGATTGTGCAAGTCTTTGGAACTGAACTGTACCGACTCAGTTGGTGGTGTTTTGATGATGGAGAGCCGCTGTCTAACACGTCGCTCCAAAATCTCCGGTAGGTCTTCAATTGGGTTGAGAATCTGGTGACGGTGAAGGCCATAGCATATGATTTACATCCTCATCACATCATTCAGTGAGCCCTCATTTATTCAGCTTTTTGCTTTCATTTGTCATTATATTAAAATATTGGCTAACTTTTTTCAGTTCTATTGAATCAGCTGGCCTGAATCACTTCCTTTGACGTAATTATGAAATTTACTTCGTATCACGTCATTTCTTAATCATTAAACTAACTGGTTTTAAAATATTTTGCTCCGATTTCACTTCTCAACTAGCTGTGCTAAAGCAATCACTATTGGAATAAACAACTAATCTACACCAGCCAATGCTAAAATCAACAAGCCTTAACTCTGAGCTATGAGGGCACACCGGTCCGAATCTTTAAGCTATTAATGTGATTGTACTTGGCTCCTAATTCTTAAGTACTGCCAGGACGGGTTAACATTTTCATTCATCTTGTTCATGTGTAATTTGATGTTAAAAATGTGTCATTATTTGTGGAACAACAAAGTTTTAAGGGGAAAAAGTGGGATTTTTAATACTTCTCTGGTACACCTGTATATGATATTACATTTAAATGATGTTCATTAATTTGGCACACATTTATCTACAAGACATACAAGTGAGGTAGAATCCAATTCAAGCGCAGCTGAGCTGGTGAGATTTAAGGGCCTTGTTCAGGACCCTTAACTGCCGAGCTTTCCCCATGTATATGAAATTAGCTTAACCTGGAAAAAAATAAACATGTACGAGAAATATGAAAGGTTTTGTTAACGTCATGATGAAAGTCTGAAACATCAGTTTCTCACTTGCCAAAATATTAGTGCTTGGCCTTTAAGTATTGCTAATGGTATATTCCCTATGAACAAAGAGATGTACGCTAAATTATCTCATTTCAGACATGGAGTAAACCTCGTTTAACTTTTGTGAGCGTATTTTATTTTATTTTTCTTAATGTGAGCTTTCTTTTAAAATACTTTCAAATGTCTGTCTTTTTACATTTTCTAATCGCGTTCCTCAAAAAAAAAAAAAAGAGGACAGAATATAAGGCACAAATGCATTACCGAACTAAACCGTGACATGATCTGCAAATTATTTAGTAAATGCTGATAAGTCTGCCTCTCTTGGAGTACCATCCCCTTAGTTTAAGTGGACATGGTCCAGAAATAAACAGGACACTACAGTCGCCTTTTCATTGTCCATTCAATTTGATGCTGTCTTGTGTGCCTGGGTCCTGCTGTGTCCTCTCCTTAGCTAACGACAACACTCCCTCAAGCTGTCCATCGAGCAGAGCGGCGTCTCCGTCGTTCCTTATGGTCCAGTCAAAGTCCACTCCCTGATCCAGACCACATTCGGACTCCGCATCATCGACCCCTGAGGAGCGAGAGGTGGACAGTACGGTAAGGATTAGCCGGGTTAGAAACAAGGTGAGGTGGATTAGGTAGGTGTACTTAATGAACTTGGCAACTCCTTGTGTATATTGCTTTTCCAAAGTCCAAAGACATCATGAAAAGTCACACAAGCTCGTCAAGACAATTTTAAAAACAGGACCCTGCTACAGTCAGAAATGGTTCTCTCTCCTACCGGCAGTGAACCTCCATCCCCTCTGAGCCCTGGTTTGCTCGGAGGCCTCCACTCGGACGCTCACGCACTGCTGTGGATACTCGCTCCAGAACCACTGCAGATCAGACGTGCGCCTGCAGTCACTCACAATCTGAGTCGAGAGAGAGACGGGTTATGGCACGTGAGCAGACAGCAGCTGATCTGATCATGCAATGGGACCACCGTCTTGTCTCAGGTGAAGATAAAATCTGTAATCCCTGTTTATGGAGCTCGAAGGACGAATGATTAGAAATGATTTACATTTACATCAACTTATAGTACCAGAGCGCAGGTCTGCTTGCTTTTTACATAAACCAAAGGTGCTGTATAAAATCATTGGCTCATTAACGTATCGGAGTGATCGTATCAGTATCGGAGTGATCGTATCGGAGTGATCGTATCAGTATCGGAGTGATCGTGTCGGTGTCGGAGTGATGGTATCGGAGTGATCGTATCAGTATCGGAGTGATGGTATCGGAGTGATCGTATCAGTATCGGAGTGATGGTATCGGAGTGATGGTATCGGAGTGATGGTATCGGTGTGATGGTATCGGTGTGATGGTATCGGTGTGATGGTATCGTGCCACCTGCACTCACCCACACGGGCTGAGCGGCTCCTCGCACGGCCACGCGGCTGAAGAAGCCCGGGTCCCGGCGCCTCCTGCTCTCCCCCCAGCGGATCATGTCCGCCCGGTGCTGCTCCTTGTACCGGCCCGCTCCGAGCAGCTGCTCGTAGTCCAGCCCGCGCTCCTAATGATGCAGCGCGTTCAGTCACAGTGCGGCTCTCTCATGCTGGGACATTTCTGAGTCAACAGATTGGGGTTCTACCCGGGTTCTACCTGCGCGTATTGTTCTTTAAGCGGAGCAGCAAGTCGCAGGATGCAGCACACGCGCGGACCCAGCCTGCAGACACCACGAACCGTTAGCGGCCCCGCGTGGGCCACGTGGGCCTCGCCTGCCACGCGCCATTTTATACATATTTAATAAATACAATTACACACCTCACCTTTTCTGTATCAAGTCGGCCACGTGGTCCTTCCCCGACTTCCGCTTTCCGCTGAACAGCAGAATGAGTTTGGGCTCGCGAGCGGTCATGATGAACTTCCGCGTCTTCCACTGCGGCTGCTTCGACAGCGTGTGGCCACGCCCCCTCCCCGCCGGGCGACAATCTGATTGGTCGAGCTTGATTTACCGTGAGCTGCTACACGCTACGATTTGTGTACACGTCACATGGCGTGTTTTTTTATTAATTAATTAATTTATTTATTTATTTATTTTATTTTTATAGAGTAGCTTTTGAATTTGTCAGATAGTGAATAGTTACTCAAAAGGTGCTTATGTGTGTGTGTGTGTATCGCATATACGTATCCGTTAAACTGGTCTATTTACCGGAAACGTTTGTAAATAATAATAATAATAATAATAATAATAATAATAATAATTTGTCGCGAGCATTTTTTTGCGCGTTTACGGTAATCGGATGAGCGTCACGTCATGAGCGTCCGCGGTCCAATCAAAACGCGTCAAAACCTGTATTTCAAAGAAACGCTTTCTTATTGAAATTGCTCGTTAAAAAAAAAATCAGCATTTACTTTTTATTATTTTTATAATAA
>JAOUQW010000021.1:11751607-11774778 GCA_028565825.1 Olivaichthys viedmensis
GATAGATAGATAGATATAGATATTATAGATAGATAGATAGATACTGTAGATAGATAGATAGATATAGATACTATAGATAGATAGATACTGTCGATAGATAGATAGATACTGTAGACAGATAGATAGATAGATATGGTCATAAGTTTGGACACAATTCTCATTTCCATGTCCAGGGGGTCAATATTTAGCACAATGACAGAATGGCCTCCCCATTTTTCACAGCACCACCTCAGCACACCACAGCGTAGAAAATGGCATGCGCTACATCATGCTGCATCACCATACCAAGAAATAGAAGAACCAAATGGAGCACCTTACATTAAATTACATACAGACTGGTTACAAATTAAAAGACAAAGCTGGATAAATGAGGGCATCCACAAGGCACGAGGGGTCACTGAATGGTGTGATGAGGATGATGATGATGTAAATCATATGCTATGGCCTTCACGGTCACAAGATTCTCAACCCAATTGAAGACCTACGGGAGATTTTGGAGCGGCGTGTTAGCGAGCAGCGGCTTTCCACCATCATCATCAAAACGCCACCAACTGAGGGAACATCTTTTGGAAGAACGGTTCTCCATCAGTTCCTCCAGAGAAAGAAATAATATAAATAAATAATAATAAAAACTAATAGCCCAGACACATAAGCTGCTTGTCCTGGATGCCCCGGCCAGTGATTTCCCCACCTTTAAAAGTAGGTAGACACATCAAGAATAGTACCAATCATTAATCTGAACCCAAATCTTGGAATTTCTGTGTGCGCATGTAGAAATATATTTCTGTCTGTGTTCTGTCTGTTAATGTTTGACCAGTGTTGGCAGCACTGTATCTTGGTATGGTCATAGATAGCAATGACGTTAATTTGAATATGAATTGAGAGAGAGAAAGGAATGTAGGGCCAAGTAGAAGGAAAGGGAGAAAAGCGTTCAGCGCGGGCTGGTAGAGCACTTAATCTCTCGGTGGTGCTCGGGAATCTTGGCACATAGCTGCAGCTTGCTCACCTGTGCTGGCCCCTAACACACGGCTCGTTAACTCCGGAGCACCAGGCGCGGCCCTCGAGAGAAACGTGTGTGTGTTTTAAGAAAGTGAGAAAGCGTGGTTGAGTTGAACAGAGACGCAATTTCATATATAAAATTCACATTCCCTTCTGTCTTCTTCTCTTCCTCCCTCTCGCGCTCTCTTTATCACGCTTTTCCTTTCACCTCTCTGCTCATGACGTTAGTGGGTATAAATGCCGACTTCCCTTCTCATTTAGATGGGACGGTTTAATGTGGATGAGACGATGCTCCTCCCGTTACGATCTGCTTGAGACCGTCTTGGATCCTGGGTTTAAAACTTGTTAATTACATCATCAATTATATCACCAGCTAATCCAGCTCTTCACCAGACTTTGCCTTCTCAGATCATTGTTACTAATGTTCTCACATACGTACATGAATACTGTATGTCTTTATGATTAACGTGAATGCATCAAACTTAAAAGCAGATTAAAATACCTAAAGGCATGTAAAAAAAAAAAAAAACTTTGAAGGAAAAATTATGGTCTTCAAAACAAGTTTTGGGTGACTTAAATTGGTTGACTACATTTTAGGGTAGGGGAAAAAAATAGTTTTTATAATTTTTGGTCTTACTATTACTAGACTTGTTCTGAGAACCTTATTTTTTTCTATATTAAATAATAAATGGCTTGAGGTGGTGATTCCATAAAAAAAAATTTTATTTGACAACAGAAAAAGGCACAAAAGCACCTACACTTTTACCCTCATCCGGAAATCCAGATTCTATAAATATGCAAATAAGCACCGCCTACAATTCTACATGTCCCCACCCACTTCCCCTTGGTAAACCAGTGTTTCTTGGTCTGTATTTGCATATTAAAACTTGATAGGCTCTTGTATTTTATGACACAATAACACTTGCCGGTCACATGTTTAACTCGAACTCCAGGTTTTCCAATTTGTTTTTCTGCTTCCCCTGTTTCAAGAATATGGCAAAAATGCTGCAGTGACAGTTTCCACACTTTGACACGTTTACTCACTTAAATTAATTTTATCTCGATTTATAAGGTTTAATTAGTAAAAGAAGTAGTTAAAAAGTCTTTAAAAAAGTCTTAAAAAGATTTAAAAAGTAGGTTGTGTGTCACTGCTTCCAATGAAACGGAAGTTTTTGGATTTGACTTTTTAAATCTGTGTTGGTTATTGCTTGTGTTTGCAGGTAGTGGTTCTCCGGTAGTGGTGGCGTTCTCAGCTTTTTTGAACGGCCACTACACACCAGCTGACCTGACTGGAGATGTGGCCGTGTCCTACACTTCTCCCACAGGTACACACACACACACGCACTTCATACTATTCTGCTAGTAGGCTGTTCTAGACTATATAGGCTAGATAACTCCGAGCTTGGGTTCTGATCTCGCAGAACCCCAACTCGTCCTTCTCCCCCAAATCGTATTTATTTGGATATGAAAAAACAAGATGTGTATGAGGGTTTACAGTAGGGCTGTGACGATATGATACCAATATTGTGATAAATGACATCACAGTATGCTTTTCTAAGAGTATCGCGGATATCCTCAGTGCTTATTGTTTCTTTTTTTACTTTTTCTTTTTACTTTTCCTTGTTAAACAATCGATTGTTGGAGACGTTAAATAAAAATTTATTTTAAACGCGTCACTGCTGTTTTGCTGGCACTTTGTTAGTGAAGCCAAATATTCTGATGTGCATTGTGAAACATTTTGCTAGCAGTTAGCGCAACAATATTTCCGTGTCTTTCACCGGTTTAAAATTAAATGACACAAGCTTAAAAGCTAAACAATAAATACAATGTACTATTGATTATGAGTTCATTATTAGAAGATGATGATAAAAGAGTTCAATCCTAGCATTACACTCCACGCCGTTTTTAACTGTGCGGAAGCCGGTGCCATTTTTTTTCAATCGTATTTGTTTAGAACGTGACGTCACGCTTTCGAGACCGTTCAGGAAATTCAAAGTGGAATAAAAGACGTGAACGGGTTTTACAAGTCGGAAACTTTTCATTACTGTAATTCCGACGTGCGGCAAATGCCCTATACGGTTTTTTGTTTTTGTTTTTTTTAAGTCCTGGTGCTGATGGTAGTCAATTAAGGCCTTTTAACATCCCGTCTGTGTTTTCACAGTAAAGAATTCACAGGAAAATTCTTCCACTTATGAGGATTAACGCTCGTTACGCAGTGTTGTTATGGACTTATTATCCGTGCTACAATGTTTAATTTGTGCTATAACACTCAAGCACCAATGCTAATCGCTCGAAAACGTTGTCGAGGCTACTGGACTCTCATCTGAGTGACTTTCATCAGTTCTATTGACCAAAAAAAAAAGCCCAAGAACCGACACCAGATCAGCTTCCTGAGAAACTTCGTACATGCACGTGTAGCGAGTGTGTGAGGACGGTTCTGGATCCAGGCAGCGTTTACGCTCTGGAAGACATTATCCTCCTTCCTCGGCGAGCCTCTTTATTTCAGCGCAAATGTCACGCGGCTTTTTATGATTATTTGACTCAATTCGAAAGTTTCACGGAGAAAAAAGGGAGAAGGCTGCCGTTTGTGCCGTTGTTTCTTTTGGACAGTGTATGGGTTGGCAATGGCTCATGGAAAGCTTCCTAAACGAGCTTTAAATCTGGACTCTTTTTCTTTTTTCTTCCTTTTTTTTTTTTTTTACGATTATCCCCTCTAAAAATAGTGAGTGGAAAGGCTGTCTCTCTCACAGGCTGCTCAGTCTGACATATTAGATCACAAGTAGAACCCGGTTCTTTCTTTCTCACACACACACACCCTGCCACATGGGCCATTTAACACTGGCTCGTTACAGAGAGGGGAAACCCCACTCACAACGAACATGAAGAGTAGGACCATTTACTTTATATACACACACACACACACACACAGACGTGAGACACACACAGTAGTCTTGCGCTCTCTCAGACAATGTGTATTCATATGTCTGCAGCGTGTGTGCGATATGTTATGTGCAGACATGTGTAAGTTCGCTGGGTGTTAAAGTCGAGTTAATCTGACCGAGTGCACCCTGAAATGGGCTGCAAAAATGTTAAGAAATCTTACTCTTTTACCCAGAGCATTGCTCCGTCACTTGATTTAGGGATGTACATGTTCCCTGATTCGAATCAGTGCATCGCTTTTCAATATTTGTGATACAAAATACCAAAAATACAAAACACCATAATTTCAGAATTAAATACGGGCGTCTCTGTAGCGCTAAAGTCTTTTCTTTTCCATGATGAAATTAATTTCCTTTAACACTGCGTTCATCTCTCTCTCTCTCTCCCTCTCTCTCTCTCCCACTCCATGCTTCTCTGTGCCTGTCAGTCTTGAAAATAAGATCCCTAAAGTGGTCTTCAGATAATTAAGGTCTTTTAGGTTCCTAAACGAAAGTTCTACTTGGAACCCTCTCTGAAAGCGGAAACCCTCTGTTCTACAAAAAAAATCGACAGCAGGAAAAGAGCATTTTCTTGCCGTCTAGCATTTAATTAGGATACAGCTTTATAAATTCCTACACAGGAGCTGTTTTATTATTAGGATTTAATTCTTAAACTTTATTCTTATATTTTTTAGTCTTGCATTTTAATTATGATATATTTTACTTGATTTTATTGTACTCATTTGTGTCTATTTACATTCTGTACTTATTTCCTTATTTGCTGTTCGCTATTATGTAAAGCTGCCTTGTGGTAGTTTTAAAGTTTTAAAAGCGCTATGTAAAAAGTTAAGTAAAGTAGGCGTGGTCTGTGTCAGTATAGTGAAGGAGCCGTGGCCTCTGTGCCTGTTAGTGTAGTGGAGGAGGCGTGGTCTATGTGCCTGTCAGTATCGTGAAGGGGGCGTGGTCTCTGTGCCTGTCTGTCTAGTGAAGGGGGCGTGGCCTCTGTGCCTGTCAGTCTAGTGAAGGGGGCGTGGTCTCTGTGCCTGTCTGTCTAGTGAAGGGGGCGTGGCCTCTGTGCCTGTCAGTCTAATGAAGGGGGCATGGCCTCTGTGCCTGTCAGTCTAGTGAAGGGGGCGTGGCCTCTGTGCCTTTCAGTCTAGTGAAGGGGGCGGGGTCTCTGTGCCTTTCAGTCTAGTGAAGGGGGCGGGGTCTCTGTGCCAATCTCAGTGGGAAAGGCTTGGCTTTTGTGCTCGTCATTCCTAGGGAAGTAGGCGTGGTCTCTGTGTCAGTCAGTTCCAGTGAAGGAAACTTTCGTTCTTTCTTCTTTTGTGTAATCCCTGCCCCACCACAGTTGTCTGACAGGATACACCTTACGCCCAACCCTCACACTTTAAAGGCACTCGCAGGAGTCAGCCCATCCCCAGACCGCTCTCGTTTAAGGTTTACACCACATACTGTGTCACATTAGCACTTGCTGTCACCATGCCAGCATGGCCCTTAACATCCTCCGCATAACCCAGGCCAAAAGAAAAAAAGAAAAACAAACATCGGTCAGGGATTTGCATCTGTCAAGTCCACTTTAAAGGCCACTCGGCTGGGATTTACCCAAGTGGACTGTCTAAGAAGCCTTCTTGTGTAGTGACACATGCTGTGATTAGCTACACCATCTGCAGTAGCCATGGGATGCTTTCCTACCTTCTGCGATTCAGCCGTTGGTGCCTATTGAAGTGCGTGGGAGTGTAACCTGTGTAATAATTGAATAAACATTGCACAGCATCTGTCAGTGCTAGGCTAAGCCCAGCGCTAACCTGCCGCTCTGGCTGTGGCAGCCAGCATATAGAGCCAAGTGCCAGATGCTGAAATTTCATCAGCTCTAACGAAGGGTGAAATACACAAGAAGTAAGGTTTACTCACACAAACCTCACACAGAGCCCAGCAGATTGGTTTTGGAGGATGTGCCTTAGTTTCAGATCTTTGACACATAATGCCTACTCAAGAAGTATTCGGAGGCAGAAAAGGGTCCAGAATCAAAGGTTTGCATATGAAGATGTCTGCTGAGGTCCCTCCTCTGTCCTACATGTCCCATAATGCTGTGCATCAGCTATGCAGCAGCCTGTCTGAAGGAAAATAGCATCGGAAAACACCGGAACAGTGGGAGAGGGAGCAATTTGTGTCCAAATTTAATGTGTCCATTAGCCTATTAGGCATTTTTGCAACCGCGGGAAGTATTTCTGCATTTGAAGCGCGTGTCGAACCGTTTATTTACAGGCATTGAAGTGATGCTTTCTAAGAAACTGGCCCATTAGAAAGTCATAGACAGCAAGGCATTCAAGTATTCTGTTTCAGATACACCTTAAGTCATGGCAATTGATTTGTAACTCGTGTGTTATGAGCTTCAGGATGCTAACTTAATGGAATTATCTACGGCAGACAGTGGACCCAAACAAAGCCCGAAAACGCACTTTGTCCCCACAAATGTTGATGAAATTTTGAAACCTTTCCTGTAAGATCTTGAGATGAATATCTGGTCCTAGATCAGTGTACGAGGACCTTTACGAGCATTTTTATTCTGTGATTATTTGCAGGTTAAAAATGGACTTACGTTGACTGATTTAACCTTAAACCCACCAGCACTGTAGGTAGCGCCAGCGAGAGAAGTCCTGTGTTTTCGGAAGCGCGGTTTGAATGACTGATGTAGCCACTACTTAAAATGCCTAGCCCTATACGCAATGGCAGTTTTTCCTTTTAACGTATAAATAAAGAGGCGAGACCCTTACAGGGAGGCACAAGGACTTGCCCGGGGGTAGTTAGAATTTCCGTTACAGCGGGCGGGAGGTGTGTATTCATAGATGGCTCTGCCCAGCCATGCCGCGTCGGGTCCTGGAAGAGTTTTGAGACGCTTCACGGGCCAGATGCAGCTCCGTTCCAGCGCCGTCTCAGGTGTTTTTTTCAAAAGGTGTGACACTGGCTGCAAATGTTGAGCGCCATGGCAGCTATTATAGCCCCGAGCAGAGGAAACCTAAGAACTTAAAGGCTTTTTAAAGAGGAGTGAAGTCCTGTCAGAGAGAAAAGTGGGGCTTTTACAGTGAGGCGCCCAGCGGTAGTTCTCTCCCTCCACCTGTTGACTTTTGTGCGGACTCCCGGAGGTGGTCAAATCTTAAACGGATGGCTTACAGCTTTGTCAAATTTGTACAAATGTCTACTTGTTCTAGGTGTAGCCTATAAGAAGGGAGGGAGTATTTCCATTATGGAAGTGTATGAGGCGGCAAAGATTTGGCCGAAAGCTTGGTCCAACTTCCCTTTATTACAGCGTAAAGGAGTGAGCTTTGAACTTGAACACTGGCTGTGTCTCAAGTTGTGCATTCTTAGACCATACGTTATGTGCACGACTATCTAGCATCTAGATTTAGGGGTGTCGGGTAGTAATGTCTCAAATCACACACTCAAATCGGAATGACAAATTACCCCAAAGTAACTCCTGTCATTGGGCCGCACCAGAACAGTTTGTGTGTCTGCGTCAGTTG
The DNA here is from genome assembly GCA_028565825.1 of Olivaichthys viedmensis. NCBI lineage: Eukaryota > Metazoa > Chordata > Actinopteri > Siluriformes > Diplomystidae > Olivaichthys > Olivaichthys viedmensis. The sequence continues at coordinate 11,759,049 of JAOUQW010000021.1, forward strand.
TCAGTTTGTGTGTCTGCGTCAGTTGTCAGTTTGTGTGTCTCTGTGTGTCAGTTTGTGTGTCTGTGTGTCAGTTGTCAGTTTGTGTGTCTCTGTGTGTCAGTTGTCAGTTTGTGTGTCTCTGTGTGTCAGTTGTCAGTTTGTGTGTCTCTGTGTCAGTTTGTGTGTCTGTGTGTCAGTTGTCAGTTTGTGTGTCTCTGTGTCAGTTTGTGTGTCTGTGTGTCAGTTTGTCTGTGTCAGTTGTCAGTTTGTGTGTTTCTATGTGTCAGTTTGTGTGTCTCTGTGTGTCAGTTTGTGTGTCTATGTGTCATTTGTCAGTTTGTGTGTCTCTGTGTGTCAGTTGTCAGTTTGTGTGCTGGGAAAACGAACTGTGCAACATAACGTAACAGTTGTTTTCGCTTCTCTCTCTCTCTCTCTCTATGCTGCCCATGACAGAGCTGAACCCTGCAGGTGAGTACTGCCACTGACAGGAAGGACTAGAGTAGTGTTTGTTAGTCTGAAACATGATAGCTGCAGTGGTCTCACACACACACACACACACACACACACACACAGAGTGAAGTCCCTCTCTACTTTCATTTAGTCTTTCACACACAGCTCCAGTGTACGTATACAGATTCCACATGCTTACAGAAAACACACGTGTTGAAATGCATATACAGCCACACTCACTTCAACACTGACACAATCACATGGCAACACAAACATAAACATGCGTTCATGCTTTCATTGTCCACATGTGTTTACAGCCAGTGATGCTCATTCACTGTCATATGAATCACTCTGCAAACTTTGAACCCTCTTTTTTTTTTGAGCATTGGAAGTCTTGCATCCATTTTACATTGTTTGTTTTTCATAAACATGTAGGTTTTGTCTTTCTTCATACCAACTTGCATATTGAAGGCCGTGTTCACGTGAAGGAGATCATGACAGCTGTAGAATGTTTATTAGGCTTGTGATTGACTTAGTATTGATCTGAACACCAAGAAAAAAGTTATCTAGCTGGAGATCCAGTACACTCCATAATGTACATTTGATAAGGTTAACTATCTTGAGTATAGTAAGAATAAGCTTTTGTGTGGCCTTAAAGGAATAAAAAAATAAAAATAATAATTAAATGTACACAATGTTCCCCTCACCCCAAATGTAGTCGATCAGTCATAAAATATGATGGGTGATTCCAAACCTTTGAACGCAAGTGTACGTTTAAATAAACAATTTTGTAAAATTGCTGGGATAGACCCCGTATTTAAGCTCAACGTGAAACTATATTATCAGCCGGAAAACTTTCAGCTTTCTGGTACGTTTCTGATTTTGTATGTTGCCATCATGTATCGTGACTCGTGTAAACTATGGCTTTTCCTTATTGGTATACTCCGGTTCAAACAAGGATGGCTGAGACTCATTTATGATGGAAATGTGACCCTTAAATTCGTGATCACACATCCTTTTAATTTTCGGAATAATGTCACACTTGCTTACCTTGTTAGCTTAGCCTATTGTGTGTCTGTATTGTGAATCCAAACAGCCCTTGTCGGAAAAAAAGATTGCAGTTGTCCAAGATGGCTGTTTAAATTTAAAAGTCTGTGTGACACATTTCTGAAGAACTGATAACAGATAGCTATAGAGTGTGGGCATACATTGCCTCGTAGCTTAAGTGTAAAACTAAAGAAGCAAATGTCTGATTGACCCAAACCATTCCTTTAACTTTAATGATATCTTTATAGTGGTCCCAAAAATAACTGCATTTAGATAACATTTCGAGGAAAGGTGCAGTGTCAGCATCAGCCTGTAAGGGGTGGTAGTGGTCGCAACACACAGTTGGCCCTATGGCAGGTAGATCAACAAAGAGGATGCAGGTGACCTGGAATTCTAAAGAGTGGGCAAATCCGATTTCTAATAGCCCTGTCTGTTTCTAGCAACTACACTTGTCTGTGGAATACCAGGAAGCTCCAGAGTCTTTCAGGGATTTTTTTTTCCTTTTGTCCTCTCTGTGATGTCCCCTAAGCTTTAGAGTTACATGGGGATTTATGATGCTTGCTTTAACAGCACTCACTTATTTCATGTCATGTCATCACTCTGAGTCTAGTGAGTGTAGAGAGAGGAGTTTCAGAGCACCTGCCCTTACAAGGATTTGTAGAAGAGACTGCGAGTGGGTGGAAAATCACAATCCATTACTGCTTTAGCTTTCTGAAACCGAAAGTCAGTTTATTCAGCTCTCAGTCCTGAACTGGGATTGCTCCAGGGAGGGATAAGGCGTAGGTTCCAGTTTGATTCCACATGGGAAGGTAGACGAGAAGGTGAGGTAAAGTATGAGTCAGTTTCTCCGGTTCTCTTCAACCCACTGCTTCGGCACCACCTCTGGAAGATCAGTGATGGTTTTATGTCAGCTTTACACTATCCAACTGAGTGGGTGTACCCATATATCCTCAGGGAGCTTTGTTTTTGCCCCCATATCTTGGCGAAAGTGACACGAGCCGAGCCCTGTCAAGGCCATGTGGTTACGGTTATCTGGCAAGGTGTAAGAAGGGATTAGGGCAGCAGTGGGGAGCTGGAGCTGCAGATAGCTACGGAATAAACTTCTGATATATTCCCAGTTTGGTCTATTCCAGCCAGGAATTTCTTAGTGCCAGTGCCTCGGCCTCGCCGAGAAGCTGTGGCGACGTTTGGCTGGTAATCTGGGCGGGACGTCTAGCAGGATCGCTCAGTTACCTTGAGATTATTGAAAGGGTACAGACTTGAGACTCTTGTTGTCTCAGAGAAAAGAGAGAAACAGGAAAGTTAAGCTCTATCGTACCAGAGGGAAAGTTTCACGTGCGAGAAAAGGTTTAGGGATGGACACTTTGATCTCCTGGCTTTTCAGTTCTTCCAGCCACTTGATCCACCAGATTTAGAACTCAAATCTCTACATCTCTTCTTCTTGCCTTTCATTTGCCGCTTAACATTGTGCTTGGCCTGTTTGTAAAACGTTGTGTGTCTATTCTGCCAGGAGTTCCGCGAGTAGCTCAGTGCAAGTTTGGGCTGCCTCTCTGCCTGGTTTGCTGCCCCACCACGACCTCCAAGAACGCCAAGTACAAGATCACTGTGGACACCAACAAGCCTCCAATCAACCTCAATGAGGTCTTCCCAGGTACAGCATCACAACTGTCACAACCTTACTTTCCCGCCTCATTAACAACCTGCCTCGTATCCCACATTCTGAACACACTAGCAGGGCTCTTCCATTCCTCCAAGTACCATAAATAATAAGAGTCCAGCGTGTGCATATGGTTCAATAATGCTCTTAACAAATTCCACTTCTTGAGCTAATAAAGTGTTAAAATAACCTGTGAGATGGCGGCAGGGATTCCCCCTTGGAGAAATGGCAAGATGAAGTCGACGAGAGCGTGTTAAAAACACTACTGGAATGCAGGGCGGAACTGTGACGTTAGGCGTGTTTTTAGTACAGCCGCTTTAGAAGTAGTGGCATCCGTCATCAGTTTTCGAGGAGCTGCGCCGTGGAAGGAAACGGCTTTTGGTGTTGACTTCCACACGGTCACAGCCAAATGAAATCCAAACAGCCTTCAGGGCTACATCCCCCACGGAAACTCCGCACTGACACACGGAGAGTAGAACACCACCGCTTGGTGGCGGGTTTAGTCACCCAGTATACAAGCCAAAATACAGGATTTGACATGAGTCCACTACCAGGAACTGTTTACCAAGAAGATACAAACTTGTACTCGGTTGATATTTATTATTTGAGAAGGCCTTATTTCAAATTGAGGCTTCTTTTAGCTTTATAAGTCATTATAAAGTCATATAAGTCATTTTTTCAGTACTTTCTCTCTAGTTATAAACTCTACATAAACACATCCCTCATGACTCCTTTGGCAGGTGACAGGGGACTGTTGCTATAGTCCCCCCCTCATTATCAGCTGTGTATGATGGGTTATCTGGTTGCGGTGGAGGGGACAGCGTTGGCGCGGCAGACAGGGGGCCGCGTGGACTCTAAGATAAAAGCAGGGGCCGAAAGCAAGGGGGCAGATAAGAGGGCACCGCCGTTGTGTTTACTTCACCTTGGCTGGCGTCCTGTAGGGAGATAAGAGTGTCTATCTCTGTCTGCCATCCCTGCTGCCACACAGTAGGCCAGTCTGAGAACCGTGCGTGTATGTGAGAGAGAGGTGTGGCAAGAGTCTGGCTGCATTTTTATGAGGAAAAAAATCTTAGTAAAGACGGACCCTTATTTCTTGCTTTTTCACTTGTTTTGCTTCCTTCTCTCCATCCATCGCTCGCTTTTCCTGCTTTCTCCATGGAAGAATTTGCAGGGAAGGCTGAGGACAAGGAGGGCAACGCCCTGGCCTTCCAGTTTATCGCTGGCTCCCGGGTCACCGTCCTGGCCTCCAAAACATCCCGTGAGTGACGCACACACACACATCCATCAGGATAAAGAGTCCTGTGATCTGCTTTACGTTGGCAGGGGTTAATTACAGGTGTTGTGGAGAGCCGGGCAAAGGATGATAGCAATGCTGTGTGTGTGTGTGTGTTCAGAGCGTTACAGGATCCAGAGTGAGAGCTTTGAGGATATCTGGCTGGTTGCCAAGGAACTGGTGCAACGTTTTGAGTGGCATTTTGCCAAGCTTGGAGTCAAAGATTTCCGCAACAGCTTTTCCGGCCCGATCCCGCTGGCTGAGTACTTTGAGACCGTGGACTACCACTTTGAGGTGAGATGTTATGTTCACACACTCCCCCCCCCCCCCCCTTCGTATTACTGTCTTTGTGAGGTATCTGCATTGATTCGTGTATTACTGTCGTTAAATATTAAGGCCTGAAAAATTTCGTCACCAATGCCGACATAATAATAATAATAATAATAATAATAATAATTATTCCAACAACAATAATATTGGCCGATACAATTTTATGCGATGAAATATTCAACAGTGGCCAGCAGTTTTAATTAAACAGGGCTTCACTGACATGATTGTCGATTTCCCAAACTCAAATAAACAGCAGAAAACGGTCTCAATCTAAAAACAAGCCACTTACAAATAGCTTTCGTAACTTTTAGAACAAGTCAAGAACATGAACTCTCATAATGCTGAACAAGAGGACATTTAAAGTGCATCGTCTGGGTGAGCTCCAGTGCCACAACTGTCTAAGGTTTCGCCCTATTGTTGGAAGATTGCAAGTTTCAAAAGCCTTTGTGAAGAAAGAAGTACGTTTGGACCAGCCAAATGTCACAACAAGGTCAAAATTGTCATGTATTGCTATCGTCATGGGAACATCTAGTCACAAAGGGCTATAAACATGCCCACACACACACTTCCTATGCACTAAGTCACACTATGACTACCAAGAAGAGTAAAATAATCTAAATCTAGGGTCGGGGTAACAGTAGTTACGTTAACATTCAACCGATAGCTCAGTTGGAATAAAAAATAAAAAAAACACGCTTGTGTGTGTGCACCTAAACCGGACTGGAATAAACCATTTGGGGCAAATGTGAATGAATTTTCTATTCAATCTAACGAGGTGGATAATTGCAGCGCAGACTTTTGAATCTGATTACTTTCACAATCAAAAAAGTTTCATATTTATGCCTGTAGGCATCCAACTTCACATTATAATAAATATGAAACTTTTTTGATTGACCATTTTGGGGCAATAATTGAGGAATAAAATGAATGAATTAAAATGAAATGCGCACGCTTGCAGTTCGGATTACATGTAGCGTACACGTAAACAAAGATCTCCAGCAGTTCACAGAGTTTAGGGCACATGTAAACAGTTCATTCGGAATCGGCAGTCAGAATGAATTTGTTCAGATTGATTATAAACACAGCCAGCAGCATTTTGTCATAGTCTGAGAAATCATTCACACACACACACACTGTTCTGATGTTCTTGTGCACATTGCAGCTCCGAGTGAATGCGCAGAAGTATCAGGACCTGCTTTCAGAGAGAGCCGTCCAGTTCAGAGCCATTCAGCGCCGACTGCTCACGCGCTTCAAAGACAAGACTCCGGCTCCGTTACAGAACCTCGACACGCTCATGGAGGGCACTTACCGTCAGGTCAGCACGCACACACACACACACACACACACACACACACACACACACACACACACGGTCTTGCGCAGTGTGCAGTGCTGAATGAGCGCAGATTTATGAAGTCCCTCTAATGGGTCTCTTGATGTTACATTACCCCCACAGCCAATAGCTCAACCTTTCACTCATGACTAACATCCAGTAGGCACATATGGTAGCTCCATATGTGTGTGTGTGTGTGTGTGTGTGTGTGTGTGTATATATATCCTACATGTGTGTGTGAGCCAGAGATGTTGAATAGTAATTACAATATACAGTTAACGATTCCCGCCGTCGTTTCTTTTTCTTTCAATGGCATCTTTTGTAAGCTCAGTGTGTTTACACGTGTTTTTTGTTGGGGGGTTTTTCCGTGTGCCGGCGTAACCTGATGAGCACTTTGCGAGCGCGCGCGTGTTCGTGTGATTACAACGTGATGGTCCTTTTGAAAGAGCTGTTTACAACAGAGGCCACAGTGACGCAGCGCCACTCCCTCTTAATGAGCTTCTATTAGCATTAAGAGGATTGCGATTAAGAGTTTGGATAGCTGTCTTTTAAAAGTGTGTGTGTGTGTGTGTGTGTGTGTAGATGTTTTCTCCTGGTGTCTAATGATATGCCCATTTGTTAGTGTTTTATGGTGTGCATGCTCCAGCAGACGCTTACGGGAAAGTACTCTACCATTAGCTTGGCACTAACAAAACACTGAATAATAAAACATTTGAAAATAGCAGCACTAGGGGAAATGAGCGTCATCGGAGCATCAGTGATCAAACAAAAGACGATTCTAGTAATGTGGATTCAGCTGGTTCAGCGTTGTACGTTGCTTTATAGTGACTTCTTTGTATCGATGGTACTTGCACACCTGAAGGATTTTTCACGCCTGAGGGCTTGCGACGTTCAAATACCGTCATGTGTTCACGGTGTTTACGTTTTTTTTTTTTTTTTGACAGCACTGAAAGAGTTGATGGTTCTCATTGTGGCGGAACCCATAGAAGTTTGGTTAGCAGTCAATGCAGTCAAGTGTAATTAAAGCGTCATTTTAAGAGTCTTTTCTTAGAATTTTACAAATACATCTGAGGAAAATGTTGATATTGCAGAGACGTCTTTGCCTCGTTTACACTGTCACTAAAGCTTTACAATGTCCATAAAAAAATCGACTATGAGCTAGGTAGCTAAATTGTTAGCCTCGGTCGTTAGCTAGCTTATGCTAAGCGTTGATATTTCCCAGTTGCCTATCAGCAGTGTTCTTACGACTTCCCATATCGATGCAAATTCACGAGTTCCATTTGAACACATCATTAGTTAAAGTCTATAGCAAAGGCCTCAGATCAAAGGCTACAGAGCTGTACCATGGCAACACTAATTGGACAAAAACGAAACTAATGCAATAAAGCATCAATAATAAAATTAATGGTCTACATTAAAGTGCATTAAAGCAGAGTTTTGCCTGATGCAGTAGACTCGTATACATACTGTGTGTATCACTCATATATATTCTGTGTGTATGTGTGTGTGTGTGTGTGTGTGTGTTGAATTATTCATTTAGCGTGCACATCACTCTCCCGACCCATCAGTACGCCCCGTCCTGTCAGTGTGTGTATACATTACATTACGCTGTGTATAGGGTGTCGCCATTTCCCGCACGCCATCCGCATGAGGAGCACGGGTAAGAAGACAGGAAGAGGGATGATGGAGCGAGCAACACACACACACACACACATGCACGAATGGATGGAAGCGCTTGCAGTGTTCAGGTGGGAAAATATCTCCTAACACTTGCCAAGTTTGTAATAAATGGCCAAGTTCAATGAAACAATGCAAAAAGATGAGTGTTCCATAATAAAGTTTTATGTGCTTGGTTCAGTTGGTTTATTTCTTCTAATGAGGATGACCATTCGCTTTAAAAAAAATCCTATTTATGTCACAGAGATCGTACTCGCAGTATGTTGACCTGACATTCAAATACGGTCATGTGTTCACCGTGTTTTTACGTTTTCTTTTTTGACGGCACTGAAAGAGTTCATGAGTTGTTGACAGTTCTCATTGCGGAGAAACCCATAGGAGTTTGGTTAGCAGTCGGTGCTAAGTGTAACTAAAGTGCCATTTTAGTCATACAGAGTCTTTACTTAGAATTTTACAACTACAGCTAAGGGAAATGTTGATTATTCCAAACCTCTTATTTACACTCTCACCTGTGAACACAACCGCAAACAAGGAAATCCTCTGAGCATGTCAAAAGTGTTCCTTTTCCCCCAATTGTTGCATGTTGCTTATATTTGAGATGACTATAAGACACATTGGGTGTTTTTAAAAGTTTCATTTGTATTGCTATGAAGTTTAAAGAAATGGTACATCAATGGGACATCCAGTGATCAGTAATAAACAGATCATGGGGTTTAAAGCGACAGTTCATCCAAGTGATGCTAACAATAATGTGCTAATGTAGATAGGACTTTCTTTCATTTATTGTTAAGACCATTGGCCTTTTATTTAACTACACCGTAAAGACGTGTGCTTCTTTAGTAATTTTTCATTTTAAAGTGAGAGAGCCATGTTTTCCCCTTTGGGACTGTTTTGGGAAGTCAGGTTCAATGATGAATCATTGCTGGTTAGTTAAAACACATCTGTCTTTAATTTTCAGATGCTACTGAAGGCTTGGTTAGCTGAACCGGGTGGGTTAGATTAGGGCTGCAACTAAACTCTGCATGAAGCTAGAGCTCCAGGAGCCGAGCTCGGACGCCAACTTTGCAAGATGTCTTTGTTTGATGCTGTTGTTTGTTTGAGCAATAACTGCACGATGAAAATCCATACAATAAGAGCACGTTTTGGCATGATGGTGATATTGCATGTTAAAGGCGTGGTTTTTAATGTTTAAAGGTTTTTCCGGCCAATAATAATAAGGCTTCTGTTTACATTTGTCCAGCCCGGAAAAATGAGCTCTGCCCACATCCGGCACTGAACTGCTCAGCTCTGCCCATTTTCCTTAAAAGTCAGGGAAGGTGAAGGCTTGTGGATGCTTTCGTGGCAATTGCAATTCTCTTCGTAGGCAGCAGAGGGCTGTAAAAACGACAAACTGCTCCTTTAAGTGCCATAACTGCAGAACACAGATGCACAAATAACCTCCGTCATCAACCGGCTCCTCTTTTGGCTCTGAACCAGTCCTGAAGTTCATGTCACTCATGCATTTTTGATGAGACTCCCATCACCATACATTAGCAGGCCGCGGCTTGCGTCGTGCAGCCGCGGTGATGTTCCACATGCTTGTGGACGGCTAAGATTTCACCTTCTCATCGCACTCTCTTTCGCTCCACTGATATTTTATTCATGAAGGGGATGATGGTGATGGTTCTGTGCCATCCTGATCTGGGCTGCTTTTTTATTTTATAAAGTCATTTTGATTGCTCTAATTCATGGGTGCGCACACACGCAAAGACAAGGGTCCGGTCAGTAGCCAGGCTAATGTTGCTTTAGCCTTGCTGTCAACCTCTGGCAAAAGGGCTTGGCACTCGTTTTGAGATGGGGTTGCAAGATGGAGTACGAGAGGGAGCGCAAATAAGAGAAGTCTTAGAAGCAGTTGGGAGAATTTCAGGGAGAGGGGGGGAAATCCCCAGCAATCTCCGTTCCCACAAATATTTTTCCCTCATACAGGGGGGCCTTAGAAAGACCTCGCCGTGTTACCGTGTTTGGCTCCCTGTAATTAGCAGCTAAAAGGTGCAGGAGGCTGCGCTGTGAGTGACAGGCCTCGGCAAAGGCTCATAATGGAGGCCTCTCTCCTGACAGGCCTGATTTATTTGGGCCCAAATAGGGCACTAAACAGGCCTAAACGGTCGCTAAAAGCACCCAAACAAGGCCCAACACTGATCCCCCTGTCTACTTGGGACCTGCCATTAATGGTCGATTGTCAGAGATTTGTGTGTGCGTGTGCAACGCCCAGTTTGAGAGGGGGGTCTGTCAGATAGTAACGCTGTTTGTGTAGCACATGAAAGCCCTGAGGGAACTCGTCCTGCAAACCCCCCCTTCAACTACTCGGAGCGCATCAAAAGAGACACATGTGATACTCCTCGAATGTTCATAGACAACTACGGTTGACATCTAAGGGTCTGTGATGGAGATAAATGACAGCGCAGGGTATAAACAGTTACGAAAGTGAGCACCAAGCAGGAGTGTAACATCTGTCCTGACCACAGCCTCGATACTTTGTCGTGTCACTTGCCACAGTAGAAGAAAAGTTTGTAAAGAAGCACCTCCCATGAGCCAATCATGTGAATCCATGAGCTGACTTCGGAAGCATGGGTATTGTGTGATTTATTTATTTATTTTTTGTCTTTGTATATGAATCCGTCAGTGTTTACAACACTAGACCTTCTGTATCTGTGCCACTCTTTAGATCCTGGAATCACACAAACACAGCGATATCCTTGTGAGAGCCATCCAGGTGTTTGCCCAAAGGGAGACAGCCTCAGTAGGGGGTTGAGGCCCAGGCATGCTGGCAGAGCTTCTGTAGGAATCTCCTGGAAGAGTTTATACTGTCCGACCAAAAAAGTATTCAGCTGGCATCACAAAACACTGCCGAATGTGTACGTGAGAAGCCGCATTTGGTTTCCCAGCTCGTCTCCTGGGCTTTTTCGCCCAGATATGAGTAATGTAATATCTTGCCTCAATAAGATGGATTCGGGAGCCACAATGGCTGGCTCTCCCCCGGGAGCACCCTGCTAAACCAGCTCGTTTGTGGCCATGTTGCCATAGAATCGGGATCGCATTAAGAAATGGAGCATGTCTTCTCCCCGCTGCTCTTTTGTATGGGACTCTAAGCATAGCACCATGCTAATAGGATTACCTGTATTGTAATTAAAATAGCCCACACTCAACCTCAAAAGTCTCTCACAGAAATCGCTCACGTTTTAATCAGCACGGGCAGTCACCATGCCCGTGCTTTGTTTTCTTTATTAATTTAGATTTTTGTTTTCCTTAAATTCTTCTTTTTTCCATTTTGGCACGGTAGACATTCTGTCAGACCACCTGAAATGTCTGCCTTGGCTGGTATCTTCTTGTTCTTGGAGCTTGACGTGGAGTTCCTCAAGGCTCCATTGTGGGGCCGTTACGAGTACCCACAATATTGAGCTGAGAGCCCAGTGTTGGCATAGCACTCAGTCTTTTCATGCTTCACTGCCACAAAACACACACACAAACATTATGCTTTTGCAATATTGCTGCTCAGTAGGAGTAGTTCTTTGCCCGGAGACTTGCCTGGCATCTGTGATTTGATTGATACATTGCTGTATGTGTGCGTGGGTGGGAGACTGAAACGCTGAACTGCTGTTGGGCTAATCTGATGTTGTGTCGCCCGGTTTGAAAGACAAAAAAAAAAAAAACGTTCATTTGTGGAGTCACCGACCCTGGAAGATTCTTGATAATATTCTGTTTTGAGTCCAAACTCTCTGCCATACTGAGTGTGACCCTACAACACCCGGATCTCCTCCAGATACAGCGGCAGCATGCGACTTAAAAGCCTGCGCTATCTCCTCCATGAACAGATAGGCTTAGTTTTAAGATAGACATTGTTTTAAGACATAACTCCACAAACAGGGAGTTCAGCATGATCTCAGGATCACCTGTAATTCTAGGATGTGACTGGGAACGATCGTTAATTGTGACTGTGCTCTTGTGACATCGCTGTTCCTTGCTGTTTCTTGCTGTGTGGAAAGTAGTTTATTTGAAGATTTAATCCACTGATGTAAAATAGACCGGCTTGGTGATTCAATGCTAGATGATATGTCGCAGACAATGGGTTCTTAAGTGCTCTTCCGCCAATGGTGAAAAATATGGAACTACACTAGCGGATACAAACCTCTTGGTTCGAAAGTCGCACCGTGAGTCTACCACTCTCTTGTGAGTGTGTATGTGAACAGTTCTGTTTTGGTCGAAGAGAGTTGGGAGCACGTAGAGGATATATAGCATTTGCTGAGAGCTGTGGTTTCGCAGGGAAGTTCTCGTCGTTAGATTTAAAGCTGCGTGCTTTGACTGTATTCATTTGTGTCGAGTTGTTCCCGGAGTGGAAAAGGTAAAAGATTTACGCACGTCTTTACGGCTGACCCTGCATGAATAAGTGTACATGTTCCAGCTCTGCAGTGTGTACCGTTTGCAGGTTAGGAAAAGCAGGGAGTGACCACGTTTTCCAGGGAGTGACCGAGTTTCCAATCATCTTTTAAGAAAAACATGAATATTGGTGACCTTACGGAGAAGGGTTTTACAGCGCTATAAAATGTGTCACGTGAAAATACATGTGAGGGGGGGCGAAAAAAGTAGGTTTGTTGATCACTGAAGGCCTCCATTTGCCTTTTTGGTGTCCGGGAAACAGCTATATAAATGCAACATCTAAGCGAGTGCAGCAAAAGCAAAAGTGCTGCGCTCCTGACTGATGAGTTTCCCCAAGCCGGTTTCTCCAAAGTCAACAGGTCCGCCGTGTCCACCTTAGCGTTTCCGCCGGCCAGATTAGCGCAACAATGGCAGATTTATGCGATTACACGTATTTGCTCTGTAATCAGAGGCCCCGCATGGCAAAGGCCAGGCCTCGCCGGATATTTATCTTGTTGCTGTAAATTCTGAGCTGCCTGTGTGTGTGTGTGTGTGTGTGTGTTTTCTTTCGTCTTCCTCGAGCAGAGCTGTTCAAAGCAGGCCATTGAGAGAAAAGCAAACAGGTATGATGGAGGCAAACAGGAGCGTGTGTCTTGAAATCGGCGGCCTACAATCAGCCCACTGTCGGCCTGCCCCCCATTACCATTACCATTCACATCAGAGGGAGGACGGAGGGAGAGGAAGAGAGAGAGAGAGGGACAGAGAGACGAGTGTAGGGGAGAGGCACTTCACAATCATGCATGCAGTGAACACGCGCGCCAGCTTGTCGGCTCGAAAGATTCCAGATCTGTGACCTTAGCTGCAGCCAAAGGTTACAACACACGCGTACGCAAACTTCATCACAATCTCTGTAGTTTGTAGCAGGTTGTTCAGTTTTGTATCACATTCATAGGCCTCGTCTTCTGTTCATGGCCTACTTATAGTCAGCTTTCCCCATGTAGCCCCGTTGCCTTTGCCCAAACTGCCCACTCTGGAGAGCGCTCAATGCTTTTAATGTTAATTCGAGCCATTTAACCGCAGTCAAATGACTCTCTGTCTTTTCGGCTCATTTTATATTAGTCATGTGCCGGTTTTTCCCCGAGCTTTCCACTTTCCCAGCCCCGAGTGCCGAGCCCGCCCGCCTGTCACGCGTCCATTAGCGCTTTATGTCGCGCATATATCAGCATATATTCGTCCATCGAGAGTTAAAGTACATGTCAGAGCTGTTACGCGCCCCTGAAGAGAGGGCAGTTTAAGGGGCTCGCAGAGGGCAACGGAATGTCAGGAGGGTCTGCTTTCAGGGAAGGGAGATGGCATAAGGCACAAAGTGAAAAGAAATGCAGGGGGGAGCATTAGAAGTGCAGGTCTAAGTGAATTAGCGTGAAGAAGCCCTTCTCTGCAAATACGAGAAGTGGTGAGAAAAGGTCATATTTGGCCCCTCAGACAGGGCGGTGCACAAGTGTCTTCTTTCAGACCGTGTGTTTGTGCGTCTTTTGTATATCGAGATGCCACAGTTGCACACCTGGCATGGGTTTCTTCTGTTTTTCAGACTCGCTGGCACACGCACACATATACACACACGCTTTGACTTGTGATTCGCCCCAAAGATTGGAGCAAGGACAAGGAAAACATGCTAACTACCGTCCTTTTCTAATGTTGTGTTGTCTTAAGGACACAGCCAGACGAGAGTGTTATCTCCCGTAGATGCACTCAGCGGCGTCTCGGGCAGGGTTTTGTCTTGCCTTCTTGTTTTGTGCATCTCTGCTTTCGGGCATGCCTTGGTGAGTGTGTGTGTGTGTGTGTGTGTGTGGCTGTATGAATGCCGCGTCTTCAGCAGTAGTGCCGTTACAAGTAGTGACGCTATTAGTTTAACTACTTTTTCTTTCTTTTTTTAGTCACATTGTTACATTTTATATCAGGTAGCCTAAGCTATTTTAAGGAATGTTCAGTCAGCCCACCGGGAATTCCTGCTTGGATCTTGGTGGACGTGGGGTTCCTCAGGGTTTTATTGAAGGTCCTCTCAGGTCTTAATGTAAAGGATGTATATTAGACCATCAAGTTGTGTATTTCTCGTCGGTTTGTTGGAGAACAGTTGACTGAAGGTTACTAGCTGCTGATCCAGTCTTTCTGCCACTGACCTGAGGAAAAACAGAAAACCCGAACCGCCATTTAATATTTTCTGGATTATGGGAAATGAGTAGAAATAACAAGTGCCTTCATATGTCTTTAATAGTATGCAGTGTGTTTAGGTGGGTGTCTTCTTATAGAGGCAACCTTTATAACAGAGTCTTTGGGTACTTCTAATGTAAACTTAAAAAAAAAAATTGATAATTGCGTGTTCTGTAGTAAAAAAAATTATAATAATACAAGAACAAATTATTTGTCTGGCATCTCCTTATGAACATTATTTGTAATCAGCAGAAACGGTGATGTAGCTTGAAGCTACTTTTGCCATGTAGTGGTGCTTTTTTGTAGCATAACTTGTAGCTTAGCTAACAATATTTTTATGATAATCGCTCAAAGCAGGATCACTTTTTTCAATACATCCATACCAATACCAATATACCATTACAGCCGTAGTGTGTGTGTGTGTGTGTGTGTGTTTGCTTGCAGTATGAGCAGGGTCACTGTGTGGAGGTGGCCTGGCTGCAGCATGGGAGGTGATTTTGGGCTCGTGATTACAGAGCGGGAGCGAGCGTCTGCTAAAATGAGTAGAGAAAGCTGCCCTAATGAAAGGCCTCATCTCTGCCTCCCAGCTTCTAAATTTGGAAGCTTGAATGAAGTACAAAAAAACGTACACAAATCTCCAGCGACCTATCACTACAGATCTGACTGCACACGCATTAATTTCTAGTGCAGCTCTAGTGATGTGTGCAGTTAAGACTGCATGAGGATATGCAGCATGGAAAATCTTCTCAGGTTTTATTACACGATCTTGGTTTAATGAACATTCAAGATAACTCTGATGTTGTAGTTATGTTTGAATCATCAAATCTTTATTGCACATCTTTACTGTGTTGAACAGCAGTACCTTTAGGGGCTGTAATTCATTTAGCCTGTAACAAAAGAGCCAAACTTTTTGGACTCTTTTTGGACAGCGTCCTTTTTTTTTTTTTTTTTTTTAAAGACAACAGCCAAAGCATTTTGGTTGAACAGGGCTGAATTCATCCTGAGGTGTTTGTATCGACATACACTTCTTAATGCCTCTTTGCTCACATGACCCTTACCTGGTAAAAGCTTTTAATTGTTGTTTTTGGAGCTGTTGTGATTAGACAGAAACCACTTTGCCTCAGGCCTCAAATCTGGCCCACACATGACCTCCACTCTAGCTCTCAAAGTTCATTTCGTTTTGTCCTGTTTGCATTTTTAAATTCTTTACTGGTCACAGATGCCATTCTGGAGTATCACAGGTGTACACCGTATGGGAAACAGAAGCCCAGATCAGTACATAAGCTCTCAATATATATATACTTTTTTCCAGTGATCCACTGTGAAATGCTGCTATGTCTTAGCCCATGCCAAGCGTTTGACCTTGTTTCCCTTCCTGAGAAGT
>JAOUQW010000021.1:11776012-11786112 GCA_028565825.1 Olivaichthys viedmensis
TGATGAAGTTGCTGTTCTCTCTCTCAGTGAACAAAGCTTTGTGTTGCTCTTCTGATGGTGAGATCACTTTTGGTCTGCGCCTGATCGTGCTCTGGATACGACTGATCCAGCTTCAGCAAAGCGTAGTAGGCTACTGTATAATTTATACGTGCCACCACATTAGTTTTGTCAAAAGCATGTTTTAATATTGTTTTTGTTTGTGTTGCCTTAAACGGGAATTCTATTACGACTAATTAATAGTAAACATTGACTAGCCAATCATATGCAGTCCTGCTTTAAAATTGGCTAGCTAGCTGTGTGTGTGGAGGGAACACTTCCCTGTAAAAGCATATTTTGACTTTTATTTAACAACAGTGAAGCATGCTAAACTCCTGGTCATCTGCACCAAAAACAGTCTAAACTTTTTGTTTAGAATTTTCCCTTCATTTTTTGCTGTAATCCAAGCCAAGCCCTGTTGAAAGCGACGTCCCAAACGTAGGTAGGAATTAAAAGTTGTAGAGAGTAGGGACTGGGGGACATCAGACCACCTGATCAGACCGAGGAATTTTACTGGAAGCAAATAATTTGTATTTGTCGCTTCACTGCGTCATAACTAATTTGCGTTATCTTAAGAAAATGTCAATTCAGTTGTTGTCCTGAAACTGTGACGCTTGTCATAAGTTCCGATTCACACACTTCTATAGGAAATGGTTGCTTGCTATTGTGACCATATCATCTAAATGCATGGACAAGTGGTAACCATTGCTGTTACTATTGTTATTTATGTACAGTGATCCATCTTTATTTGTTCTGAAAATTGGCATCAGTGCGTTGGAAATGAAGTATTGTTCAGAGGCATTTCATCTTTCCTGTTAATCTGAAACCATATCATCTTTTTTGAGATTATCCCATTTGTCACCCATTTGTGAGCGTCTTTTAATTAATAAAGCAGTTACTTGATTGGCTCTTTTTAAATTTTCTATAAAAAAAAAAAAAAAAGGTACGCAACTAGATTTGCTGAATGAACATCCATGTTTGCGTTGAAGTCTGTACTGTAGCCGGATCAGCGCGTGGGCCTCACTGAGGAGCAGGAGGATTAACAGCGCCGGGGGAGAAAAAACAAAGAGCTCAGGCTTTATCAGGCCGTGTGGTTTGGAGCCTTCCACGGCGGCCGATAAGCCGATCTCAGGTTGCCTGTATGGGTTGCCAGATGCTATCGCGCGTGCAAGTCTTTTCTCGAGCCTCCCTGACTCTGCGCTCCATAGGCTTGGTTTATAAACAAGCATTGTCCAGGCCAAGCGGCCGAGAGCTATCGAGCTCCGAGCTCCGCACCGTGACCGAACACAAAAGCAGTTACTGTCTAGGATCATTTGTTGGTATGATGCTGATCTCGCTGTCTCTCTCCCTCGGGGGCTGTTTGCCTTTCCCACACACTCATATTTTCAGAAATATATACGAGCACAGACTCTCACATACTGGAACTGTTATTTCCTGCTCGTATAAGTAAAAGTGATATTTTGAAGGCATGATTTCTGCTGTGGTGCCCATCTGTGATTTCCATTGTTTTCTATTTTCTCTTGGAAAGCGACCGTGTCCTGTGTGCTTGGATCTAAACACGCGTTACATCCTTGATTTGAAAAATTCAGTCTCAGCCTGTCCTCCATCGTGCGATATACTCTCTCTAGTGGAGGTTTGAGCCTGACCGTGTATAATCCATATCCTGCATTTTGTGATTTATCTTTTCTGTCTGTACATATGTTTTTATAGCTGTCTGTTTTGCTATCTAGTCGCCTGTCTAGCTATCGATCTAGCGTTTCCATAAACAGTATCTGTCTGTCCCTTTGTCTCTGTCTTTGACTCTTCCTCATGTATTCTCTCAGTACAGGAAGGCCCTTTCTTTAGTGATCCCCATTGAGTGGCATGGATATCTAATTGGATTACTATTTATATACAGTATATATGGTCCCTTATGTATTATTATACTGTACCTCTCGCCACACACACAGCATCTAGGTGGCATCGACACATAGCATACCATGCCGGGGGTACTCTATGGCCCTGGTACACATTGTTAATTGTTCAAGCAGTGTAAAAGCTGAGCTTGTTTTTTGTCTGCGTCCATTCCTGTCTCGTAAAGCCTCCTCGTTACGATTCAATAATTCATGTTCCACGGGCGTACCTTAAAATGAACCTGCCCGTAATCCTGCTGCAGTGCGTTTCAGGGAAAGCCCGCTCTCCTCCACCGCAGTCAGTCACACACACCTCTGTACTCCCCTCTGTACTTTTCCACCAGCTTATCTCATCCTCAGAGCGTCCAAAATGTTGCTCTGCCAACGTTGAAGCCTCGCATTTGGATGAGCCACTTCCCCCTTCAAGGTGCAAGCAAGACCACAAACCAAAAGCATCACTCACCCACTCAGGGTCGAAAAAAAAAAAACCTTGAATAAATAAGGGCTGTTTATCCCAGCTGGGGAGATATTTCTGCCTCTCAGCTTGTGGCTCCGTCCCTGAGGAATAATGGATTTGCTTGGGCCGTTCTCGCCGCTGGTTGCTGGTCACGGTTTGTTTTGGGTCGTAAATGTTACGTCTGAAATAGACGGGTATATTTAGGCTGTGTAATTTTTGCAAAATGTGCCCGAGGGTAAGTCGCGGCCGTGGTAAGAGTGTGTATGTGTGTGTGTGGACCCCCCTTGGGCAAGAATGCTCTTCATACAGCCTCAAGATTTACCAGTCAGGAAGATTCCTATCTACCCAACACACTTGCTCCAGAAGACTGTTAAGAATGTTTTGTTTTTTTATTTCTCAAAAGTAGCTTTATGTGACGTTTGTTTTCAGTGCAGACGTTGTGTTAGCATCGCGCATTTCTTACGTTTTTGAGAGTCCGATTCGAACCATCAACTTGGCTGGAGAAGATTTCCCACAAGTCTCAGATGCTCTGATGAGCATGAACACTTTAACCTGAGTGTTTGAGTGTTCTTTTTGTTAACTGCATGCTTTTTGCAGTATAAAACAGGATGCAAGGCTGCACTCTGTCTCCTAATCTCCTCTCCTGGACAGTCGGGCCTGGATCCAGTCCTTCACACCACACACACACACACACACACACACACATGCATACCGCCCTGGCTTAAATGTGCCTTTGTTCCTCCTCAGCTGGCATCAATCAGGCCTTGCGCTGGCCCTCACAAAAGCCCCTTCACCACGGCTCAGTTTGCCTTGGCACAACAGCCCGTTTTGTCACCGCACACTCCTCTCCGTTAGCGAGCTTCACTTTCAAAGGCAGCTTCCTGGTTTTCGTCCCTCTGAGACCCGGCGCTTCGCGAGCGATTAAACGTGAATGAAAACTCTTAGGCGTACAGGTGACAGGTCACTTCAGCAGCACCATGAATCTGGAACGTGTGTGTGTGTGTGTGTGTGTGCAGTATGTAAAAAGGATACTGTATAAATATTGCCTGTTCTCCCATTGATGACAATTTCTGTATTTTTTTTATGTGCGCTGAACTGATTGGAAGGCTTTTATCTTTATTTTATAAAGTGTGGTCTCTCCTTTCTTTTTTTTCCCTCTCGTTCTGTTCAGCAATCTTTCCCGTCAACGCGGCTTCCGTTCCCCCTTCAACAGGCCATAGACGGCGTGCAAAACCTCCTGCTATGAGGTTAAAGCCAGTGCTTGCACCTCCTATAGCCTCCCACAGGACTCTACTGTTCAAATGTGGAATGAATCATTTGGGGGTTGACGGGGTTGACGGTGAATTTTCTTGATGAAGTTCCGTGCACTCAGTGGGAGAGGTAGTGGCTCACTTTATGCCTCACTTTGCTCTCTCCCTTCGTCTCTCTCAGGTGATCGCGTTGGCGGATGCTGCAGAGGAGAATCGAGCGTGTTTGGTGCAGGCCTTCTCCAGATTACGCAGTGCCACACACCTGCTCATCCTGCTGGTCTCACTTTGGCAGGGACTCGGCAGCGATCAAACCGCTGTACTGGAGGCTACACTACTGCCACTGCTGCAGGATACGCCGCAACTGGTGAGAACAAATATACACACACACATCATTAGAGGTGTTATATTTGAGGTGACACTGTGTGCATGTTGTGTGTATTACGGTGTATTGTGCATCAAGCTTAATCAGTCTGCCATACTGCAGGTTATTATATTGCTTGTGCTACAGGACACAGCCCTACAGATGTGAAACGCACGCACACACACACACGCACTATAAGCCATGCTACTGGCACTGCTGTAGTCGCTATCTCAGCTGCACAAATGCACAGCGCCAATCAGACAGTTATAGCAAAGACTGTTACTGCTACCAATCATGCAGACTTTAGTGAAGGAACACCCACACACTGTCACTCGCTCTTTTAAGTACTCTATTTTGGGCAGTGCCCTTGACCTCGGAGGCCCCTAAGCGTAAACGCTGCCCGTGTTGGCTGACACTGCTGAAAGCTGCCGAATTGTTTGAGCTCTTTAGGAGCTGTATCGGGGTATTGTGTATGTGCGTGTGTGTGTGTGTGTGTGTATGTGTGTGTGTGTGTGGGATGGTGGGCGCAAGGGTCCCTCTCAATCAATGACTCATTCCATCCCATAAACAAACACACTGAAAGAAGCAGTCCATCGAGCGCTGACAGATCAGAGAGAGAAACAGTGTTTGGAATTTCCTTTCTGGATTTATTGCTCTCAGTGATTTTCGGAAAAAGATTTATAAGATCTAGGCATGAGCCGATTAAACATTTCTTTCAAAATAACTGCCGAAGCTTTTAAGATCTTGATATTGTGTTAAACTGACTCCATGTCTACCATGTAATGTCTCACTGAGTTACATTTTAACAGTAAGAAAAATAACAAGCAGTTATATTTCATTCCACAGACAGACCGACTGCGACAGACCGACACCAACCGACAGACCCACATACTTACAGACTGACCCACATACTAACAGACAGACACCGACCGACCGACAGACAGACACCGACCGACAGACAGACACCGACCGACAGACCCACGTACTAACAGACAGACACCGACCGACCGACAGACAGACACTGACCGACAGACCCACATACTAACAGACAGACCGGCCTACAGACAAACAGACAGACCGGGCCTACAGACAAACAGACAGACCGGGCCTACAGACAAACAGACAGACCGGGCCTACAGACAAACAGACAGACCCGGCCTACAGACAAACAGACAGACCCACATACTTACAGACAGACCGGCGTACAGACAGAGTGGCATACAGACCTACAGACAGAAATACCGGCGTACAGACAGAGTGGCATACAGACCTACAGACAGAAATACCAGCATACAGACAGACAGACCGACAGACAGACATGCAGACATCAAACAGACCAAAATACATACAGACTGACATACAGACGTAGATAGAGGGACAGTCAGACAGACATGCTGACCACCGACCAATATTCGGACTAATCAACAGACAGGCAGACAGTGTACAACACAAAACATGTATTAAAGTTACAGAGCTGAATACAAAATTTAGAATAATAAAAATAATTAACCTTTACCAAAGTAAAGATAAGAAACCTCAGCTGTCTTTATGCTGCCTTCCAAATGAGACTGTCATTATTCAAGGCACACAAACGCTTCCCAAAATTGCTGCCTGTATAGGTAGCTTCCTCCAGAATGGAAAATAGCAGGGAAAACATCTTTCCATCTTAATAGTGCGACATATTGTAGAACTGATTATCTGCACATGCCTAACAGAAAGCAGTACTGAATAAGTACGTCTACGCTTGGTTTAGTTCATATTCTTGCCTTGTATTTAATAGTGCCAGAGTGTGTGGTAGCACTTACTCCAGTGCTCCTTTAGGGGGCGTGATTCGAGCTCCGCCATGCTGCTCCCTTCCAGTTATCAATTAGCCAACATCCTGTTCAGCAAACACACACCGCTAAGCCCAGCTGCAGGAGTCACTGCAAATACCTCCAGAATGAAAGCGGCAAGCTCCCTCCCTGGTAAAAGGGCTCCGCAGTGACAGGTGGCATGTACACACAAAACACTCGTACCCGCCAAGGCTGTAATTTGCAGCAGTACTATATAAGCCTACAACTGAAGCGGTACCGTGTCCTCATCTGAATGGGTGTCCATGTGCTACTTTTAGAGCAATTCCATATATACATAGTTGGCCTGCTATATTTATACCTCTCCTCGTGCATGCCACATGTGTGAGCTAATGCAGACGAGGACAATTACCACCAATTACAGCCAATTACAAGGTAATCCTTTTTATAACGCAACCGCACAACAAACACACAAACTCACTCTTTAGAAGTAGCGTGAACCCTTCCTCCGGTGAATCTATTTCTGTCTGTGTATCATTCTTGCATGCTGTATCTTCTTTATTGTCAAGGACAAGGAGGAAGGAATAGTAAGCGAGCCATAAAAGTAGCAGCGTAGATCAAACTGAAACATCTTTCTTAAAAAAGAAAACCGCAGTGCGGGTTACTGGAGCGTAAACGGAGTAGTTTAGATGGTGACGGAGGATACACAATTGAACGTTTGGTTTCTATAGCTACTGCTCATTCGGAGTGTGTGTGTGTGTGTGTGTGTGTGTGTGTGTGTGTGTGTGTGTGTGTGTGTGAGAGAGAGAGAGAAAGTGAGTCATGGTCCAGGCCTAGATAGAATTAGTAAACCGAGCCAGCCACTCACTAATGACACATATCATGAGCTTTCTCTCTCATTTCCTGTTCCACCTTCATGTTCCCAACTCAAGCAAATCGTATCAGAGGATGTGTCAGGTCAGCACACACATTTAGACACACACACACACACACACACACACACACACACTTTCCCCGTCGCATACTCGGTGCCATGGTCACCGTAGCCGGTTTTTCCCCTCCCATAAACCTCTCTTATCTTTCAAAGCAAATAATCCCGAGTAAGCCACTGCCACTGGAATTCCACCAATGCAGTCGGGCATGAGAAAAGCACTCGGGTTTTACTCACCTGTGACCACCTTACCGAAGCGCCCAACCTCCCACCACGCGTACACCAACACACACATACACACGCACACACACGCATACACATACACACAGACGGCTGGTACGTGGACGTAGAATGAAAAATAAACCACAGAGGGAAAAGAGGAGAGGATTGAAAACGTTTACTGATTAAATCACTGTTCTCTCCAGTGCAGCTTTTCTTCTGATGTATCTGTAATTCATTTCCTAGGTTCAGGAAAACTTCTCTCTCTCTCTTTCGCTCTCTCTCTCTCTCTTCCCTCCCCTCTGGCTGGAAATGGCTCTTCCCTGTCATCAGCATTACAGGACTGATTACCTGTCATTAGGGTTCATTAAGGGCTATCTGGATGGCGGCAGGGGACAGCGCAGCCCTGCCCTGCCTGTCAACACCCGGGCCCATCCGCCTTCTCTGGGAGTCTTGGACACACACACATTCATCCATGCATAAGGCTGTCTGTTCAGCCATTCCCGAAAGCCCCTCCCGATTTTTCCAGTTGATATTAGCCTGATGTTTGGTGTCCTCTTTTTTTCTCTCTCTTTTTTTTCCAGAATTCCACTTGCAATTACGCCACACGCAAAGGAGTTTAAATGCTCCTGTAAAATAAGCAAATAAAAACACTCCAGGTCCTCCATTCAATTCACTTTCATCTACTCGTATCTTCTCTTGAGTATCAAAAAATAGTTTGGGGAATTTTTTATTTTTTGCACTAGCGGTAGCTAGCAAGTAAAGGAAGTCTATCTCACCCAAAATCTGTTACAGAAATACATGACCAAATCTTCGTGTACTTGCTTCAAACGGCACTGTGAAGCTCCGTCACCTCATTTTTAAATAAACGCTTTTGTAAAACAGCAGGGACAGTCTGTATTTTCACATTTAAGTTCAAAGTTGGACTACATCATTTTCTTTCCAGTACAATTCCACCTTCAGACTTTGGGAGGTGGGGCTTAGGGGGCGGAGCGATACCAAATACCGGGATTCTGGGTTGTCCAAGATGGCTGCCCTCATAACGTTCCTGTGAGATGGAAGAAATTGCTCAGCGCTGAGCCTCTGGTCCGGTCTATCACTATCTCCTGGGTTACACGCATTCTTTCAGCTTGGCCACCGGGGGCACTATGTAATCAAAGTCTATCCCTTACCATTCAAAGGCACATTTTAGCCCACACTTTTGAAGTACTGATTAAATTGTAGGTGATTTACTGTCTGACTGGTTACATCAAAGACAATATGGCCTGTGCAATATTTTTGTCTCCCGAGCCTCCGAATGGAATTAGCCTGAGTCTCCCTCTTTCTCTCTCTCTCTCTCTTTCTTCCTCTTTCTATTTCTCAGGGCTGGGAGGAGAGCGTGGATGCAGCAGTGTCTCATCTCTTGAGAACATGTCTGTCACGGAGTCCTAAGGACCAGGCCACTAGCCTGAGCACAAGTCAACTGGGCATGCCCAAAGATACCTCACGCCTCAAGAAACACATCACGCTACTCTGTGATCGCATCGGCAAGGGAGGCCGCCTGTCTCTTTCCTCTGAGGCTAACGCGCCAACACATGTTATGATGCCAGGTCAGAACTGTGTGTGTCTGTGTGTGTGTGTGTGCATGTCAAGACATTTTCCCTACTCAAAAAAAAAAAAGTAAAAAGAAAAGCTCAAGAGTAAGAAACTTGTCTTAGTGCAACAAGGCTCAATACTTGGACCATTTGACTTTGCATTTCATCCAGGAAAATTTGCTATAATTTTTTTTTTTTTGACCTTGTTTCACTTTTATTTGTCTTCAGATGTCCTTCACGCCAAGAATGCCTCGTTTTAAAATTTAAGAGCTTTCAAAGGGTGGTGTAAAAACCCACGTGTTTCATTGATCAGTCTGTTTACTGTCTGGCTATGTGCTTCTGCATACCTTAATGGCTCCAGACCCTCAGCGGGGCCCATCAGGACAGAGGCTCCTACGCGTCATTAAACTCCAACAAAAGGACCCAGTGGGGGCCGAAGAAGCCGCCTGTAATCCTCCGCTTCCCTAAAGCACCTAATTCTGCCCTAGCTCGCCCCCAGACACACTCATTCATCCTGCAGTCTGCTCACAGAGAACCGCTCTCACCCAGAGGATCATTCGTCTTGTGCGTAGCTTTCACCTTTTTCTAAGTCGCGTCATGTACATGTGCTTTTTGGCCGTCTTACAGAGAGGAGTGTGTTCTACAGTGGAGTGCGGAGTGTAAGCAAGGCTATAAGGTTTACAGTCGTTTTTTGTAACTTGACCAGGTCGTCGCGGGTACAAAAATTCGTCTTAATTTTGAGGTGTTGTAAATTATGGAAACGAAGCAGCCTGTCGCTACTTGACACTAGTTGGAGTGGAGTAGGGAATAGTTTCTGGGAAACTAACCCAACACGAAAATGTTTGGTTGCGTAGTCACACAGTTTCCAAATCAGGGTTCAACGTATGCCTCAGCATCAAACAAAACTGTCTAGTGTCAACAAAATCAGTTTGACGTGCTAATCATTTCCATGAATTCTTGGATGCTGACTTTAGCTAAAGTGCACAAAAGTCTGACAAAATGACAGAAAATCACGTTGGTGCCAAGCAACCAGGACAAATCCCATTGATGATGATGATGATGATAATAATAATAATAATAATATTAATAATAATAATAATTGCAAATCAATTAAGGGTGAACACAAACACCAAAAACGCAAACGTAAAAAAGACACAAACTGTGAATTAAGTCCTCCGAAAGTTGTAGCTGTAATCATATCAGCATGGTTGTGCTTGTCCCCAGTCCGTTTCAAGTTCATTGCCGCCACCCACCCACAACCCGCATGCACGCAATGCCACTGGGTAGCAGCTCTGCAAAGGCATTTTTACAGCATTTGATGCATTTACAGTGGGGTCCAAAAGTGTGAGAGCAGATTGAAAATCCAGCAGCATGTTTCACTGTTGTTTAGTAACAATCTCTCTTCTGTTTGTCTCCTTACATAAACCATTCTGTTACTGCCATAAACCTCAAACTTGGATTCATCAGTAAACAGGACTTTTTCCAGTGATCCACTGTGAAATGCTGCTATGTCAGCCCATGCCAAGCGTTTGGCCTTGTTTCCCTTCCTGAGAAGTGCTTTAGAGACGCTACTCGTCCTTTGAGAGCACT
>JAOUQW010000021.1:11811526-11827569 GCA_028565825.1 Olivaichthys viedmensis
TGTGTCTGTGTGTGTGTCTGTGTGTGTGTCTGCGTGTGTGTGTGTGTGTGTCCGCCTGTGTGTGTGTGTGTGTGTGTGTGTGTGTGTGTGTGTGTGTGTGTGTGTGTGGTCAGCATGGACGCCGGGCAAGGCTCAATATGGGGTATGTTTTCCTATTACCGGTGTGCACAAGACACGGCTCTTTTTTCAGTCATCAGTGCTATTTTAAACAGGAAGTCAACAAGGCGACTCACCGGAGTCTGTCAATTTGGATGGATTTGTTTACGGTCTTTAAAATATTCATTTTGAATTTTTACCTTCATCCTCTTTTAAAAGACACAAATAATTCACCCCACCCTCTTTTTGATTTTGAACCTCCCTTTCTCTTAGCCCTTCTACACACCTACACGCGCACACACACACACACACCCATGAGTCTTATCCACTCAGACTCCATGGAGCGTTGGGAAGGATGAGTTACCCTCCACACATAAGCACTGCACCTCTCCCACGACCAGCGAACATAGCCGTGAAGTGTGTGTGTGTGTGAGGTTTAAGCCCAGGGGATCCATCCCTACATCTCGACTGTTGTGGTTGTGGCTACGAGTGCAAAAAAACGATTTGGCCAGATGTGTTCCAGATGAGTCCCCCTCCTCTCTCCTCTCCGCCCCCTACACTGCTGCTGCTGCTGCTGCTGATCAAAGCGATCGGCGAGTGAAATCGATACGCAGCTCAGCGGAAAAGCGCAGTCGGAAAGAGAGAGAGAATGAGAGAGAGAGGTGCAGACACCAAGCAGTCGACTCTTTTTCTCGATCACTCACATCTGTAATATCATGAAACCCGAAGCCTAACATCGCAAACTGGACATTGTAGACTTTGGAGCTTCATCACGGGGCTCTGTGATGAGATGATTTTTCGCTTTTTGCCCTCTATTATGTTTGATTGTGTGCCTTTGAGAGATCGTCACACCGAAGTCTCTTCTGCCCAACCTCACCGACGACTTTCTTAGATCCTGCTGTCTCTCTCTCTTTTTTTTAAATTTTTTTTCCTCCATGTACATTCGTACATTTGGTCCTGTGGTGATGGATGGACCAATTAAATGGTTAAGAGACACACGAGCTTATATGACCATGCTCATTGTATCTGTGTACCTACATTCACATATAATGTTATCCCGCCACAGAAAGAACTAACATCAGCAGGATAAAAAAACAAAGGAGGAAAATTTTAACTTCTTCAGCAAAGGAAATTATGATGAGGTGGTATCATCATTTTATCATAAACTTCAATGTTTCCGATTCATTTTTATTTATTTATCTACAGTAATGTTTTCTTGTCGCTGATTTTACATTTTTTATGCTACCCCCGGGAGCCATCTAACCTAAAATCTGGCATCAACTATCTGGCATCTATTTTCTATTTAAGCCTCTCCAGCACAATTAGGCCAAATTGCAACTGGCTCCCTACTCACTATATACTGTATGTTCACTATATAGGGTATAACACAATGATGTTGTAGATTCTACGTAGTGCACTTTATGCCCAATTAAATGCCATTTGAGATTCAGCAGGATTTGAGAGTCACAAAAAAAAAATACAGTGACTTTAATTAGATGTTTGTTGGAAATTGTTAACTACTAACAAGTGATATCACTTTTCGTGCACATACTTTGGTTCATTATTTTTTTTTAAATATATTTAATTAATAATTTAATACATAATCAAGGATTGATACAATAAAAATATTTTTTTAATGTATTATGCAATAAATGCCATGGATTTATTTAGTGCCCTTTTCCGACATCAATTAACCAAAAATATTATAAAACATCTCATTTTTTTGCCTTTGAATACGTAAATATTATAAAAAATTGAATTGTACTCAAATTCATTCTGTCAGTTATAACAATGTGACGCTTGGTATCTATCCCTGCTTTTCTCTTTCCCTCTCGCCTCTCCTCTTTCTCTTTAGTGGCCCTTTGGATTGCCACACACACACACACACACACACACACTGCCCACCACAGGCCTGCACACACACACACACACACACACACACACACACACTCAAGTTCTCATGCACACTGACAGATGGACGCACACTCCCATGCCAGAGGTTCCGTCTTTGTTTTAAAACGTGTCCGTCACATTAGCAGTGGAAACGAGACCCTTGGCAGCTTCCTCTATTGGAAGCGCTGCGTCTGAGGCGACGGGCTCCTGCTCGGCTAACCACAAGCCTGCGTGAGAAAGAAGGAGGGGGATTTGCATCAAAGACACACCAGTGTATATTCTCCCAACCTAAATAAATATCTGCGTTTCCCCTCCATGAGAGAGAGAGAGAGAGAGAGAGAGAGAGAGAGAGAGAGAGGAAAAGAAAAGAGAAAAAGAAAAGAGAGAGAGAGAGAGAGAGAGTGTATATCGATCCCCTCACATCTGGTTCCGAGGCTGTCGCCGTAAGACTGGGGTCAAACTCCAGCTATTGCAGTGTCAGTTCCTCGAGCGCTTTGTTTGCCCCATTAGTACAATTTTTACTCGCCTGGAATTTGTCTTGGTACTTTTGACGCTGCTTGTGACGGAAGACAGCAGTAGTCCATTAACTATTAATAGATAAGGAAAGGCTTTGAGGTTAAATCCCAGCACTGCCTGACAGCCACTGTTTGACCCCTGAGCAAGGACCTTAACAGTGTTGGGTCGATTCCTGAGGAAATGTAACCCAGTACTTATTACAAATTACATGACTAAAGATGTAATCAGTAACAAAATCTTTTAGATGACTTAAAGTGTAATCTAATCTGATTTACTTATGAACTACTTTTGGACGTTTCATGGTTTACATACTTCTGTGTCAAATAATCTTTTATCATTTTTTATTAAAGTACAGCACAAGGACCATTTGTGCCAAAAATGGACGAAACATATTGTGCTTCCTTACGTGCTTTAAAAAGAACGAAAGAATTAGACCAAAAACATTTTGATATTTCGCCAATTCGCAACATTGACATTAGATGAAATCCTTCATGAGTGTGTAGACACAAGGACACACTCATTATTTAGGCCACTTGTCAGAACCGAACCAAAATATGGATGTAATTACGCATGTCTCCTTTTGGAGAACTGTTATGCAGCATCTTTCTTTCTTTCTTTTTTTCTGTTTTGTTTATTGAATTTCCATAGCAGAATAATCAGTGATTCACTTTCTATGTTTCTGTACTTTTTGGTTCCGCTAATAAAATAAATAAGTATTCAATAAATAAAATGAAACAAGCTATACCCAGATCCATCATCAGCCTAGATAAGATCATTTGATCCAGATAAATGAGCTAGTCATTATAAATGAGTACAAGATGGTAACCCCCTTTTCATGTTTTCCTAAATCTGCCTGACTTAACCCCTCATGGTGCTCCTAATTTTCTTCAATTTAGCAAAATGAAGCATTTGTTATGCAATATCTTTATTATAATTATTTTTCTTATACGATTTCTTAACCTCATCTGGTTTGCTATACATTTAGCTAACACTCCCGTTGCCATCATAAACCGCATGCAACTGAAGTTATCTCAGTCATAATGAGGAATAGTGATGGCTATTAGGCAGTTTATGGGCGCACTCAGTAAATTACGAATTACCATGATTCAAGGCTAGCGTTCATTGACGTCAGAAATGTAATCAAGTAATCCATTTAAAGTACCTGTAACCTGAATATGCGTAGTTCTAAAAGTATTTTACAAGTACTTGTTTTTTTGTATTAACATTTTATAGACTCCTGATTTCATGTAGTTATTTACTACCCACTGGCCCTCAACTGCTCCAGGGTACCATACGATGGCCACCACCGTGCTCTGCCTCTAACTTCCTAACAAACATTGCATATGCCGACAGAAAACTTTCCACTGGCCTTAGCCGTGTGGCAATACGAAGACCCATCACTCATAAGTCACTTTATTGGGGGGAAACATTCCACAGTATCGTCCTTATATACACTACATAGAAACATTTAACAGCGTGCAGTACTCACTGTGCAGCTCAGTATGAAGTGTTTAGTGAAGGTGTAAATGTAAGGTCCGATGATCACAGGGGTGTTCAGTAGCTTGTTGTTAGATCGGATGGTTCAGGGAACAGGAGTTTGTGGAGAACTGGACGCTTTTTGAAGTTACCTTGAGCTCCATTGAGAGAACTTTGAGAAGGAGGAACAAATGGAACTGAGGACCAGCGGTTTGACTCTGAGGGCATCATCAATAGGACGCAGTGCTTTATTGTGTTTCTTTGCATTTTTCAGGAAACGTGCAAAGTGCTGTGTGTTTGTGTGCGTATCTTTGTGAGGGCTCAGCTTAGCCGTGGGCCATAAAGTGTTTAAGGGGTTTAACCATTCTGGATTCCTATTCCAGCCACTCCAGCAGCTGTGGTGTTTATGGGGCTAGAGTTGTTTTTGAGTAGCGAGGGCTTCTCTACCAATCTCGGCTGCTTTTGGAGGACCGGTGGCCAGGCTGGAATTTCTCTCCACATATTCTTCGGCTCGCTTACCCTTTGAAAACTTTAACCAGCTTTAAGGGACCAAAAGAGGAAAGGCCATCCGAAAGTGAGAGGAACAGATTTACAGGACGGCGGAGGGAAGGAGGCGAGCGATATATGGAGTGAGATCTCTGCGGTTTTTTGGGGCTCTTGCTCCCATTTCCTCCGGTACAATCAGCTCTAGTGTTCCAGCGGGCAAACACGCCCTCAAGAGCCCAATGTCAAAGAAGCCCAATGTCAATTGATGCCACTGTTCTTTGTAAAGGGGCTTTTTACAGGGCGTCAGGGAGGGGGGCATCACCCACCAGGTGATAAATGCTATAGGGAGTTTGTGTGTGGGGGGGGTTCGATCACTCGCAGACTGAAAAGAGCTTCTTTCATCGTTCCTCTCACTCGCTCCTTCTCTCAGTGGGCAGAATGAATAGCTAGCGCAGGATGAAAGTTTAAACAGAGGGCTGTTTGCTCTCGCCGGGCGCTGGCGCTGTAATTCTTTAGGCTTCTTCAGAGCGCAGGAGGCCGGTGATTAGCTCGCTCCGCGGTGTTTGTTATCCTTCATGTCACCACAGATTTAAACGCCTTTCACCTCCCACCGGCTGCCTGGCTCGCAAATTCGCAAACGAGGCACGAGCCTTCGTCGTACCCCTCGACTCTCTCCCCACACACACACACACAATATATAAAGGCAAAAAGACGCACTCTGTGATAAAACATAGGCCTCCATCAGACAGTACGGCTTGTTAGTCAGGTAGTATACTGCTTTGTTACACACATCACACATGAAGACAGACCTTTCTGTACAAACAGAAAGACCTCAACCAGACAGTACGCCTTGGAAGTACCTCAGAACCCCACCACGTTTTTTTTGTTAGTGTGTCAGCAGTGCTGGAAATGCTGCTCCGATCCCATTGATCACTCGGCTGTCTTCTTTTGTGATAACCGCCCATATAATCTCAGGCTTACCACCCCCAGTCTCTGGTTCCCACAATTCTGCACCATGACTACCTTCTTCCTGTTTCCTTCCCAGGCTGAGTTATTACTTTTGTTCCTTATTGAACATTTTGAATAGAGCAGCGCTCTATTCAGCACTTAACCCCAGCAAACCGGTCTCAGATCAGCATCCGAAAGCAGCTTCCTTCAGCACCGGCTCACACCAGTTACATTCTTTGAAAGGATATGGTGTGGAGGATATGGGGGTGTATGTCCTCCACTCTGTCTCTCAGATTAGATTAGATTCAAGAACCGTTCACGAAGTGTAGCCCTAAAGAACCTCTGCACTCAAAAATGTGACTTCAATTAGATTGGTGTTTGGGTCGAATTTGTTACCACTGTGTTTTCTCAGTTCTTCTGTATATTCTCGGAGCCGGAGTGTTTTTATATATGAGCTCAGTTTGTGATCCCACGAAATAGGCTTAGCGTGTTAAACCGACAGTATCACATCCGATATGCAGCTTATTGGAGAATGATGACGTGGTAACCAGAAACTTTTAGCTACAGAACCTGCGTGTCAGGCCAGCGAACTTGGCTAATATTGGTAATGAACAAAATCATGGTTGTTATGGTATATTTTGAGAGGTTTGGCTGCTGTTCACTGAGACAGATGTCTTTTCTCTTTAGACTCCAACTCAGTCTGAGGTTCAAACATACATGGTCGGATTTCCCCCAATTTGGTTTATGCCTTTATGTAGGCCATCTTCTGTTGTTTCTGTTTCTTGGGTAGAGAAGAGGTTTATGGGTAAGCGTAGCTCACAGAGGAGCAAAATGTCAACTACACGAATCTGTGGTGCTGTGTGTCAAGCAAACACTGATTGGTTGAGCAAGGAAGTGTATTCAGCAGTGTTGATCGTTGGACCAGAACTTGCGCAAAAGCTAGATCTTCAAAAAACTGTGAAGTGGCCTTGGACAAAAATCTAGAGATATGCATTAAAAAATGGAAAGCAGGGTGACACAAATGATGCTCAAGTACAGAGTAAACAACCAAAATTCGACAATTTCGTTTTTCTTTAGCGGTACAATCTGGTTTGGTCCATGCGACACTGCCCCCTAGTGCACATGTTTACTTTACAGGCAACTGTGTTGGCAGACACCAACAAGTATAAACAAGTACAAATCAGCAAAAAACCTGTGACCTAAAATGTGCCATTGTAATTTGTTCGTAATCAACTGTCAAGGAAACGGGGCGCTGATGTGTAGCTGTCCTTCATCTGCTCGTCAATGGAGCCTGAAGTAGTGGAGATTAGGGGAGGAGGAAATGGGAGAATATGGTTTGAAGCAAACAAGCTATACTGCACTTGCACTAGTTACAGGAGGGGAAATGTCTGTGCTTGTCTACACTACATGTTTTCATGGTGTGTGTGTGTGTGTGTGTGATTTTGGACCAAAGCCTGGAGGCATAGCAGAAATCACTGGATGCGGCCCACAGTCCCTAGTGAGGAGACGAGCCGCAAAGCCGGCGAATGCCAAACAAATTATGGCGCAATTAGGGATGAGTGGGTCGAGCCGGCTCGCTGCAGATCAGGACGGATTGTTTGGCTACGACTGCGTGTCACCAGACTCCGCGTGGAATGTAGACCTCCACAAGAAAGGGGCTCGGAGATTTACAGCCGGAAACCCAGCGCTGCGCAGAGGACTTTTTAATTACGCCTTTACTCGCGCGCTTAGTCCTCTTTTGGTTGTGGGGTGTGTGTGTGTGCGTGTGCGTGTGCGTGTGCGTGTGTGTGCGTGTGCGTGCGTGTGCTGCCTCAATTCTGGGAGTCTTTAATTTTTCCTGTTTACATTGACGTCCTAAGTTGACACCCAATGAAATCTGCTCCATTGTGACCTTATCATGTTGTAATTTTTCCTAGGTATGTGAACTAGCAGTGCTCTGTGCGTGCGTGTGTGCGCGTGTGAACCTGCCTTACAACACAGTCTAGGTTTCTGAAGCCACTAACATTCCCTTGTTTTTCATATATCTCTTTCTCTCTCTCTCTGACTGTTTTTATATCTCTCTCAACCCTAACTGACTTTCTTGTGGTCTCTACTTGAGCACTAATCCCTCCAAAGTCCACACTCGCTCACATTTCCCTCAGATTGCTGTTACCATTCCAGACGTAATCCACCAAAAGAGACACACACACACTGAGCCAGTAAACATTGCCAGCTCTTATCGGCCTGTAATGCAGACTGCACATGCTGATGTAATCTGCAGTCTCCCTATACACACACACACACACACACACACACACACTGAGAACCTGAGACAACAACCCATAGGTGTGGTGGAGTAACCAAGGGAGTGCTGCACAATAATTGTCATTTGATTCTGATGATACAGACAGGAGAGTGTGTATGTGCTTGTGTAGGCGTGTGCAGTTTCTCATATTAGTTGTATTGTAGCTGTCAAAACTTGGTATTTGCTAACACGACGTGATTAATCTCGCTATCTCACTTTTCCATTTCTACTGTACGCCAGTTCCATGTGTATGTAGTTTTAATCAGAAATCTTGTAAAAACAATAGTCCAACTAAGAGGCCGGTTAAATAAACAGTTTTCTGCTCACTAGCAACCCAGACAAACAAGATAGACGCTGGGTGGAATCTCGGTGGGTGTGGCAGGAGGGATGGAGTAAGTGTGTGTGTGTGTGTGGCTGTCATACTCTAGCACCATGTCATTGTCTCATCATAACACCTCTGATGATTTTATTAAGTTGTCATGTGGTTTCTTTTGTGTGTATGTGTGTGTGTGTGTGTATGGGAAATATCATTACCCATGTGGCCATTGCCCATAATTCCATTCTCACCATACGTTTACCAGTAATGTTTGGACTTTTTTGCACGCATTCATATTTACCCACGAAAGTCCCGTTAAACAGGATGTTCTAACAAATCTCACATATAATGGATTTGGACGTTAAGCTTGTTTATCACCTGTGTCTTCTTTCCGCTTGCGCTGTATTCTCGGAGTCCGCTGCTGATTTCACTCATAAATGACGCTATCCCATACTGTGCCATTCTTTTGGCCAAAAATATCATCCTCGGCACAAACGGCCAGCAGCTCCATCGTTTCTGAATCGCTCCAATTTCCAGACATTTCTCCTGCTCTTCTTCTTTGCTGATGTTTGAAATCGGGTGCCTCAAAAGGTGTCAGCGCGTCATAGGATCAATAACCGTTAAAGCGTCATCCGCTTTCCCGGGAAAGTATCGGCTTCTGTTCACACATGAGCCTTCCCGATAATTCCCTGGGAATTGTACGCGGTCTCGCCCCGCTCAATCACCTTGTTAATCTCTGGCTCGCGTTCACACTTAACCCCTTTCCCATTAATTACTGTGAAAAGGGCTTGGGATTTACAACGGCATATTTGCAACCGGCTATGCGAGATCTTGTGTGCGAGTGTGTGTGTGTGTGTGCTTTCGTCTCTGGAATAAGCACAGAATCCGTATGATTCCCTTACCACCAGTGAGGTTTGATCCAGTCAGTCAAAGTGTAGATGACGGATGACAGAGCAGTGGAGGGCTGTGCGTGACCCTGTAGACCCGTGACCCCGACAGCGAGGGATTCTTGCCGTTATTTTCAGGTATTAGAACGGTGCAGAGACTCACAAAGCACTCTCTGTTCTTTTAGAACCACAGATCATACACTGCAGACACAGCCACACACACACATTTTGTCAGACACTTTAGTGCTTCTCTTTTAATAAAGTTTCAAACACAGTAAACTGACAACAGCATTGTGAAACAAATCATTATTACAGCAGATGATTTTTATTTTATTTTTTTAACATTGCAGGAACGTTATTTCTGGGATGTTGCAGTCTAATCTTCTTAGAACCTCCCTATATAACAAATAATAAGATAACAGATCAAGATCAATGTTTAATTATTTATGAAGTAAAATATGCATGGGGTGATTTTTCTTTTCTCGGAGCAAGGATCGAAACACTTGATGCTCTGATGGCAGGAGACACCGTCCCATTATGCACCGCACCAATCCGTGATAAGCTAATATTCAGTTTGATGGGAACACACACAAACTCCAACATGTGCACAAATAGTCATGTTACGTCAAATTAGATTATAGCAGAGGAAAAATCATTTTAAAAGTATGCCAAACTGTGACAAACTGCGCCCAAAGGGGAAAGTGTGCAAAAAGTCTTTTTTTTTAGACTTTTATATTTCATTCTTTAATCTGGAAAATATTAGAAAAGTATTCCCTGTAAAAATGAGAAAGTAACTGTGTTTTGAATACTGTCTATTCAAAACGTATTGCGCACTCAATACAAATAGAAATACACATTTTTGTTTTCTGAATATGCGTTACTTGTATTCCGGTACAGCCGTGCGTGGGTGCGTGCATGCATGCATGCGTGCGTAAAAAGGGTGTGATAGTATACGTAACAAGAAAATCTGGAATGAACACACCGTTAACAGTGCCCGATACTATATGTCCCAAAGAAATTATTCCCATTTTTTAAAAAGGCTGGTAAAAAATATTAGTTTTGTAGAAAGAGGAGTCTTCTCTTAAGTCTGTATTAATAAATATTCCAGCAGTTTTCCTCACCATTTAATTAAATCCTTGCAGTGCTGCTGCAGTGTTGTCCGGCGGTAGCGCTCAACCGGTTGGGTTGTGACCCAAAAATTTGTTGCAGGACTGTTCTGAGAGGGTCACGTAGGGAAAAAGACAAAAATCAAGTCAGAACGTTTTATTCTGAAGTGCCACCATGACGAGTTTTTTTTTTAAACCCAAAGTTTGCAAAATTTAAAAAAATAAAAAATAAAATAAAAAAGGACAGGAAATCTGCCTTAAAAAAAACACGGAAGAAAATTCAGATGTCAAATGACATTATAAGGAGAAAAATGCATTAAAGCAAGGGACTGTTATGCTCTACAATTTGATGAATTAACAGACGTGTCCGATCATTCTGTCGGCTTATGTCCGATACGTAGAACAGAAACTATATTTAACGCACTTGACCTTTACATAGATTTGGTTCGCCAGAGCTGCAGCATGTGCATTGGATTTCCTACCGATAGGGAGGATCCCTCAATAACGAAAAAATTTGAGGCTTGTGAAGATGATCTTGGACAAGACACCTTGTGCTATGTGGAACCACCTTTCACACACACAGGTCTCCCATTGACTTGTGCTGTCAGCTCTGTCCTTGCTAACGGCAAGCCTCTTGTTATGTATATAAATTTATTGGCCGTGTGTTTTCCGTATTAAGCTAACAAATTGTAATTGAATATTTGGTTCCATGTTTGTGAGGATTGGTCAACTACAGGGTATTTTCAAGTTTATGCGTTTAACGTTCATTTTTTCATATTCAACCCATGTCCGTTAATTAGTCTGCAAATGTTATTACTATTACACTTTATTAGGCGTATGCACAGCATTTAAAGTTTGTTTTATTACCTAAACTTGGTTCTTTCCATTCTGTAAGGTTTAACTTTAAGTGTATTTCTCAGTTACCTTTCAAATGGTAATGCTTCAGTATTATGTTGGGTCACGCCTTCAGAACCCTGGTAAAAATCTGGGTTCTGAATTAAAACCAGTCGAGAACTAATGTTATATGGAATACAAGGTCGTCCTCTTTTGAAAACAGGAAGTTGTGGGCAGATTCTGCAATACACCAAAACCCATGATGTCTTGCTATAATACCATGGACTTTTTTATTTTAATTTTTAGAATATTTCACCCCTAGTCTGTTCCCTGTACTGTCTAATTTACTAGCCACTGTAGACCTTCACCATCCAGAACAACTAGCGGAGAAGACTGAGAAAACATCTCGGCTTCAAACAACCTCGTCTCTGACACCGTTCAGGGAGTTAAAATAACACTAGGACACGGCCAGTCCACACGCTGGCCCATTTACAAAGCTAATTAACACAGCACAAGATGGATGTCTTCCAGAAGATTTTTTTTCCCCAATAAAGCTAATGTATCGTGTAGCTTCAAGCCAAAACGCCGCCTCCGCCCTCGGGCTTTGACCATTTGTTAACAATTAGTCACAAATAATTTTGGCCGCTCGGCATAAGTGGGATTCCACAGGCATGAAGAAAAGCACTGTTTGAAAGGAAAAAAGGGGGAAATGTGTCTGCGGTGGATTTCTCAAAGATGGTTATGTGTGGTCAGCGATTCCACCTGAGCACACACACACACACACACACAATAATGAATCTGTATTCTTGCCTTTAACATTAATATCCAGTGGCATGGAGTAATAGGCACATTATTGAGCTAACCTAGATGAGTCTTTGGTGTGTATATGTGCACACACTGTGTGTCTGAGGCTACCTCCTACTCTCACTCTTTCTATCTTCATCTCTCTGTCTTGCTGCATGAAGGTCAGTATTATAGAGTATTATGAAGATCTTTGAACTGGACATTCCTGCCTTTTCACAGCGCCATGATCTGCTCCGGAATCTCCAATCTCATCTTCTTGGCACTCGCCACTGCCTCTAAACCAACCCACCCACACCAACACACACAATGTGTGCATGTCATGGGGGGCCACTGTAGTCTAGTCTATTTGTCTAGTCCAGTGACAGCCTTATTCATGTCTACAAGGGGATGTGATCAAACCCGGATGACAGATGACATAATGAGTGTGTGTGTGTGTGTGTGTGTGTGCTCACATACGTCCAAGGAAGTACCCCTCAACCCTGTGTTGGCTTATCTAAAATGACTCCGAGCTCCTCTCTGACTAAACCTTATGTCGACACCGTCCTTGTCATCGAGCCCAGACTTTATCCTAATCGCTTTGCCGTTATTCAGCGGAGGCCGTGGAATAGAGAGTGTCTGTTCGCACACACGGTTTTAAGGCGGCATGAAAAGAATGCTCTTCAGGAAACAGATTGAGGACTTCTTGCTTGGAACGCAGCAGTGGTTTCTGGGACTTCACACTGAAGGTAGACCTAAAGCGCCGTGATTTATGGTGCACTTTAAATTGCAGTTAAGCCATCTCAGGTGCTAGAGGTGCACATTGTTCATAAATTGTGCCAGCTCGGCAATGGGCTGGTGTTAGCATGGAAAATGGACCTCTGTGTTCAGGTCTGAAGGCTTCTAACTTGCCTACCTAATCACACAACTATTACTATTAACCATTAGTAAGTTCAAACGCATGGAGAGCAAAGGTAAAGGACGGGGTAGATTTGGTTCCTCCGACCCTTTCCTGACATAAAGTCTCTTTTGTTTCCATCCTAAATTGAAATATTTCCTGTCCTTTTTTTCTCCCTCTCCCTCGTTTAAAAGGGCCACATGGTTTATAAAGTGTCTTTGGCAAAGGCTGACCCACGAGCTGCCGCAGCACTCATGACCAAAAACAGAAATGAGTCGTCTGGCCAAGAAAAAGATTTTTTTTTTTTTTCCCCTCATCCCTATTTGGTCAAGTGATGATATCTGGTGTTTTATGACATGCCTATCATAGTTATTGAAGTTAACATGGTGACATTAGATTGTAAAGGCTGATCTGACGCTGTGGGAAACGGCAGAAGCAAAACAGTGTTTTGGAACACAACCAAAATAAATGTTTCTGAGCAAGGTGACTTTAACATAAAATGTCAGATAGGTCCAGTTACTTGATACTCAGGCCTCTTGGGTATTGTTGGGTGTCCCTGGCTTTTTTGAAGCTTTTTTTTGACAGTTTAAGTAAGGCCCAACAATACAGCGAAACAATACAGGGATATTTAAATAAGAAGATAAAAAGGTCTAGACACCAGACATTCCAAGCCATTCCTTCCAATATACTTCTGTGGCAACAGAGGGGACTTTTGTGGATTCCAACGGCTCAGGTTTTGAGATGCAAGTGTAGTTTCAACGTGCTTTACTCCCCCAGATAAGGTCATGGCGTACTTTTCAGTGGAACTCCTAAGTGGAGCAGGTGTGCTTGACAAATCCATCCAACAGCCCAGGGGAGAGACAGACAGCAACAGAGAGAGAGATAAAGGGAAAGAGATACAGGGAGAGGGAGGATAGAACGGCCAACATGAGGCAGATTTATGATTCGGTAAGGCTGCAGGGAGGAGGCTGGCTGGGCGTCTGAAAATAACGCCTGACTCTGGGAGAGCAGTGATAAAATCCAGCCTGACCCTGTGAGAGGGGCACCATCTCCTGCAGTGACCAGCCACAAACGCAGCCCAAGCATAGCGGAAACCGAAGAGACAGATTCATTTTAAGAAATGATTAAAATAATCTGGACTTTTTGCTCCAGCTCACAGCACCTGTTTGAGGTTTTAGTGAGGGCTGAAAAATATGTGCAGGAATATGAGAACAAGAAGGCAAAAAAAATCCCATTTTTTGTGAACCCAGACATGCATATTTTTGTGTGCTTATGGTTGGATTTCTGTGAAATTGGTGGCTTGGTGGCTGCAAGAGGACGTGGTGCCAGTGCGAACCAGCAAAGTGGTGAAACCCATTTGGATTCCCTGCAGCGATTTTTCGAACACGCTGCCTCCACCACCGCAACAAAGGAAGCCTGTGGCGTGCCAGAGACAGAACGCCTCGGCTTAGCGCTGCAGAAATCCAAGCATGTGTGGTTCTTTTGTGCCTTGTGTGTGTGTGGTTTCTTTATGCACATAATCAGTAAAGGTGCTTTTTAAGCATGACTTGTTAAATCTGTGTGTGTGTGTGTGTGTGTTCCTGCAAACATTCAAACGGAACTGTGCTTTTAAGCATTGCCTCGCAATGTGTGTCAGCCTGTGTGATTACACGCTTAAGATTTGGCGTGTACGTGTGCGTCTACGGGGCCTACCGCTTGAATTGCTCCTCTTAGATGTGGTTCGAGCTCTGTGTGGGTAGAACGCAGACTTTTGCAACCCTTATGAGACAGTACACCAGAGCTGCGAGTGTGTAAAAGGGAGACGTTCCGTACCAGGGCGTTGACAAGAAGAGAGAAAATATCTCCGCTGACCACGGGAATGATCACACTTGCACCACACCCTCGAGGGCTGAGAGCTCCCCCCGATGCTAGTCAACAAAAGTGGCAAGTGCAAACACAGATTGCGCACAGCATTGCAAGTCCTGTCCTTTTTGTGTAATTGAAGTGTTTTTGCGAACACGCATCTTGCAGGTGCGCGTTCCTGTGTGTTCAGAGTTCGAGTTGAAGCTTTCACCAGAAGACACAGAGGGATCAGCACGTTTGGGTTCCTCAAACCCCCCACCCCTGCGTTCCAGGGGCAGGAATAGTATTAAAGAAACCAAATCAGCGCAACAAGCCAACCACTGTAGCCATCCTCTCTCTCCATCTGTCTGCCTCCCTGCATACATCCTTTCCACCTCCTAGTCTCGCCTCCCGCCCAAACACACAAACCACAACCCGTCTGGCTTTGGTACATGCCACTGTGAATTGCTATCCTCCGGAAAAAAAAAAAAAAAAAAAAGCTCATCCCTCCGATTGACAGGCAAATAAAAACGAGCGGTGTTTTTCCGAAGTGGTCACCAAGATGAGATTCAGTTAATCATGCCTCGCTCATTCCAAGGCCGGAACGTTCCTGTGCTGTTCACTGTCAAGGTTATGACTTTAGACAGGGTTGTAAGTACAGTGAATGGTGAGGTATAATGTTCAGTATGTGGTTGCCTGTGTGGGAAAGTTAATCATGTGAAAATGTGAAAGATCCTAAACTCTTAAACTTTTTAAAGCCACGCTCTGCGATTTTTTCGTTTACCAGAGTTTGACTGCACGTAAACATTTCCCGTTGAAGACAATTCGCTGCAGATGCCGCCAGAGCTCGACCCCGAGTTTCTTCCCACTTCACGAGCCAGCATATGACCTTTTTTTTTTTCATTTTGTTGTTTAACAAACAGCTGTAATGTAAGCAATTAGAGCTTCTAAACAGATTTCATCGAGATCTGTCAGGGACACGGAATTTGATGTTCTAAAATCACAGAATGTACTTGTAGATGTGCTTGTAGAAAAGATTATCTTCTCAGTTTACACAATAAAATAAGTATGGTGCGAAAAACACTGGAGATTCGTATAAGTTCCAGGCTGAATAATAACTATATTGTTTTTATTTACTCGTATGCTGCCATGGCTGACCGAACAGCTCAGAAGTGAACGTGTTAAACAGTTACTGATTGGAACGTTACAGCTGTGGCTTCCTGTCCTGAAAACCTTCTACCATCTTTTTTTCTTTTATGACTCAATTTACTCCCCTAATTTATTTATGTCCAATTCCCACCCATCCGATAGCTTCCCTATTCTGTACACATGAGCTCACAGATGCGCACAAGTGACTAATGTTGCTCTGACTGACGGGAGAGAGAGAAAACCTGTCCTTCCCACCCAGAGAGCAGAGTCGTTTATGCTGTCTAGGATTTTCGGCCATGGATGCGATTCGAATCCGTGATCTCCCTCCCAATGATTGGGAAAAAGCTTTTGACCAATATAATTTGATCAAGAAACTTATAGAAAACAATTC
The DNA here is from genome assembly GCA_028565825.1 of Olivaichthys viedmensis. Classification (NCBI taxonomy): domain Eukaryota; kingdom Metazoa; phylum Chordata; class Actinopteri; order Siluriformes; family Diplomystidae; genus Olivaichthys; species Olivaichthys viedmensis. The sequence goes on from JAOUQW010000021.1 coordinate 11,827,408, forward strand.
CCGGCACTTAAATTGAAGCACAGTGCAGTGGTACTTAATGACCTTTCACCCGAAACTTTACAAAACATGTTGTTGTTGTTTTTTTACATTTATTCATTAAATCCTTCAGAGGAATTCATTTGAGTGAGCAGACTGGTCAAAGTGTCACTAAAATTTTAAATG
>JAOUQW010000021.1:11827669-11832669 GCA_028565825.1 Olivaichthys viedmensis
ACTGGTCAAAGTGTCACTAAAATTTTAAATGCAACACCGGTTTACCAGGTAAAGGGGGGGGGGGGGCGGGGGGTGCAGAGCTGTGGGCGGATCCAAATTACATAATTATACAAACTGGATTTCTTGATGAGGGTAGGTGTTGGTGCTTCTGTGCCCTTTTCTGGTGTCTAATGGCACATTTTTTTGTGAAACCGCCATGGCAAGCAATTGATATTCCATATAGAGAAAAAATCCTCGCAAGTGTTGGGTTTTATCGTCCATCTAAATGTACATGCCCAAGAAATTATCATTAGATGAAATTGAATAATAATAAGCTTTCATATGCTATTATAAAATCCATCGGTGGCTCCATTGAGTTCAGGAGGAACTTGCCTTGCCAGAAGCCTTGCTTCGTCAGGAGAGTCGTTCATCAACTTTTGTCCGAAACAACCCGTTTCTCTGGAACCTTTGTGTACCACGCTGAAATTTTTACAACATCGTCGCTGTCCAATGACAAACATGCATCTCCAAAATTCCAATTTTTCAGGAACATGAAAAAACACTTTTTCATATCATTAATCATACGCAATAAATCCAAAAATGACTTGTCCGAAACCCGAAGTTCTCTGAGGGAGACGTATAGTCAATGACCAGGGTCTTCAAACGCCAGACCCTCTCCCTGTGTTTCTTAAACACACATAATCACAATGAGATTCTATTACACTGCCCCGGCCCGCTCATAATTAGTTTGATCTTGAGGTGGTTCGCTGGAAGGTTTACTGGCTTATACCGCATGACTTTCTGGGATTACAGCTTCTGTTTTTTCATCAGTTTTTACCCGGCCCCTCCTCGCATTCTAAGACCCCCAGACTCGCGCGCGCGCACACACACACACACACACACAAAGGCTGGCAACCTACAGTAGATTTCCTGCCTCTCGAGTACAGTTGTTTCATCACCATGAGTCATTTTAGCTGTTTATGTAGTAATACTGAGCAAGTTGAATCTTTCAGAACACACACTCGCTCTGGAAACCAGCACACCCGCAACACCTCCTGACTAGATGGTTCCCATGGCTTCCACTTTTAGCTTGTAGGCAGCGACAGTGGCTCTGCAGCGCGCACACACACACACACACATGCAGTGACGAGAGGCGGCCAACAGAGCTGCAGTATTTATAAAACAGTGGGAACAGCGCAGAAGCATCCCGCATCGAACAGTCCGGAGGGCCATGCAGGCGATCTGTGTGTCCGCGTGTGTGTTTTGACTATGGCCGTCAGAACTGCAGTGGGGCCGCTGGCCCTGTCTCACACACCCGCCCGAGCGGAAAATCAGTTCTTTGAAATGACGATATGTGCTTTGTCCTTGGCCAGCGTTATCAAACTGTTTACCGTTGTGGTTCTTTTTCTTTGTGCTCCTGCTGGTGTCTGATGAGATAGCACTGTGGTCTAGAAGAAACACACACACACACACACTTCTCCTTTAAAAAAACTAAAGTCACTTTGAAGCTGATGTATGCTCAGAACAGAAGGAGGCGGATGATGTATGCCACCTCAGGTCCACCTGCACACTCAGTGGATGGTGTGTTTAGTCTGTGTGGGGTGTGTGTGTGTGTGTGTGTGTTGCATTGTTTGGGGGGGGTGTTTTTGTACACACATAATTTACTGTGCTAAAGACTTCATCAGCGGCAGTTTGTCATTCGTCTGTCTGTCTACTAGGGCTGTCAGAATAAATATGGCTGTTTAAATACTACTTGGATTTTCATGTATACATATTCAAAGCCGAAAATCCACAATAGAATTTTTTAGAATCCCATGTTCTGCTTTTGTCACCTAACATGTTCTTAAACCTTTTGTCTAAATGACCCTTGTGGCGCTCTATGTCGGAAAAAGGGGGAAAGGGAACATTTTTACCTGTTCCAGACTTGGAACTTTTAATTATAGCCTTTATTGTGTTTAATGTTTATTTTTAACTATTTGTATTTTTTAAAGGGATTTTACATTGATGCAACCTTAAGACAATGGCGTTTCTAGAGAGCAATTAAAAATATATATCAATAATAATAATAATATGACGATTTGTTTGCATTTATTTAAAAATATTCCTTAGGCGTGCCAATACTTTTGCCACATTATTTTTATTTATTTTTAAAGAACAAACGAATATGTAAAAATAGGTTCTTATGCCTTTTGTTAGAGAATAGATATGTAGTTTCTTCGATTGTTTGAGTGAAAAATTTGAATCATTGTGTCTAATCTCTCATACAATCATTTTTGCCCATTCTCTTGGAGGGTGCCAATAATTCTGGACTGCCGACTGTATCCGTCTGTTTAGATTTGCGTCCTCTGATCGTGCTATGGGAATTAAAGCACACTTACTGTACGCTTTAGCCACTTGTACTTCGTTAAGTCGTACAGATTATGACAAGTTCTGCACTGACAATGTCTTGAATGTCAGCTTCTCCTTCTTGCTCGCTCGCTCACTCCCACACAGTAACTCATTAACCTGCGACCTCTACGTACCGTCGCCTCCCAAGCTCACACACACTCTTATTTACACTCCATATATATTCACCAAAAACCTGTCATGCTTTCACTTATAATCCCAAATTTTGATTGTGATTTACGCAGTTATTAAAAAACTGTGTATGGTTCAAAGTTAAGCATAGTGTAGACTTTGCTTGTATGTGTGAAAGGGAAAGAGTGTTTTGAATCAGCACCCAGCTCATGCATGCCCGGTTTGTAAGTTTAAGGCCGGGGTTATACGTGCTCTTAACTACGTGTATGTATATGCAAAATGACTGCTGTACGTATACTGCGTTCATTTGGCACGTCGATTGTGCACATCCCAAAACATTAATGCAGAGCATGCGTGTGGTGCAATACCAGCGTAAACGGCGGAGGCAGTGTAGTGAAGCAACGCGCCCATCGGTAGAACGAGAGAAATAAACTCTCAGTTTTCGCGACGAGATTGGTTTAATGACCTGATGCACCGTCTACGATGGCGCCGCTGCCGCCGTTTCTACTGTTTTCTCAAGATACACATTATCACAGCCTCCTCAACTCCTGCCATCTTCACTGTTTACCTCGTTGTGCAAAATCAGGAAGTGGTCGAAGATATTCCGGTGGTGGCGGTGTTTCGGCTCTGACCTGCCCCCTAGTGGACAGAGTTTCTAATCCTCAAGATGTACGAATGTTACGGAACATCACGTAGTCCACGCAGCAAGTATAACCCCGGCCGTAGTGGGTAACTTTTTTGGGATTTAGTCACTGCACATTCAAGTATTGCCAGGTAATGCTGTAGTATCAATCATTCTGAAGAACTCAATTCCGACCTTTCCAGCGCAGTAACACCATGTATTGGAGTATTTCTCCACTGACTCAATAACGTTCCTTTCTTTATTTTTAACAAAGTTACACACTGCAGCTTTAATGAACTGTAAAAGATCTAAAGGTCTGGCTGGTTGGCGACTGGCACTGGCTCTGCTCGCTCTTGAAACCCACAATAAGCCGCCTCTCCTTATATATAGACTGCAACTTTTATTAGTGCTTTTCCGCCTGAAATCGCACGTGCCGCTTTGCTGTGCTGCTCGTGTGGCTTTTTTTTATTATTATATTTACAAGCCTCTCTTTTGTTTTTCACGTATGTATTTCTTCTTATCTCCCCCTCTTGTTTTAGTTTGGTGGCTACACGGGAACTCGTTTGCATTTTGAGGTTTCCATCATGTGGGAGCACTTAGAAGTCCTCTCGGTGCAGGGGCGTGCAAATGTAATCTCCACAGTCATATTACAAGAGCTAAAGAGCTAAAAAAAAAAACAGAGTACCTCAGGAAAACACACAGGCATGACGTTTTATGAGTCTTTCCCTTGTATTGCCTCTTTCTTCTTTTTTCTTCCTATTTGCACGTTAATAAGCGATAGCGATCGTTGGGACTGGACGACCCTGTTCTCACCTTATCAGTGAGCCGATCAGCTGCTGAGAGGGATCTGTGTGTGATGTGTGAGTGAGGGAGAGAGTGTTCACGTTCCTTTTGTTATGCGTCAGGTGCTGTTGTCACTCTGTCAGTCACAGCAGACAGCAGAAATGTATCTGTCAGAATCAGATGCACACAGTGGGCTCATTCCCCTCCCGACGCTGTGGTACTGCCCAGCACTAACCCATACACCCCAAAGAAAGGCCGCTTAACCACCCCAGGGACGAGTCTCAATCCTCCCACCTGCGCACTTGGCGCCTCTGGGCCCAGAGAGATAGAGATGGAGAAATAGAGTAGGGCCAGACTCACAGCTTTTCCCATGAGAGCTGGCAGCAGACACCGGCTTAATTAGGCTACAGGCTCACTGCTCTCCCAGACAGACAACTGCACCGTACACTGTGTGTCTCTGTGTGTGTGTCTCTGTGTGTGTGTGTGTGTGTGTGTGTGTGTGCGCACGTTGATAAGCATCAAAGGCTGTTGTTATGTTCTTTATGTTCAGTGTGGGCGTAGCACTGCTGCGTGCTACTCTGTGTGGGTGTGTGTATGTATACACACACGCATATATACTTAATACATTTGTGTGTCTGTCTTAATCGGTTAAACTCCCGGATCTCAATGTTATCTCTGACCTCTAAATGGAGCCGCCGGGCGACACCTGATAAGGACTTCCAAGTGGAAATAATTTGTCCATTACACACCTTTTACATGTGAGGTCTGATAAACAAGACGCCCCCCCCTGGAAAAAACCAGGACATTTTATTGCGTCACACAGGGTTATTAGAGTTCACTCAATTAAAACTACAAAGAAATATTTAACATTTTTTAAATAGGATTAAATGTAAAAAATAAAACCATTTCAATGTACAAGTGCAACGAAATGAAAACTAGAAGCATTGCAGCAGAAACAAACTAAAACAAAATACAAAGCTGCAGTTCATGAAGTGTTCACAAACAGAAGGTTGCTACAGAGAAGTTCTCGCTGTAGAGCGGTTCTGGTGCGTGTGCCTCCTCTATAATCCATCAGAATGAACACATGAAGGTCTCCACG
>JAOUQW010000021.1:11837669-11846858 GCA_028565825.1 Olivaichthys viedmensis
AGACCCCCTCTTCCCCAGATCTCTGTCTTCACGTCCACCGGATTTTAACGTCGAATCGTTTCTTCTAGTTGTTGGATGAAAGTTTTTTCTTTTCTTTCTGCTCTTCCACGCTTGGGACTAATTGATGATGTTTTCCCCACCGAGTGCGACCATGAGCCTTTCTCCTACACTCACCCGCAGAGTCTTTTTCTTGTTTTTATTATTGCAGACGCCACGGGTGATCGCGTCCATCATTACAGGTAATGAGGTCTTCACGCGCAGGGAGCGCGTTGTCTCTGTAACGATCTGTAGATACAGAGGCAGTGCTCTTTTTCTTATTAAAACCTCGTGATGGTCGCTGCATGTTGACGGGGGTCGAGCGCGTGGTCTTGGTGCCGTGAGCCGTTACGCGCGGAGGCGCATACCCGTGCCAGAAGCGCGCGCGAGATAGTGTCGGTTCCCACCGCAGTTTGGGAGACAGAAGGGGAAAAAATACACACAGAAGGCTATGGCGTTATCGTTGTAGTGTCATTTTCCCCACTCAATGCATTTTCAATCACTGCCAAATTAAAAGGCAGGAAAACTCCAAATTGCACTCCCTAATAATCCATTTCAATTGGGCTTGTGGCTACCTGCCAATCTAAAGTATGCAGAATAATTACAGTACTACAGTACTACAGTGCTACAGTGCGCTCTTAGGGGGGGAAAAAAAGTCTAATTTATCTTCATAAAGAGTTCTTCTGTTTGTCCCTCTGGGGAACCCTTAAATGTTCTGATAGAGCCCTACGAAAGAGGGCTACCAAGTAGAACCCCTTTAGAAAAGCTAGAATTGTTAACCATCGAAAAGAAACCTTTAGGAAGCATTTTTCTAGGAGTTTACTAACACTCCTGGAGGATCTTTTGGTGGTGCTTTGGGCACTCCAGGAACTCCAGGAACCTGACTCATGAAACACGAATGATTCCTCGAATAAGAACCGTGCAGCAGGCTGTATTAGTGCACTGTTGCGCCATGCCATGTAGTTCAGTAATATGATAATGAACACGATCTGTTTAGTCCCACACGTTAGGACTACATGAGTGTGCGGTTTGGGACGCAGCCATCGTCGGCCTCACTGTCCCCTCTCTCGGGAGCGCGCTCTCGGGCACGGGGGACCAGGTCCGAGAGCGCGTGCACAGCAGGTGGAGGGAGCTCGTGATTAACGACGTGCAATCCGAGGAAAAAGGATCGCGTTTCATTTAACACCAATCTGTGCTTGTTTAATTCAAGCGCGAGGCTTGCACATTTTTATTGTAGCGCTGAAATCTGATTTTTTTTTTTTTTTGACCTTTAGAAAAAAAAAGCGCTCTGTCCATTTGAGTGCCAAATCTGACACGAAAAGGCACTTAATAAGGAGCAGTAAAGAATATATACCAAAAATGAGACAGAAGGGCTGCGTTACATGTATCCAAAGCAAGACAGGACAGAGCCCCACACTGGCTCTCCGGCTCTCCTGGGATTTGAACCCACAACCTTCTGATCACTAGCATAGAACCGAGCCGTCACCGTGCCGACGTGCACGCAAAAAGCAGCGTTTAATCACAACTTGCACAGATGATTCACTTTCAGTGTTGGCTTGCATTTTATAGTGCTCATGTGTGTGCATTCCTTTCTTGCGCGCGCGCGCGTCTCATCGGGTTTCTCCGTGGATCTCGCGCAGGAACGGAGGCGAGCTGCGAGAACGAGGGAGAGGTGTTGCACATCCCCAACATCACGGACAACCCCTGCATCTCCTGCGTGTGTCTGGTGAGACGGGCTGTCTTCTTCCCCCTTTAACCGAGTAGTTCTGTGAAGTATTGGCCTTTATCATGTTCACAAAAAAGGTTAGACGGCTCTATATGGTGATGAACCAAAAAGAAAAAAAGAGATACCCTATAGGAATCTGTAGTAAAGGACGATGTGTTGTTTTTGGTTTCATTTTCATTTTTTAAACTCTGATCACTTAAGAAAGATCTGGTACGTGTGTGTGTGTGTGTGTGTGTGTTTCTCGTCCTTCTTGCTTCTGAAATTGGGCAGATGTTAATGAGGTCAGATTGTGTGGATCCAAAGTTTCTTTAAGACGACAAGAGGAGAGAGAAGCTTTGGGAAACGAATTGCATTCGGATGAAATGAGAATCGAATTTTTAGCTTCTCTTCTCTAGTTTCTGTTTTAGCTTCGTCTTTCAGCATTCAGCAAAATGTGCACTCTTAGGGGGGGAAAAAGGGTCAAATCTAGAACCCTTAAAGGTTCTTCAGTTGTCCGTCTGGGGGGAACCCTTAAAGGTTTTATGTGGAACCCTACAACAGAGTGTTTCCCTATCAGAAAAGGGTTTTGAGTACGAAGCCTTTTAAGACGCTAAGAGATCTTAACTATCCAAAGAACCCTTTGAGGAACCCTTGAAGAACCCTTTTTCTAAGAGTGTAGGCTAGTTAGTCAGTTTTCTTTCAGATATTTAGATTAGGCTCGAATGAAACCCTGCTTTTATTTGACACTGTCGCACAATGTTGCCTCAATTTGACACACGAATTTATTATTATTGTTTTGAAACTTTAAAAAAAAATCATTGCTCTAATAAAGGGTGCAGTAAAGCTTTAACACATTTTTTTTACCCTTTATCGGGGTTCATCTGTGCAGTTTAGTTGCTTATTTGTGTAGAGTCGAGCACGCGCTCTGTGATCCTCTGATATAGCTGTGCTTTTGCCCGGACCTTATCCCTCCCTCCCTCCATCCCTCCCTTCATCCCTCCGTCCATCCCTCCCTCCATCCCTCCATCCCCCACCCTCATGGCGGAGTCACGGTCCGTCTTTCATCTCCCCGCCGGGCGGCATGTCGCGCGGGTCTCCGGGGAGCTCGAGCTCCAAAGGCGGCCGTGGCTCCGCTCGCGCTGAGCGCTCAGTGTCTGCTAATGGCTTTTCAAAGACCACAACGGGGGCTTCATTCTTTGTGCTAAGGACGCACAATGCGCGCATCGTCTCGTGTCCGTCCGATCATTCTAAGCGCGTCTTTCAGGAGGAGACTAATTAGAATTCTAAATGGCTGAGTCTTAGAGAGAGAAAAGCTGTGTTTCAACAGGACATCAAAAGGGAACGTTATAGGCCGTCATCAGCGCATTATAAAACGGCACAGAACAATCACTTTCATGCATAGGCATTAAAATCAATGACAAATGTTGAGACACAGCTGGCATTTTCTTTAAAGACTTAAAATCACAGGCACGGAATGAACGACGCATGTTAACCACTGCTTGTCTGTCTTCCAAAGCAGCAGAGCACATTAATGACAGCCTAAAGCCGGAGCTCATGTAAAGAAGTAGCTTATTTCACCAACACAAACTCACAGTATGAACCGCGTCATCATGTTATAACTTGGCTATAACTGTGCTGTGACAATTTATCACTGACTGAAATTCAGCCACTAACAACTCTTACATGGCTTGCTTTGAGGACATGCTCAATATTCTGGATTTTTCTTTCTTCTTTCTGGGTTTTTTTTCCCCCTGTGGTGCTTTTTTGTCTAACGGTGGAAGGAGGGGGTGAAAATAAAATGACATCATCTAAAAATACAACATGCTTAGATATAAGCCAGCATAAATCAATGCAATAATAATGATACAAAAAACTATTAATAAATCTTACCAAGAATCAACGACAAAAATAGCAAATGCGCAGCCTGTCCTAAATAAAGCCATTGGGTGAGTATTAACCACTCTCCAGCATGACACACTAGCTAGTGATTGATAGCTCAGCTACTGAACGTGCAATGTAGCTTGTCAGCTATAGTAGATTCACTGGTGGGAGAATCCAAACTCACAGTAAAAAAATTCGTCTTACTGTACCTTTGTGACTTCTGATGTTATAAGGAAACCCAGATAGCACATGTGGCCCAACTGTGAGTTTTTGGTCCATCCGTTGGTCTATTTGAGATGGGGCTTTCAGATTTGGATGAGTGTGCAGGCCAGATTAAAGTGGTAAGTATTTGCCAGCATTGGGTCATCACTCATTTGCTATCTGGGAATTAGCTATCTCATGCTCCAGGTTTTGGTTGCTATCATGCGAGCCCATTTAACTGAGATTAGATTGTGGTTCATGGGTTCATGTAGACTATGATTAGCCAAGTGAAGCACATTTGTATATCAATTGAACAATTATAACTAAATTAGTTTTTCACTAATTATTAAGACAAAACTCAAATCCACTGTAACCACAAAGCGTGGATTAATCCGACTACTTTTTTCGATTCCGAATTATCGCCACTTTTTCCACTGGTGGTAGGAAGTGAGCAGACATGCTTGGGCTCATGTTAATAGCGAAATAGCGAATTCTGATTTACAATCGGCGCTCATTACATTCGGCAGGATATGAAAGGAGCCTGCAGTGAGCCTAGATTAGCACTCGTATTTGGAAGCAGACGCAGATTATGTGTGTAGGTCGTGACCTTCGTGTTGTTCAGAGGAAGGTTAAGGGTCAGAGGACAAGGCAGAGGCATCATTGGAGCCACGAGAGGAGAACGTCTCAGACTTTCCATAAGTGAGAGCAACACTCACTTACGACTTCCTGCTTTTCAAAGTAGGAAGACAAAATTGTTATCTGTTATGGCATCTTGTAATGTCAAGTTGCCTTCTTGCTAAAGATGATGGACCCGTTTCCCAACCCAAACTGTACCCACTACAGAAAGAACAAAACTGCCCTCAGATCACGGCTGTATTGGAGAGATTTAGTATATGGCTTAAGAAAAGCAGCGGTGGGTACTGAGGAATTTCACAGGCCTCCTCTCTGACTGGACGTCTCATTCAGAGGGATTTAGCGGGCTCCGGGTTTAATCTCCTATGACCTTTGACCTGCTTCATAAAGAGTAACATTGCTTCGTATCATCAGCGGTAATAACTCAGCGGGGGGAAAAAACACAGATGGGCAAACAGAGGCTAATGCCCAAACACTTAACGCTTACAACCAGGGAATGTTCAGGAAGTCCCCATTGCCCTTGTAAAACTCGAACCATTGTAAAATTCCTGGTTACATTTGAATGGAGAAAAATCATTGTAATATTTCAGATCACAAGACGCTGCTGTATTCAAGTATCAGCAGAAATATACATTTTTGAAAGGCCTTCACACCTTCCTGAGTGTAGCATTAAAGTTACAATCAAGGACTTCAGACCAGCAACGTGACTCTTATATATGATGTTAAAGATACAGTTTGTAATGTTAAAAAGTGTTACTAGACTTATAGCTACAATATCATTTGAAAGATATCTTTAAAAGAAGACCTTGTTATTCGCAATATTGCCATGCAATGGATCTGGCTAGTTTGTTCATTTGCATTTTTTCCCTCCGCCCCCCCCCAGACAGCATTGAGCTTCTCAGCTCTGGCCCTTTTGTTAAAAAGCAACTCATTAAGCATGTAGTTTTAACACAGATGGTGATGGCCGTTGGTGGTAAGGGTCAAGGTTTTTATTGCGATAGTGATTCACCTCGCAGGCAGTAGAGGGCTCTTAAAATTCCAAACTGCTGCTTTAACATTAATGTAGCTTTTTAATCCAGCTGTGCATTGCAAGCGGGGCAGTTTTAACAAAACCAAAAATGACTTCGCTCCCCAATTAGAGGAATTTTGTCAGACTTACAGAGTGTAACTGTTCCTGTTAGGGGAACACTGTGTCTGAGAGACCCAGAGTGTGTAAGAGGCCGTGTGTGTGTGTGTTTATCTGATAGAGCCACAGCCTTTCACACATGCTAAAGAGGGTCAAGGGCAAACTAGAGCGTACAAGCTCCCGAGTCAAACATCATGTCTTTGACACAATCAAAGAGTTTTAGCGTGGCATTTGAGCCCGGCCGGCTTTTGCGAGGCGGCGTTGGTGTCAAAAGGACGCCCGGTCTCGGTGGGACTCTCGGGTTCTCCGCCTCCATCTTCTGCTGTCATCTCTCCAAGGCGACGTGACGGGTTAATGAATTCCTTGTATTGACTTACGCCGAGGTCTGACTTTATGAAAGGAAATCAATGGAGGGCGGGTTGTAAGCCGATAGCTCTGACAGCGTTTAGCAGCGCGAGGCATTCCTTTGACCTTGGCGAAGTTTGTAAGAAAACAGAGTCGCTTCAGGTTGACTGACTAAAAAAAAAAGTGGTCTGGCTCAGACTTTAGTCTTTTTAAACTCACCTTATTTCTCCTGTGCAGTCTCTTTTTATCTCTCTCTCTCCATTCCCATCCTGCGATCCCCTGTATCTCTCTCTCGCTCTCTCTGCTCTTTACTGCTCATCTCATCGAGATGACGACATTGACCAGGCTCGTGTGATTGAGCCCCACTATCATAAAGCCACTCTGTAATATTTGTAACGTTTCCCATGACTTCTGCGCTCTGGGCCACCATTTTTATTTTGAAGGGAAGTTATTATTTCTTAAATATACTGGTCATATAAATTCATTGAGGCTGTAAATTCCATACGCAAATCATAAAGCCATAGCTGGACTTACCACAATAGTTTTGTTGATAAAATAAAAAAAGTTGCAAGCTCAACATGGGGACAAAAATGACATCTCAATGTGTTTTCCTCTCTTTCTCTCTCTTTCTCTTCGTGTCTATAAATCTCTCTTTCTCTTTGCAGAACAATAAAGCAGACTGCAAGCAGGAGAAGTGCCCCCTTGTGGCAGACGACTGCGCATTGGTGGTTAAACAGACTGGAGCCTGCTGTGAAAGATGCAAAGGTGAATACACTAACGCTCATTTTATACCCCTTTACATTCATAAACCCTCGACGGTAAACCAAGTTTGCTGTAAATGCCTTTTATTGACATAGGGAGCATAAATTTGAGGGTTGTTTCAGTGATATGTGTGATTAATGTTTTTTTATTTATTTATCAGACAGCATCTATCACATACAAATTATAATAGCCAATGTACCAATTAATTGTTAGTCATAATTAAGTGAGGTAATCCAGGGGCGTGGCCTCATGGGCATTAAAATCAGCCTCGACACACACTTCTGAGAGATCTGTGACTCCTAAGCCATGAAGATTGAATGAATCATATCTAGCTCATGCTGATTTAAATCATTTGGGTGGTGTAGGTATTTTGACCAAATCCCTTGAGTATTAGGAACTACAGAACAACTATAAAGCCTAAACAGTAACGTGGCCAATTATTTTGCACCAAAGGACTAATTAGATATTCCACAAATGCAACTTTGTCCTGTACATAATTAGGTGGTGACACCCCTTAGTGTCCCCCCCTTTGGCCACCCCAAGTCTAAAAACCTGGACTTGCCACTGAGGTGATCTGTGGACATGCGAAAGCTCCTTCTCATGTATAAGTGTGTATAAGTGTGTATACCAAAATATTCCCACTCCACACACAGATTCAACAGCTGCTTAGGCTGGTTAGAAATAGGAGTCTTGGGTGCAGCTTCGAGTTTATGGGGCACCCGAAATAAAATCCTCATTTTTTTACGAGCTCTGAGCTGCTCGAGTGCTGGTTTGGCCTACGTGCAGTCATCACTGCGTCAGAGAGAGGGAGCGAGAGAGGGAGCGAGAGAGGGAGAGAGAGAGAGAGGGAGAGAGGAGAGAGAGAGAGAGAGAGAGAGAGAGAGAGAGAGAGAGAAATGGCTAGTTTAGCTGGGGTCACTCCGGACTGAACTCATATCTTCACAGCAGGGATGCAGTCTTTTGTTTGTGATCTGTTCCTCTCTCTCCTTTTATTTTTTACGAGTCAGGGTTTATTAAGGATGCCTGGCCTTTTTTTTTATGTCAGCGCACGTTTTGTTAGTTTTGAATGGAAAATCCCAGTCGTCATCTTTTGTGTTGTTCCTGCGTTTCCTCCAAAGCTCGCGGCTCCACGCTGCTTCCTTTCATTCAGAGCCATATTATTGGGTTTGTTTTATGTGTAAGATTGGTAGAATGGAGAGAAAGAGGGTGCGAGGGGACAGAGGGCACATGAGGCATTGCCTTCTGCCCTGTGCTTTACCTCCTCCAGAGGGCTTACGGTAAGGCCCAGACATTTCCGCATGGAGCAGGGTTTCCATCTACACAGTAGTGACTTAATGTGTTTTCTGTTCAAACTATGTAGCACTAGGAATTCGGGGAGATCAATGGTATGCTTTTCAGACTCCGAATTAATTTCGTTTTCTTTCTTTCTCCCTCTCTCTCTTTCTCTTTTGTTAGGTTGTCAGCTGGAGGGGAAGGCCTATAACAGCTCATATTCATGGACAACCCCCACCAAGCCGTGCATCACACGCCGATGTCAGGTAAGTCTCATAGTGTGTCCTTAAGGGATCTTTGCCCTGATGCAAGACAAATTCAAGTAGGGGGGTGTGACGATATATCAGTACGAGAAAGTTTTACAAAAATTTCCTTTGCTCTCTACCTAATATAGATCCTTCCCAACATTGAAAACCCTTAAAAAACATTAGAAAAACAATAGAAGCCAACATGACTGCCTCTGTATTAAAAGGACTGGCAATTGGGGCACCTGTCATCCCATGGATCAACTAACTTGTTTCGCCGACGTTCCACAACGTTAAATGTAACTATACACGGATAAAAAGTACAACGTGTCTTTCTTTAATAAATAAAAATGTGTAGTCGTTGGCAATGTGCAGTTATAGGAAAATAATCGGGGTGGTAATAACTCACTGTGATTGGCCCATGGCTGAAATTAATTTAGCTTGGGGTTTCATGAAATTAATTAATAATGAATCAGCATTTTTCTGCTCAGGTTTGAAACAGCAACTGGTTACCAAACACTGATTTCAAAGAGGACGACAGCTTATTATATGCAAAATACTTCTCCCTTCGTTGAGAAGGCTATTAGCAAGCTAATAAATATTAATGAACATCGGGGGCCTACTTTATGAATAACAATGACTAGTGTGGGGGGGTGTCCATGAAAACTGGCTGTGAGTTGGAGAGGCAGAAAAGTCACTCCAGACACTTAGAAATAATACAAACAAATCCTAAAAATTACAAGATATAGGACCTTTAAGTTGCCCTGTCTTAAAAATGCAGTTGTACGCAGATTCCGTGATGTTCTAAAAACAGTTATATTGGATTGTACAATTATCATACAATGAATTTTTTCATAGCATTCCAGAAATATCTGAGGTCATACTGTATGTACAGTCTTTTTTTTTTTTCTTTTTTTTTTTTTTTTTTTTTTCTTTTTCCGTTGTGGTGATTTTTTTTTTTATTAGCCTTTTTTCTATGGTGC
>JAOUQW010000021.1:11897825-11911123 GCA_028565825.1 Olivaichthys viedmensis
AGGCATTCTGGGTATTAATGTTTATATTAACATCACTCTTGATGCTATAAAACTTTCATCGTCATTTTGGAGTCATCGTTCTGGACACATGTTGTTTTACAGCCGAATACAAATGATCTGAAAGCTAAAGTGCGTAAACACTAGAATCATATTACAATCATTTTATAGATGGATATGAAACTAAATGGAGTTTATATCACTGAAAACATTGATTCCAAACCTTTGAACGCTAGTGTATATAGTAGTACAGTACTGTTATTGTGGTCTTAAAGGCGCACTTAGATTTTCCTAGGCGTATGCAATATTCACTTTTGGTATTAATAATGCAACCTAAACTTTTCAGTTTGGTCCCTTTTGGTTCAAAATTAGTTTTCTGACACAACTTCAATCAGACTAGTCTATCTAAGCACAATCTACTGCTGATTTATAGATTAAGCCATTTTTTTTCGTTGTAGCCTGAGGTACAGAGTGAATGGCTGTCATCCAGTTGGCTCCGTCCGTTATACCCACAGGTAAGGCATCACGTGGCGCATGATGCATCTCCCCGTTTCCATCTAGTGACAGTTCATCAAAGCACTTATAACTCACCCAAACGCTAAGGTCAAAATTTTTTGCATAATGCAAAAACGTTTGACAGCTCTGCTGTAAAATAGAGCAGTCAGCAGGATTTTTGGTGCTTCTGATATTGTCTGAGGGGAATCACTTCTGACACTTCCATCATGGCCGACCATGATTTATGATGGGAGAAACGGCTCACCGTAGCTTGAGATAACACAGTTCCAACGTCACATACTCTTCCAAGGTGGCTTGTTTAGTTAGCTGCATTCTAATCTGGGGCCCTATTCACAAAAAAAATCTTAAGGCTAAAAATGGCTCCTAACTGGCAGATTTATGAGAAACTCTTTCAAAAGTGGGCGTGTTTATCCTAATTTTAGGACTCCACATTTTTTTCATTCTAAGAGTGATTCACAAAGCATTATACCAGTTGAATAGCTCTGCTCTAGGCTATAGTCTGCTATATAGGCCTGTGTAAAACAATACTCTAGTTAAATGTAAATTAAATAAAAATTCTCTCATTAATGTACAATGTGACACGCGTAAAAGTATATGTTGACAATTAGCCAAACATATTTTTTATGTGAGCATTTAGATTTTTGTTTTCATGTATGAAATCAGCGAAACTCTCATATCATTTATTTATTTTTTTCCAACATGACTTTGTGTTATTGTAGTGTTGTAGCCTAATATGACAAATGTGAAATGGGAGTTAACCACAGGCCACTACCGAATCAGGCGATCACTGTCAATACTCATTCATGAAACATTCCGTCATCCGAAGCAACCTGGTTTACTCTCAGCTTATGAATTCCTTTGTAAAAGTTCCTCTCAGCAGTTTTGTGAATAGGTCTTAAGAAGAAACTCTTATCTAGGAACTTTTAGTGCCACTTAGGAGAACTCTAAATGGTAAGATAAAGTTCTTTGTGAATACGGCCCAAGGTATGTTTTCTGTCAATCTCTCATATCTACTGTATATTGTCCATGCACACTCAATACTAAATACTACTACTAATATCTTTACCAGTTAGCTAATCTGCAGTCATGACTTTTTGTCAGCCCTGTCCCATTGGTTATGTTCTCCCTTCCTGTGTGATTTTGTCCTTGCAGGCGGCAACCTGATATCACTAAAAATTCATTTTAAAAAAACAAACGAGGGTCATTTTGGTGGAAGTCGTAAGAAAAGAAACAACTGCTCACCTTGTGTCTTACCGTAACATTTTGTAAGTTTTAACAACTTTTTTGTAACTTCTTATTTGGCTTGTGCGAGTTCTTAACCACACAAATTTTAAGACATGAAATAGGCCCAGGGCACCTTTTGATATCGGACTCTTGGCTTCTGTATGATGCCAGGCCTGAGCCCACTCTCTTCCTGTCGCAAATGGCTCATGTGTATTTCTTCCAAGACGGATGTGAAAAAGGGGTTCCTCTGAATACCTACTGCACCCCCTATCCTGCTGCCGCCGCCTTCTCTCCTTTTGCTTTCTTCCTCTACCTGTTGCCCCCTTCTCGTCCTCTCTCCGTCATGGTGGGTGGTCTGCGCTCCTCCCTGCTTCCTGGCGACACGCTTCTGGGGGCAGTTACAGGACTTCCTCCTCCCCCTCACTTCCCGTGGAGCCCCTCTTGAAAGAACACGTAAAGCACCCACACAAACACATATGAGGCGATGTTTCTTCCTCTAGCATTTGGGGTTAACCGCCAGCCCTCAATATGGGGCCCCCTCCTCTCTCGCTTTTTACCCTGCCACCCCAAAAACCTGCACAGGACGCTCACTAAGGAGACACATGTGGAGACTTTACATCTTATGCCATGTGGTTTCTCTCGCACAGGCTTCTCCTGCTCTGGCTTCCACTCTCACCCGGGACATTAATAAAGTTTGGCACACAATTGCACACAACCGGCCCGATGGCACGGATAATGAAGCCAGCAGAGGAAATGCTTCTGATAAGCTGTTGACATCGATTTAGACTATAGACAGAAAATCTAAAAAGTGCGGTCGGGGTGACACGTTAAGTCTGTTTGACCATTTTAATAGCGGAAATATGCTCAAGCAGCATCAATGCCAGATGAAAGTGCCACGTGCCACATCCCAAACATTCAAACATCCCAAAACAGGATGTTTGAAATCTAGCCTAGCTTATCCAACACAACATGTATACAGTACATGAATAAAAGAGGTCATACATCAAAATCAAGGCTGCAAGCAGCTCCAAATGCACGAATGAAAAGACATTGCTTCTTGCTGTGAGAAACTTCAAAATACCCTAAATATTCTGGTTGGGGCTTTAGCTTGAGGTGTCCAATGGTGGGATAGGGGAGCAATTCCACAAGGTGACTTCATGATGCCTCATGCAGGAGACAGTGTCTGGAGCAGACCTTCCAAGAATGAGGCTTTGTACGTTGGCCTAATCATTACCAAGGGTTCTTTTGAACATCCCCCATGTCTGCTGGTGAACCAGTCAGTTCTCTCAAAGAGGGAAAGTGGATATGAAGTGGTAGTGCTTTCCCAAACATTAGTCAATCCGTCGTCCTGATGAGCTCATGAACAATAAAAGCTGACGTGGACTTTAATACCTTGATTACTTCACGAGCCATGGGAAGCTTCAGGGGGATGGCGGTACATCTGGCTTTTCTCCACAAATCTGTGTGCTTAGATTAACTAGAGTGTGTTTGGTATAAAGCATCAAAATGAGTAATTTATTATGTTTAACCAATTAATACAGAGCTTCTAAAGCTCCTCCCCTCTGTGGGAACCCTTAAATGCTCTATGTAAAACCCTATAACAGAATGTTTCCGTCTCAGAGATTCCTTAAGCAAGTAGAACCCCTTTAGGACGCTAAGCTATCCTAAATTATCCAAAGAACATCTTGAGGAACCCTTTTTTTCTAAGAATGTATTTGCAGGTCTATAGATGTGCTATAGAAAGTTCCTATATCGTCCCGTCTAACTTAGCTTTTTCTGTGGAGACACACACACAAACCGCTAAGTTCGTCTTCAGAGCCCTAGAAGGAACAGGTCAGCCAGTGTAGGCCAAACATTCAAAGAAAAGTACAAAGTACTTTACTTCTGTTTTTACTCCGAGCTTCAGCAGAGAGTGTGGGAAGCAAAAAAAACAACGAGTCAGACTATTTGGAGAGATGGCGTGAATGTGATGTCAGAGTTAAGTTCCGTATTTTTCACACGCACAGGCCTTGTTTGGTCTGGGAACAGTCTGGCGCAATCACAACACTTGTTTCCCAATCCAAGATCTCCTAACACACAGCTCATAAAGCACTTTTTAATTAGAAAAAAAATTGTTAGGCATGTTATATCACCAACTTTTTGCAGTTGATGTGTATAAATATGTACCAGTACGTTACACTGATTGATAAGAACAATTAACCAAAACCAGGCTGAGATTGAAATACGCCAATGACTCCACTAATTGGTGTAATTCTACACGATTAAGACTGGACATCAATTGATGACGTCATTAAATCTGTAAATTGTCTGATGTCACTGTCCAATTTCTGATGCACAAACCTTCACAATTTAATAGTTCATTGTATCAAGTGCTGTGTTAATATTTACAACCTGGTGCACCAACAGAACAGTAGCAAGTAGGAAAGTATAATTACAAAAAAGCAGAATTGAATTAACAAATAATAAATAATAATTATTATTTATTTTTTCGGAAGACTAGCCTTGTCTTGTTTTACACCATATTTCAGACCTGAAAACTATAGGATTTCCTGGTTTTTATGTGGTATGCAACAAGGGCTAAAACTACAGCCATTTGCAATCTACAACTTACAGACATGCTGAAATGCTGTGAAATGCTTGTTACATCTGCAATGTGTACGTTAGGTTGTGCGCGCATGTGAAATATTGCATGGAGTTCTTTCATATTTTCCCATTTTTATGCATTTTATGCATTCCCCACTCGCACCACACCACTCACCACATACACCACTCTCTCTACTGCCGTTTCACCTGCTTAACTTCACACATTGCCGTAGTTACTTGCACCTTGTATCTTTTATTTCTTATCTCACGGAGGCATATTATGAAATAAAACATGAAGTGAAAATGTGAGAAAGTGAATCTTGAGCCATGTCCTGCTGGGACACACAGGAAAAGTTTGCAAGGCTGTGGTTAAATCGAGGAAGCGAGAGTTGTCGTTCATCAACAAAATGCTGATGGGGGAATGTTGTTTTGCTGAATTCATTCTGTTTGGGCCCAAGTCCAAACTTTGAAGTTAAATAATTTTTTGCCATTGGCAAGCTGCATATGGAACAATGAAAATCTGATTCGTAAAGGTACAATTACACCACATGAACCACATGAATTGTGACGCATACAACACACAGATAACACAGATATCATAAGGTGAAAAAAATGCATTTTTAGTAAGTGCTTTAATGTGAAACGCAAAAGGTAAGAGAAGGGGTCAAAAGTAATGCACAGGGTCCGCACCACAGAGGAGGGTTTAATAATGACCCTATTGAGGTTTTAATAATGACCCCATCGATGTTAATGGCAAGGTCTGGACATTTAGACATTAAAGACTTGGGGCCAATAATTAAAACTTTTATTGGTGTTAAAGAAATTGGCGTTCATCCATGGTGGCAAAGTAATTGATTTGAATTATATAAACAACGTGTATGTCAATATGCATACTATATATATCCAGTACTATATACTATATATCCAGACAATACAGATAAAGTGCAATGATGGTAACAGTAGTATAAAAAGAAACATGTTTTGACTAGAAATAAATGAGAGCTAGAAATGTATTATGAGTATAACAGACTTGAGTTATCAGAGATCTTAATTTTGATATTTGAGATCCTAATTTTTTTTAGCTCACTTATAGGTCAGGCTCTCGTTCTCCTTTTCTGTATGCGTCCCTGTCTGTCTGTCTGTTTGTCTTTACCTTGTCATGCCAGTAACAGCACAATTTCCAAATTCCAAAATGTTCACCAATTTTTTTCTTCCATAGATCACACATCTTTAGACACATTATAAATAACCCATTAGTCATTTTCACTTATGGAAAACATGTTGAGCGTCACTATCAACCACATGTGCTATTTTTTCTTTCTTTTACCATTACCATTCCTCTTTTTTGTTTTACCATACATGTTCTCTTTGCTGTGCGAAAGACAAAATCACTGATACGTCAAAGCTGTGACAACAGCAAAATCACTGAAACGTCAAAGCAATGTCACATCACGTGTGAATATCAAACTATATCGAACTGACTGGTTCACTTTTGCTTGTGTGGGTATACGTATATGCACACACACACACACACACACACACACACACACACGCATGGACACATGTAACGACACAATTTGGGGGTTAAATGAGAACAACACAACTGATTACTGCAGGATGTACTCAGGAAGATTAATTGACTTTGCCAATAATTAGAGTTGGCCATGTGTTGCTCTTTGTTGAGTATAACTGTATGTGTGTGTGGGGGTGTGTGTGTGTGTGTGGGTGTTGGGGGGGGATTTTTTGGGGGGGTTTACCCATCTGTTGCACCCTTTCACACTGACTCAGAAAATCTTTGAAAGCGTTTTCACCTGAAGCTTGATGTTCTGCACTGCACACCACAATGCGCACGCATACACATACATGTACACCCACTTAGCATACTTCATGAGTATAGTTCCCACATTTCTGAATTTTTTTAACCAAGTCTTAACATAGTATTACAAAGAAGGATTATCTAACCGTCGTCTGAAACCAGTGACCACAAGTCAGCCAGAACTGCCAGCACCCTGCATGGAATATGTATTAAGACAACACATACTGTATAAAATAAACATGATGAAATTATTACTTTTAACAGGAATTCTATGCTGAGCTGCAACGGCATCACGGCAACTGGAATAATATAGCATCACAAATTAGCGTGAACAAGGCGTCAGCCATTACATATAAATATTTCCCAAAGTTGTCATTAGTTACACAATTTGGTTGATTGATAAACTATGCAAATACTGCAGCTGGGAAACGGCCCGATCAGATGACATGCACAACCGAAACACAGACACACGGATGTTGCGTGTTTATGATGAGTCTGGATTTTCTCAGCAATACAGCGTAGGAGCTTTCCCAGCAGACTATACTCACAGATGATCATCAGCATTGAGAAATCTCTGAAATTCAGGGCCCTTCTGCAGGCCTGATCAACTGTTGCCCAATATGCCCACGCCACACGAGGGAACTGAAAGAGTTCCCAGATCCCAACTGCTAAATCATAACATCACAGAAACCATCTGAAAGCAAGAGAGCTGTTTTTGCAGCATGCCAGTGTTCTGAGGAAATACAAAACACTCGCATGCTGCGAGATATAAATCGATAAAATAAAATTTAATGCGTCCGAATTATGCTTTTTCCATAAACAAGCGATTCAGAAGTGGAGCTAAACACATGCTTTTGTAATTGGTTTCAGGTGCCTGGTCAGGTGGCCAAACCGTTGACGTACTTCTCAGGGACTTTGACAAACAGCTGATTCTTTTGGCATACGGGGAAAAACCAAAAGCAATGAACAAAATAAAACCATTCCGGATGGTCTGTTTTTACCAGGAACGTCAGTGAATCTCTGATGTTTCTGGTAATACTATTTGATTTGTGTAATAAATGATCCTTAAAATAGGTAAAAGATGCTTATAATTGGTTCGGTGGTGTTACAATTTGTTCTAACGTGTTATGGAGTGGAATATAACATGGCAGGTGTTGTTAACAGTGTGTAATGAGGAAGGACACAGACTTGGACAAGTAGTTGGACAGTGACACTTTTATTAGCAGTTCTAACTGCTGCACACACACTTTCTTAATTTTTTCCAAAGCATTCCTCAGGCATTTCGCCATTCCTCTTGCAAGAGGAACACAAGAGGTACACACTACACACTACACAATGACTCTTCCTTCATCAACTATCTCTTGCACAGCTCAGATGTGTGTGTTTACGGTCATTAAAATTCAAACTTAACTTAAACAGGCAAGGTGTCCACCCAAAAAATTGACAGTCGCTATAGGCCAATTAGGGGAACCATGTAGGAATCATAATCCTTTTTAAACATACTCAGAAGAAAAGGCTAAATCTAAATCCCTAAAGCGTTCTCTGCCTTGTCGCTCTGGGGAAACAACTTAAATAAACTATGTATAACCCTACAACAGAGGGTTTCCCTATCTGAAGAACCCTCGAGGAACCGTTTTTTCCTCCAAGTCTTCAAGAGATCTAGGTTACGAATCCTCTGACTGCCTGAAATGTGTGATGCATAGACATCAGCCCTGATGATGCTCTGTCACACCTATAATGCAGCATTTTCAGCTTCCGTTATTTCAGGGGCTTTTTTGCCTTCAGTGAGTAAAATACAGCTTAATGGGGCTCAGATGTTTAACCTGGCCAGTCCATTTTTGGTCCTCCATAGCTTTAGTAAGGTGTTTTGGGTTTTAAGTCATTTGGTTGGATTGAGTTTGTTAAGATGCTTCCATTGTTAGCAATGCATGCAAATGTGACCATGTTTCACAGATCAGGTGGTATGCTTTGGACAGTCCAATCTCATGATAAATCTGTATGAATTTGAATGAACAAAGATTTTGTTTGGATTTTGTCCGATTTCATACAAATGAAGTTGTAAGAAAAGGTACAATTTCAACCCTAACCTTAATCTTTGTATTTTTTTGTACAACTTGAGTCATGCAAATTCTAATGAATCTGCAAGTGTGAGAACATGTTGGCCTGGGAACATAAGCAGTTCGTTTTTTATTCTGCATTTTATTTTCTTTCTAACACTCTGGGTCGATTTAGTTTTCATGTCCTTTATACAAAAGGCCTTGTACCAGAAGACTTTTTATGTACATTTTAGCAAACTCTAACCTGGGCTTTTGGTTCTTGAGTTCTACCAGTGGTTTGCATCTTGTAATGTATTTTGCCCTTGATGGACATCTTTGTGCCTACATCAAGAACATCGTGATAATGTTTCTGCTCAACAATCGACTAGTGGTTTTTCAAGATTCTAGTTATTCTTTAGTCATCCATGTCTGTGGTCTACCAGGTCATCTGTTACTGCCAAGTTCATTCTGAAAATGAGTTCGCCTTGTCATACTCTGCTTCCTGAATTGGACAAATTTCACAAGATACAGTAGGAGATGTCATTACTAACTCACTAGTTATCAGTTATGCATGTTTTACTGACCGAATTTCAGTGAAACATCTTGTCATCATGTGCCATAAATCTTCTGTTAGTGCATAGTACTGAATGACCTATAGTGTATTCATATTTATGATACTACTCTCCATACTATATATATATATTTAACCTTAGTGCATTCTTTAGATATCACATCTATAACTATGTAAATACTTTGCACTTTACTGATTTTTGCACTTCTGGTTAGATGTTAAACTGCATTTCATTGTCTCAGTACTTGTACTCTGTGCAATGACAATAAAGTTGAATCTAATCTAATCTAATCGAATAGTACATCATGTACAGTACTATGTCAAAGCCTTTATAATGTTTACATTAATTTGTCTTCGATGTTTTTAGATATTTTGTGTCTTCTGCATTAGGAAGTCATTAGAAAAGAGCAAATTTTAGATTTCAAAAACATTAATTTTCCATAAAATGAAAACTTACAGAGAAACATTTGTAAGTCATTAAAGAAAGTAAAATATTCAGTACTAGAGCACTTTTTAGATTAAAACCAGAATCAAGGCTGTTCTGGAATTTTACCTACACAGACAGAAGCAAGTGAGAGCCAAAGTTCTGCAGAAGAACCGTGACAAGTTCTCCAAGATTCTTGGAACAACCTACCACCCAATTTCCTTATAAAACTGCACGACAGTGTGTCTAAAAGAATTGATGCAGTTTTAAAGGCAAAGGCGAAACACCAACACACTGATTTGGTTTAGTTTTTAACTGTTTACTGCTTTTATAGTACTTTTGCAACAATAAACTTTTAATTTCATTATTTTACTTTATAGTATTCTTTTGTCATATTGAGGAAGTTTCATTATTTCATTATTTTTAAAAACATTTTCACTTCACAGAATTTCTTTACATGTGCCAAGACAGTGTTCAAATTTCTCGCATTCATTTCTCACTCATTCAATTCAACCAACAGTAAAACTGTGTATTTCTACAGCCCCTGCCCTGTATCCAGGAACTTGCAGCTCGCATTCAGAGTGAGAACTGTCATCATCATCATGTTTACGGACTCAATTCCGAAACTCATGCACTCAATTTCAAAACCAGAGTAGATATCAAGTGGTTAGCTGTTTGCTAAGTAACAAATACTCTATTGAATTACAAGAATTTATTCAAAACCCTAAACAGTATACTGGTAATAGAGACAAAGTGAGTGTTTTGGCCCAGAAGGATGCCATCATCACTATGTATCCAGGAATATCAACACTGCTGTTACACAAATCCCAAATTAGGCTATACAATACAGAGCGTCTATTACTTAAGGTAAGGAAGTAGTCCAAACATGCAGATAATTGTGATTGCATGGGACAATATGACCTTTCACCATCCTTATGCAGTCACACACTGTTTTGCAGTCCATTCAAAGATGGTGCCACTTTTCCTCCCAGGATCTAATGCTTGTAAGCAAGTGTAAAAAAATTGTAATCTAGCAATCCTGTGATGTTCTTCAATTTCATGTTTAAAAATCTATACATATAAAATCTACATATAGGTGAAAGGTCATATTGTGGATATTAAACTGCAACATTCCAAATTTTATTCAGCCACAGCTACATCTTTGTTGACAGTGCATGAATTTCTTATTGTGTGTAATTATATAGAATTCATATGAAATGTCGCAATAGCTAGTGTGTGGCATATTTCAAGCAAAAAGGGAAGTGTTGGATGCCCGTAATCATTATGGCGTAATGGCATCATCAAAAGTATTCATAAAAATCTTAGCAGGAATAGTAAACTCACTTAAGGACCATAGAAAATATACATAACTCTGTTGTAGCAGTGTAATGATTGTCACCGATAAAACCTTCACTATGTCACCATGTGCGTTATACAGCAGCTTTTCATGTCAATGTTTCCACCAAGTTTCAAGTACAGCATCTTTTGCAAGTGCTCACCAGAAGTTGTAGCTGAACTACAAAGTCAGTTGCCATGACGTTCTAAGTCAGCCCGGAACGTGTCATAACACAGCCTTATGTCCACAAAATCTTTTCACTTGACTCAGGTGTTATGTCAACTTGACATAAAAAATGACAGAAATGGTACATAAATGTTTATGTAGGTTTAGTTCAGTTGTCATGAAGGGCCTATGTAGGTGTCATGTAGCCCTATGAACATTCACCTAAAGTGTTACCAAGATTATTTATATTGAACTTCCTGTATTGATTTATTCATCTGGCTACTATTTTATGTCTCTATGATTTATTTGTTTTTTTTATGATTGAACTTTACTAGATATTAATTTGAACAGCAAATTTACAGACAGTGTAGAAATGATATTTGTCCCTGCTGAAAGGTTTTGCCTCTAGCTCCCTGTTTTGCATCTTTTGCACCATTTAGTAATACGTAAAGTGTTACCATAATCTATTATAAAAATTATTCGATGGTTCATTTACAATACTGTGCAAAATGTCAGCGAGCACCCTTTTGTTTATTCAGTTTTCAATCAAATGGCCATTCAGTACTTATTGTTAATTTGGTGGTAAACAATAATGATGGGAAAATGTAAATTTCATTTTCAGTCAAACAGCCGTGCAGTAACACATTATTACCTTTCTGTTGTCAGACAATAATCCTGTGAATGTGAAATAATCTACAATTAACACAGAAGCCTCCAACACTAAGTATAACAGTTGTATCACTTATTTATGCGAATGAGCTCCACTCGCATGAAACAGCTGGAACGTAACTGTAACTGGTTTGATGAAACTGGATGAATGGAATTAGCGACAGGGTGAAACAAAAAGTTCAATATTACACATGAAATATTTACAGATTTCATACTGCACTTAGTGTTGAAGACTTTTTGTGTGATTTTTCCGTAAAATGCCTTTTCCCATAATTGTTTGCCACCAAATCATTAGCAATAAGTACTGAATGGCCATTCGATTCAAAACTGAATAAACAAAAGGGTGCACAGTACTGTATATTTTCCTGGACTGGACTAACTTGTCATGGCGCCTTTCCTCCGTGTGAGCCAAAGTGTTTTCTCTTTACCTCCTTGTAGCCAAAATGCTGCAAGACATAACTTTCAAGTGCTTTTCCTTGTGCCATTTACAAATGATAAAATCCCATAAGGGGTTAATAACTGACAAGGAGTTCTTCACAACCTGCTCTGATACACATTGCAAGTTTTTACTATGGAACCTGATCATGTGCTTCACTGCTACAGGTGTGATCTGATAGGAAAGAGTTCAGTGGTTTCTTTTCTAACAAAACTATTATCTAGCGACAGCTTCCATAAAAGAGCGAGTTTGTAACACAAACCCAGTGACCTCGATACACAGGAAAGTGAAATTGCTTGATTGCGCCGATAAGGCCTCAGAAAGCAAGGACACCGTCCTCTGTTCACACACAGATAGAGAGAAAGGCAGAGGGATCGTGTTGCATGAGACACAATGCTGAAAGGAACCATACAGTAGGCTATAATAAACAAAAAGTGCCTGGACCCCTATTGTTAGTCCTTTTCTATAAGCTGTTTATTAATAATCAGCAATTTGGATATTAGTTATCAGCTAATCCTTGTTGAAAGGCACACACACACACATACACACACACGCAGAGACTCAGTTCAGCGCCGGGCTGTGTTGGCGCGTGGCACGTGGAGGGGCTGAATGTCTTGGCAGCGTTTTTGCTAAAGCTTTCTGGCAGCAGGCCAAGCCAAATATTTCTTCTGGATGAGAGCATACTCATACAAGTCCACAGAGCCACAGGGCTTCCCTGTGTTTGTGTGAGTGCTAGTGTGTGTGTGTGTGTGTGTGCGCGCTTCTTTTGTAACAGACATATTTGATATGAAACTAAAAGAATGAAAGGAAAAAGAAGGGAAAAGAACAAAAAAATTAATGTATGCACACGATTTAAACAAAAGCATTGCACTCTGAGTTTTGGGGATTAGTGCGCATGTGCTTGAAGGAAGCAAGTCCGCTCGCTCTCAAGATGACAACTTTGTTGCTCATCCCACACTTTTCTTATTACATGCCTCGCTCGCGCGCTGTGTGTGTGGGGTGCGTGCTGTGTGTGCGTATTCCTGCGGCTAGACCTATTTGTGGAGATGGTGAGCTTTTTGCTATTAAGGGTCTCAGAAAAGAAGAAGTACCACTGACTCAACTTTAAACTTAAAACGTTGTCTTTTCTTCTTTTTTTTGCCCTGTCATCATTTCAAAACACTGTGCGTACAGGTACATGAACAAGGACAAAGCAAATGTGCGCGGCGCGCTTTGACCCTCCAGCGGAAGTGATGCAAGTAGTCACGAAATCCTAACACAAGTGGTCAGTGGTCCGATCACTCGATGTTAATACCAGGTGGAAACAGGACCTTTAAGTCTTTTCTCTCTCTCTCTCTCTGTCTGTCTGTCTGCCTCTCTCTCTGTCTCTCTCTCTCTCTGTCTCTCTCTCTCTCTGTCTCTGCCTCTCTCTCTGTCCCTGCCTCTCTGTCTCTCTGTCTGTCTCTCTCTCAATTCAATTCAATTCAATAAGCTTTATTAGCATGACCATATACAGTTACAGTATTGCCAAAGCATCACAGGGAAA
>JAOUQW010000021.1:11914149-11927034 GCA_028565825.1 Olivaichthys viedmensis
TGGTTAGTACTTGGATGGGAGACTGCCTGGGAATACCAGGTGCTGTAAGCTTTTCAAATAGATTTTAATTTTTCCCTGTCAGTAAAACAGACTCATTAGGGAGACAGGTGAGCTTTAATATTAAGAGATTATTAAATGAATTAATGAATAAAAATGAATTAATTTCAGAGCAACATTTAAAGATGTTTGGCAATTTGCACACACACACACACACACACACACACACACACACACACACACACAGAGATACAGATACAGGTTGGCTTTAAGCCCCCCCTCCCTTTAATCACAGGCAACCTGAGGCCACCACCTCCGACCTGCCTGCCTGCGTTAGTGACTCTTCCTTGGCTAATATGTGGTTAGCCTGGGTTAGGGCCGAAAGAGCCTGTTAACCTTGAGCCTCTTTACAGAACTGCAATCCAAAACGGAGAGGATTTACCTCGAGATAACGTACAGTTGTGAATGTGTTTGGAAAAGGAGGGGTGTGTGATCTGGGCGTGTTGAGGACTGTTTGCTTGCGGGGGGGCAGGTTTAAATATAAATGCAAATAATCCAGTTGAGATATTTGAATGGAAAGGATCTCAAGGAGTCAAATGAGCACTTAAAAAAAAAAAAAAAAAAAAAAAAAAAAGATCATAAGAGACAGATGGGATGTGGTTTACCCCAAAATGCCCACTGGCAATTAGATTGCTGTGATACCTGAGACAAAAAAAAAGAAAAGAGTTATTGTAAGAAAATTCTTGTTTTTTTTATTTCCACAATGAAAGCGTTTCTGTTGGAAGGCAACACCTCACTTCCAAAGCCTTTCATGGTCTCTCTTTTTGCTCTGTCACTCACTCACTCACCTGTGTTTGGAGGCCTATAGTCGAAGCCCAGCAGTAGGTTTGATAGCGACCCTCTGCAAAACTAACAAAGCTGCTGGAAGTCCTTCTGTCGCTTTTGTTTGGCTCCTTTCTTCCCTCGCAGGCATGTAGGCCACATTAAAACCCACTACAGAAGCCGAAAAAAAAGAGCCCACATTTGAATTTGACTTCAGAGCCGGGAGACCCCTCTCTCACCCCCAGCCTACTCTTTTCTTTATTGCACGGGCAGCTCAAGAGAGACTGAAAAAAGAGAAAGAGAGAGGTATACCATAATGGCGGTAGGAGTTGGCGATGACGATAATGGCGGCGAGGGCAAACTCCACTCCTCGCCAGATTGTTCCCAGCTCCCCAGTCCTCGAGCCCAGACCACATGGCAGTTTCAAAAGGAAGCGCTCGTTTTTTGCTCAAAAATCTCTCCGAGCGCTTTGTTGTTTCTCCTTTGCGGCTTGTTATTGAGTCAGGCCCAGCTGGAGGCCAGACTCGGGTCGAGGCTGGAGGAAGAGACGGGCCTGCAGGGGCTCGATCTTATGGGTCGTCCGCTGCCAGGAAGTAGGAGGCAGCGAATGATGTGGTCAGATCGTTGTCACCAGCAGAGCTCGGGTGGGTTCTTGCATTTCCGTCCCGAGTTTGTGTTGACGCTGTTCAAGGCTCAACCGATTCTTCCATTCTCTTGTTGCTGCCACTTTTCTCTTCTTTCCCTCCTTTCCTCCCACACATTGTGTATGGGGTGTAGCGATAGATAGAAGAGGGGTCTAAGGGGATTTCCAGTCTTTTTTCTTTCTTTTTTCTAACAAAACACACACACGCATGGCTTTGGGAGAGTCTTATTGTGGCAGGCCAGCAGAGATCCTCTCCGTCTGCCGCTTGGACTTTGCTCGGCCTTTTTCAAACAAGTCTTAGCCCTTTCATCTGAAGCCATGGCCATGACTGCGGCCCGCTCCGAAATGAACAAAAGCTTCGCTTCAGTCAAGCACTTAGGGAGAGTGTTACATCCTTTCCTTTTATGATTTTGGACCAGCTCTCACTACATCTCCGCTATACTAAAAACTAACTGAAGGCTAATATGGGTAGAGAATGGAGTTTTCCAAGGACAGGAGGCTTTAGCAGAAAGTAGCGCCCCCTAGGGGATATCAGAGCTGGGCCCAGGAGGGGAGAAGGAGCACTGGGGAGGAGGTGTGAGGAGAAACAAGGCCATCAATCTGCAGTTCCGCTCTTAGTAAACAGCAACAGGTTATTGACTCACTGGTGCAGGATGTCCTTCCTTCTCAGGAAGAGAGCCAGAGGAAGAGGGATCAACACCTCCCTTCTCCCCTCCTCTCTTTAAACAAGACTCTGTCTCTCAGGAGCTTTGTCTCTGCTGCTTGATTTTGCCTGATACCCCAGTAGATATGATTAGAGATACCTTAGGTTTCGCTCTCCTCTAGTTTTATTGGGTGAGTGCCTCTCTGTGGCGGTGAATGGATTATAAGCTTTTGGCACTTTCAAGAAACTGAGTGCAACGATTGATTTATTTTTTTCCTGTGTGTGTGTGTGTGTGTGTGTGTGTGTGTGTGATGCATGTGACAGAGAGATGACTGAAGCAGGAGAGTGATTGTTAGATTGTTTTCCTTGGAGGGTGTAGAAAGAGAGAGGGAGGGAGGAAGGAGGGAGGGGCCACAGGCATGGGAGGAGCCACAGGGGCACAAGTCAGAAACATGCTCAGGCAGTTAGTCAGTCAAACTCAAGACACTCAGAGGAGAACACAGTAGCCATCTGGACTAGCGGCGGGACAGGAGAGGGAACGAGGGCGATCTGCACCTGTCCCACAAACGCGCTCTCTCTCTGCCGCGCACACACACACACACGCACAAACGCACTCAGGGGAGAGATCAGACGGCTCTATGTGTGGCTGGAACCAAAGTCTGTCGGTGAGTGAGACTGCTTGGCTGCTTTCTGGTTGTGCTGAGCTTTGTGAAAAATCAAGGCACCTTTGGTCTTTATTGGCTGTTTTTTTCTTAGGTAATTGGGTTGTTTTGTTCTGTTGGACGGTCTGTTTGGGCAGTTGAAAGCATTCTTTTTTTTATTAAACTGTCACAAAATGAATGGCATTAATGTTGGATTTTTGTTTTTAATAGTTTTGGTTTTTAAAAATTTGTACTAATTTGTATGTCAGTTAGAAAGATGCGCTTTATTTCTTTTCTTTTTAGCCTTTTAAGGACTGCAAGTAGAAAACTGAAATGCTATTAATTTATTCTGAAGTGTAGGGACTTTTTTTGCTTTGTTTGATTGGCCTGGAGAAAGTTTTGTTGAAAATCGTATCAAGTGTTGTCTTTCTGGCTGGAGCCTTTTGAAATTGTACTATTAAAAATGTACTTTAAATTTCACTTCAAAAGATTGTAACTTGAATATAAATGTACATGATAAAGTTCTACTCATATAAGTATTCATATTATTTAAATTAGAAATTTAAAACCTTCTTAAAGTAAAGGAATAAATCTGTTTTTAGTTTTTTGATAAATTATTAAGTTGGGTTAAGTTGAATTGATTTTACTTGTTGCCAGAAAAAAAAAAAAAGAAGAAAGAATAGAAAAATAGAAAAATACGGTTGCCCAGTTTGTTCATGTTCAGTTTCTCGGTTTCAATATTAGTTTTGATCTCGCAGCTGTCCTACACAGAGAATTAAATGACAGCTTGCAGTATTTTGTCTCTTTATCTCTTGACTCATGGAAATTGGACAGTATAAATAGATTTTGAATAATTCACTTTTGACTAATTATTCTTTAAATGATTTTTAACAATAATGAATGAAATCTTACAGTTTAAAAATGCTGCAATGAATATATATTTATTAAAGTAGTTATAAGTAATAATATTTGTATAATAGATGACATGTAAAATGTAGAATATTACTTAATGATTTTAGTAATAACCCAGTGAGTGGACTTGGTGCTTTGGCGTGCGACACGGTCTCTCCGCTCACCCTGTGTGTGGGACTATATCTTGGGTGGGAAGCGTTTGAAGATTGTTTGTGCTGCTGTGGCCCCCTTATGGAAAAAGTTGTGATTCTTCCCCTTTTGTTCTCCCACACACACAAAAACACACAGACTTATTCTCTGGGATGGTTTATAGAGTTCACTGCTCTACAACTCCGATTCCAATTTTAGCTCCATTCAGACGCAGACGCCACTTCCTTCCTCTGTCGTCCATGTCTGTGACTTTTTTTTTTCCACCCAGGGAAAAGACGGAGAGGGAAGGAATGGTAGCAGAGATGGGAAAGGATGGAGAGAGTGAAAGAAAGGACAGAGAGGAGGTTTAGATCGAGACTACAATAAGAATAAGAATAAGAATAAGAAAAAAAGTGGGTTGAGAGGAGACAGGGAGCTTGCGGCAGGCCATAACCCCATGACATGCTGCCTGTAAGGAGGCGTGAGGGATTGTTGTTGGATTTGTGTGTTGCCTTAAAAGTCTTTAAAAAAACACCAAAAAAAAAACACGTTGAGCCAGCAAATGGTTTTGCTTTGTGTCATTTGCATTTTTCTGTTTAACTTGGCAAAGTTTCCATTTCATTAGTCTTCCATTAAATAACAAACTTTTCTGGCAAATAATTTGTTGAAAGGTTTGTAGGAGTATTAATATTTTTTATTTCCCTTTTTTTGTGATTAATTAAAAAAAAAAAAAAAAAAAACAGGTTCACACGACGTCAAATTTGATTAATATTAATAGACAATTTAGAACATGCTTTTCCACTCACTCACTCTTTCTTTCTCTGTTCCCGCTCCCCCTTATCTTGGTTTCTCTCTTTCTCTCAGGCCGCCTCTCAGCATAGCTCCGTCATGTTGACCACAGAGGGCGCCCCGAACACCGCCAACCAGGTGGATCCGAAGATGAACGTGGAGGACGCCGACATGTCCAAGTGGACGGAAGCCGAGTTCAAGGAGAAGTGCACCTACATAGTGAATGATCACACGTGGGACGGTGTCGACAAGCCGGATCTGCCCCGCGCCCAGACCTCGCTGCCGAGAAACCTGGCGTTCAGATACGCCCCTGACTCCAAAGAGGTACGGCTCCCTGTCGCGCGCCGTACTGACTCACTGCTGCATCATACACTCATCATACAGACTGAGGAATTCATGGCCTGCGGCACGGTGTTTGGGTTTGCGGTGTCAAGATTCATGCGTAGTACTGTATACACCATCTGTTTGTACAAAACCTCCGCCAGTGAGTGTACCTATTATTAGTACAACGGCCTATCTTGACGAAAGAAGTGTAAAATGATCAGCCTTGAGGAAAGAAGAGGAAATGAACTTAGGCAACGTGTGAGAGAGAAAGAGAAAGACAGAGGTTTGTGATTTGTGCATGACATATCTCAAGCGCACTAATCACAGGACTGTAATTAATCTTTATCTACACTGACAGTTATTTTCTGACTTGTGTCAGCGAAAAATAATAACAGCTTTTCCACTGTAAACTCGAGTGTCTCCATGCGCCACTTCACATGGCTCTCTAAAGCACCCTGATTACCATCACATCAATCGTCCGTTATCTTGGACGGACAGTGATGTCTGTAGTAATGACGATGGGCAAACGTCCCCTTGATTTGAAGCGAGGAAACCTTTGAACACCTTTGAGCGTGCCTCTGCACAGTCCTCAGATCATCTGGATAGATTTTCTCGACAGTCGCCCCTTTTATTTGTCTCATCTCGCCCCCCTCCCTACGGGCATCCCACTTTAGAGATTAATTTATGAGCTGATGAAAACGAATGGTAAACGCTGTTTGCGAGGACAGAGAGAGAGGCAAAGAGAGGGGGGAGAGGATGAAAGGGAAGGTGGAAGTGTGGCAAAATGGTGAGAGGGAGCTGGCGCGAAGCTCGGGAGCCACGCTAAATCTCTGTTAATAAGTTATCAAAAAGATGCCCTAATCTCCCCACTGAACTGCTACTCTGCTCTAGGCTTTCGAAAAATGTGAGGGGATTTCCTACCGCTTTATCCGCATGGCTGTTTGTGTTTCGGGGTGTATATGGAAGAAAGGTGGTGGTGGTGGAGAGGAGCGGATCTTGGCTGAGGAGATTAGATTGAAGTCTGGCTGTTGTAATCCAAAAAGGCCAGACAGCAGTGCACCTCTCCATCCGCCTCTGGTGCTTTTTTTGATGCCGTTTACCTCAAAGGAAGAAGCACACGCTGTAATCCTAGGTGTAGATTTATGCTTTGAGGGTTGTAGTGGCGTTTGATGTGGTGGGGAGGAAGGCCTGGTAATGAGTACAGGAGGGAGGGTCTGGGCACTTAATGAGAGGTGAGAGAGGACAAATGAGACATCTCTATCTCAGGCTTGGATGGATGTACGGACAGAACCTTGTTGACCCCTGACTTCCTAGAGCTGTCAGAAAAAAAGGCTTCTTCCAAAAAAACAAGACATTCTGAGTGCCCCATTCTCAGTCTTTTTTTTACTCTTGTGAGATGTTAGATCATTTGATTTGGATCTCTACTAGGACTTTATTTTAATTGGTGTCACCCGTCCTCATAAATGTTTTCTCATAAATCGCTCTTGACTGCTAAAACAGCATGATGAAATAGAATGTTGGGTAATAAAATTGTTGGTTTATGTCCTAACACATTTCTTTTTCCTCCCACAAGGTGATCGGCGTAGGAAGCAGAGAGTACATCCCCAAAGGTACTCAATTTGGCCCTCTAGTGGGAGAAAGTTACACGGCAGAGAGCGTCCTCAAAGACGCCAACAGGAAGTACTTCTGGAGGGTGAGTTGTTTTCAGAAGCTTCACTTTCAGTAAAGGGGGAGCAAAAAAAGTAAAAAAATAAAATAAAAAAAAAAGCACAAGCGAGCAGGTCACTTCCTGTTCCACTGACTTACTTCCTGCGTGACATCACAGGTGCACGGCTTATGCGACAGCAGAGCATGCTTACAAAAAAAAAAATGCTGAGTTAGGGTATAGTGTTTTGGGAACCACAGCGCTTGCGTCGGCGGCCTGGCTGAGAGAGAGAGTCTAGTGTGATCTTGTTTTGACTGTGCTGTTTCTGAACGTCGAAAAGGGCGAATGACTCGGCAGCGCTCGATCTTGAGGTCGATGCCTCTTGACATGGGAAGATGTCAATCAGGCGGCTGCACCACAAAGTTTTGCTGTTTAAAGCCACTGGCATTAAAGCTGGCGCATCAGGTCTAGTCCTCGGTGTTGTCACAGAGCCACTGCCAGTAAGACGGTGTGTGTTCGCTCTCTCTTCCCTGCTTGTGGCTTTCAGCTGTTGCATACAAATGTCGTCATGGAGAAAGTGCCAAGTCACTCTGGTGTGATCCAAACCATGACAGTAAATTTTTTTTTGCTCAGAATTGTTTTTTCGTCTTAAGACCACAAAAACATTTCAGAGATCCCCTTGTGGAAAGATGCCGCTCTTAACCTGCTAAAAGGCGAGTGCTGATATCTTTCCTACATTACTGGAGATCGGAGTAGTGCTGACAAGAGGGCGGTGGGTGTGTGTGTGTGTGTGGAGGGGTTGGGGCAGTACAGTAAAATGTGTAGCAGAAGCATAGCATTGGTGTCACCGAGGGAAGCCTTGCTGGTGATGTCATGGGTTCCTGGAAATGGCGAAGTTAGTGTGAACAAGACTCACTAACCTTAGAACTACGCCAAAACAATCTGTTCCACTTCATAAACCTGAGAGTGCGAGTGAGCGTGTGTGTGTGTGTGCATCTGCAAATGTGTATGAGTGTGAGAGAGAAGCAGTAATGGAGAGGAGACATGCAGATTCAACATGAGAGTGCGAGTATTGGTGGGGGCGTGCTTATTGAGTCAGCCATGTGGCTTTTATAAAGAGATTGTAGCTTTAGTGTCTCCCACTTGTCTGTCTGTCTGTCTGTCTGTCAGTCTCAAGGGCAAGCGTTTAGACCACAATGAGGAATTGAGTGGAGATGATGTGAGATAAAATAAGCTTCCCACAAAGCTGTCTTTTACCCATCGTTGCTTGGTTTTTGGTGCTACATCGCTAAATTCTCGCTTTTCGCCTGCTTTTTCTCAGATTTACGCAGAAGGCAAGTTCCATCACTTTGTAGACGGGCTGGATGAGGAGAAAAGCAATTGGATGCGCTATGTGAATCCAGCCCATTCGCAGCAGGAGCAGAACCTGGCCGCCTGCCAGAACGGCATGAGCATTTACTTCTACACGGTGAAGGCCATCCCTGCTGACCAGGAGTTGCTGGTGTGGTACTGCACTGACTTCGCGAGCCGCCTCCACTACCCCTCCTCAGGAGATCTCATGATGCAAAAGCTCAGTAAGTAGAATGAAGGGAGGGGGAGAAATGCCTTAATACAGTATAATGATGGTTAAGATGTTTGTCTTGGACCTGGGGATATTTTCCTGTCCTTTCCTACTTTAGATTAAACCAAGAGGAAGCGTGTTGTCTTGGTCCGAGTCTGTCATTATCATACCGATTGTACACGCTCTTCTCCCTTTCATCTCTTTTAAGAACAGAATTCCTCGAGCCACTCTGCTTCCTTGTTCCTTCTTTTTCTCTCGTAATGTTTCTGTTGAGGCATAGTAATGTTGAGCCTAATTACACAGGGGAAGGTGCGATTGCCAGTCATCTTCGCTTAAAGACACTCTTTCAACATGAAAGCTCACTCTACACACTCAATCTGTTCTTGCTCAACCAGCAATAAAAGTCTCAAAGCGAAATCTTTTGTGTCGTAAGAGACAGAGAGAGAGTAAGAGAGTGAAACATAGTGGAGGAAGGAGACAATACTCAGGTGTGGTGGGAACAGAGCAGTCTCAGTGACTCCGCTCCCCTGGGTCATGCGCATACCCTGAGGGTATGGGACGCTGTAGCCTGGGCCCCCCCAGAGCTCCATGCACACACACACACACACAAAGTAGTCTATAATTAGGCTTCCTGACCCACAGCTGACACCTAAGCTCTCCTACCTGCTACCTGAGAAAGTAAGAGCAGCCTCCTTACCTATTGCTGTCTCTCAAACCAGACCGAGTCATAGCACGAACAGCTCTATAGCCACTGCACATATGACTCAGTATAATGGAATGGGCCGAGATGACTGGCAGGGCCTCCCACATGGGATTGATTTAGAAAAGCTTAAGCAGTCTAACTCCATGGTTCACTGAACCCCTTCGGCTTTCTGAGGTAAATTGATGCTTCCGCCAAACAGACTTTTAAGAACCTTTATCCCGTCAGTATTTTGTAACCTCTTCTTCACACACATGCATACACAAGGGAGGTGCAGACAGCTCTTTGACACGACTCCATAATTTATTTGGCACTTTAAAAGAGAGGCAAAGAGAGAGTGAGGCAGGGACAAAAAAAAAAAAAAGAAAAGAAAAGAAAAAAAAGAAAAAGAAAATGCACCATTGACTACTTGAACTTCCTGGCGGCAGGGCGGTGCTGACAGATTGATATCTGTTGGGATCGCTGGCTGTTTGTTTTGCACAAGTTCTCTGGGGAGGAATGGGGACTGGCGCTATCTGTGGAAGGGAGGGGGGGGGTTTCTGATAACCTCTAACTGCGTTTACACATTGCTCATTGAGCAGAAGGATGGGGAGATCTTTAGGAGGATACTCATCTTGCTAACCACACACAAACATCCCAGCGCAGAAACTAGACAAGACTTTGCTGAACTTTTTGTAAAGGTCACAGAAAAAGAAGGAAGGATGTGATTTTAACTATTTACTTTCTCTTTTAAAGTTTTTTCTTTTATGAGCTAAAGCACAGAAAATGTGATTACAGAGAAGCGAGTGAATCATAATAATAAAGAATTTCTTTCATCAAATGAGGCACAATAGTGTGGACTGAGAAAAATTGCCCTTTATTTTATTTTTATGCATTTATTTATACCATTTTTACCACACACTTCTTCTGCATGAGAAGGTCTCCCACAGTTATCAAAATGTTATGGTTTAGTCAGAGTACTAAGAAAGGTGCCTCCAGGTTAACTTTGTTTTGAGCTGTCTTTGGGGTGTGTGTGTGTGGTGAGTGGAGTCAGGGCTTTGTGGCTTTCCTATTAGAAGGAAACTTTCAATCATTTGCTGCCACATCCATTAGATGGTATCAGTGCTCTGAGCAGAATCCAGCCTACTCCACCACCCTGACTGGGATCTGCTGTCATACCTCACATCCTGTCTGCAGCCTCTACCTCAGGATAATCTGTCAAACTGTCGCCCCTAATTGAACGACTAGGCTACTTTGTGTTCTGAACCTCCTTGGCTTGGGATGATCTAAGTGCTGTGCAACAATGGATGTCCTGTAGCAAGAAGCCAGTGGTGTGGGGAGGAGCCCATTATCTCACTCAGATAATATAGTGTGTAAAGTCATTTTAAAGTACTGGATGATGTTGCATGAAAGATGTATGCATGACAGAGAGAGCAGTGAGACTCAGTGTGGTAGCAAACACACATATTAATGGTGACTGGAGAATGATAAGTCAGTGCTTTAATCGCCATGAGGAAGTTGTTGAGTCTGATGTGCTGCTGTACTGTTTCTACAGAGCAGAGTCTAATAGAGGCAAAGCAGCAGGTGTCCGAGGAGAAGCCTGTGGTGAAGAGGGAGCACACTGTCTCGGAAATCCTCAAAGACACATGGCGGGAGCCTGCAAGACCCCTGCCCACACGGCCCCACTGCCCTGCTAGCCCTGACAGACCCCTATACCCCCGTGCCATCTACCCAATCCGCCCGCAACCTCACCACAGAGAGGACATCTTCAAAACCAACCCAATGATCGGTTTAACCACTCGCTCGCCTGGACAGTCCTCAGCCACCCCCAGCCCATCGGCACGCAGCAGCCCTGAGACCAGTCCAGAGAGTAGTCCTGCCCCAGCAGATCTTAGGGATGCCCTGCCTAGGCTCTCCTCACCACTCTACAGTGGCAGCCTGGGCCACTACTCTGGCTACTCCCCACCCAACCCCCTCTCCTCATTCTACCCCAACCCACATTATCTCCTCGCCCCTTACCCCATGAGTGGGGCACCTCCAGTGGGGAGTGTGTTCTCCCGCATGTACTCCATTTACAACAGCTTTCTGCCCCCTCACATGCCCCTCCCACCCACCATGCTTCCACCTGAGGGAGGCCGGCATTTCCTGCTGCCACCCCACAGGGACTTCTTGCTTCCATCACCCAAAAGTGTCTTCCCTAGGGCGACAACCCCGAAGGACAAACCCCTGCATGGACACCCGCGTGCCTCTGTAAGTGGTTCTCCCACAGCTGGTTCTGCAGCATCTGTTGATCGACAGCCCGCCAACCCAACCTCAGCCCAACCGAGCATCCGACGTTCAGAGGATGAGGCAATCAATCTCAGCAAGATGAAGCGAGGCCCTGCAGGGTACAAGACCCTGCCATACCCACTGAAGAAGCAGAACGGAAAGATCAAGTATGAGTGCAATGTATGCAGCAAGACCTTTGGACAGCTCTCCAACCTTAAGGTAAAACTCACTCACTACTTCATTTTTTCTTTAATGCTTCAGTTCTACACATACGCACACCTCCTACTATGAATGGGACTCTGTCTCTAACCTTGCTCCCCCTCACGCTATTCTCAGGTGCACCTGCGTGTCCACAGTGGTGAGCGCCCCTTCAAGTGTCAGACTTGCAATAAGGGCTTCACCCAGCTGGCCCATCTGCAGAAGCACTACCTTGTCCACACAGGAGAGAAGCCCCACGAGTGCCAGGTGAGCCTAATCTCCTCTCACTAAACACCTGTAAGCTAGCTCTAGTTTAGAGGTTGAAGGTTTTTCTCCAGTCCTAAAGCTCTTGTTCTGACTCCACAGGTGTGCCACAAGCGTTTCAGTAGCACAAGTAATCTGAAGACCCATCTGAGGCTGCACTCGGGTGAGAAGCCTTACCAGTGCAAGCTTTGCCCAGCCAAGTTCACACAGTTTGTCCACCTCAAGCTGCACAAACGGCTGCACACACGAGAACGCCCCCACAAATGTCCACACTGCCACCGCAACTATATCCACCTCTGCAGCCTGCGCCTACACCTTAAGGGCTACTGCCTGGCCGCCATGCCTTCTCCCCGCTGCAGCCTGGACGAGCTAAACAGGGTCAGCGAGGAGATTGAGCGCTTCGACATCAGCGACAATGCCGACCGGTTGGAGGAGATTGAGGGCGTTGATGTGGAGAGGCTGGTGGAGAAGCAGATCTTCAGCCTGATCTGCTGCGAAATGGACCTCGAGACCTCATATCACAAAGGCAGCACTGGAAGGGATTCGCTTTCTCCGCCACATCCTTCCAGCACCTACGGTCTGTACGAGCCAAGCAGCGAGACATCTGTCATCAAGCTCCTACCCGTCAAGGTGAAACAAGAGAGTGTGGAGGCGATGGAATCTTAGCCCCAGACCTAGCGCACACACCCACTAAGAGACATGCTGCCCATCAGCCTCATCGGTTCGCCTGGTCTGGCTGTGGACAGCCACAGGTGTACATAATCCTTTTCATAGGGAGCCAGGCTTTGTTTTCAGGGACTTCCCGTACTCAGGGCTAAGAGACACTGCTCCAGGCCGCTAGCGGTCCAGTGTGTCCTACACTTACTTTAGAGACAATCATCTATTCTTTATTTCATATTAATATTATTGTTGATGTCATTGATGTTTGTTCTTTTTTTTCCCGTTATTGTTATTAATAGTATTTCAGTTTGTTATGCAACCTTCTTAATTTATTGTCCTTCGAAAAACATACTTTGAAATAATGTTTACAATGACTGGGTAATTCATTGTAATTCACTGGTATGTATATTTTCTATTTTATTGTCACTCTTTTGTATATAGTTTCCTGCATTAGTTGTATTTGTTTGCCCTCTGATTGTGATGAACTAATGAGTAACAGATTTGAGGAGCTGATTCAGGGTTTTTTAATTTCTTAAATGCAGGCAGGTATTTAAAAAAGTAGCTCTTTTTGTGGAAGGCTGTTGTAGTACAACCATAGTAGAATTTTGAAGATGCCACCATCACCATGTCTTAAACGTGTGTGTGTGTGTGTGTGTGTGTGTGTGTGTGTGTGTGTGTGTGTGTGTGTGTGTGTGTGTGTGTGTGTGTGT
>JAOUQW010000021.1:11927134-11945193 GCA_028565825.1 Olivaichthys viedmensis
TAGAATAAGTCTGTAATGTAATGAAACGTGGAGAAGGTGAAAGGGGTGTGCAGACTTTCCGGCTTGACTGTATGTAAGTCCATTTTCTTTTCCAACGGGATTTTAATTTGCCGGTTTTACAGAGTTTTTACCGGTAATAAAAATACAGTCAAGTCTAAAAGTTTGAAAACCCTTCGGACAAAATTTATAAGACAATTTTTTTAAATTTATAGCACCAAGACATTTAGTGTGTTGGGTTTCATGGATGTTTCTTGATTATCACAAGTAACAAGAATGTTCAAATTGTGTATGTTAACTGATGATATCAGTTTAAAGGCTTACATTTTCCTTTCTAAATTTAATATAAATTGTGTGCCAACTCTTTGCCTTTGTAACTGCCTCCAACCTTTCATATAATCTAAGTGGCTTTTGGATCCTCTCAGCTGTAATATTTACCCCTCACCTCCCCTGTAGCCCACAAGGGGAGGCCCACACATTATTACTAATATAGCTGTTCTAACTCTTCCAGATTGCTTGGCAAGTCTTTGCCCATTCTTCTTGACATATCTGTTTTAACTCTGTCGGATGCCTTCTGCCTTCTTCAAATCAGGCCATGGCAAAAAAAATAATTTCTGTTGATTTTGCATTATGTTTTCGATTGTTGTCTTGTTGCAGAATACACCCAAATAGAGGTACATTTTTCTTTTTCTTTTTTAATTAAAAAACCATGGGGGGTGCAAACTTTTGCACTTAACTGTATCATCCCTGCTTTCGCCTGAAACATCCTGTTTCGTTATCAGTGTTTCTTTTTCTATTAATGAATGAAACAAAAGCCTCCAGCAGATATTTAATTTATTCCAAAGACTTAACACGAAGTGCTATCATGTCTTATTAGTAAGTAAATGTATTGCTGTGAGATGAGGCATTTGTCATCATTTGGGCCTCTACCTCTCCCTTGACTTGTTAGAGCCAAATTAACTGGATGGAGAGAATGTCAGTAAGCATTTGACAGCTACCTGTGAAGAGCTCTTAAGAAGGCAGGGCCCGGTGCCAAGGACCTGCCTCTGGAGAGAGATCACTCCATGTTAGGCCTGTTTACTCTCCCTCTCAGTCAGGGGAAATTAGGCCAGGTCTTAATTTAAACATCTGAACAAAAGCCATGCTGACCTTTATGCTAATGTAGTTTCACACATTTGATACTTATATTAACAGCATTTACTACAGCAATGCTAATGACCAGTCATGATTTTAAGATGAATGTTATGTCAGGGTTTCATCAGGGTGTCCCTGAAGCCCATCCCTGTTAGCTACCTGCTTCCTTGCTCATAGAATACATAATTGGTAGTTAATTAGCACATAATTATAGTGTATATAATGGCTGGTGAACACTAATTAGGGGTGCATTCGCTGTAGAGTATCCAACCCCTTTTTGTAACTAAGTAATATAGCCTCATGAGGTACAGTATGTGTTTGGCCTAGGTCTTTGGCGTAATGGTTTCTCCCCAGGGGCTCATTTGCTTGTATTTGAAACCACTTTTCAATAGCTGTTGTCTTTTCATTTCCAGTATGTAATCACCATATAGAAATCTCCTTTATTGTCACATATACACATACAAGTACAGTGAAATTGATTCTAAGCTGGGGTCAGAGCGCAGGGTCAGCCATGATACAGCACCCCTGGAGCAGGGAGGGTTAAGGCCTTGCTCAAGGGCCCAACAGTGGCAGCTTGGTGGAGCTGAGGTTTGAACCCACGACCTTCTAAACAGTAGCCCAGTGCCCTAAATAAGTATCAATTACGCTCTGATTCGGTCTCGGCAAATGGACAAACAGGTGAGAATGTCTGGCGTGTCTTTCTCTGAGGTCTAAACATGCTGCTCACAGCGTAAGATCTCGCTGCTTCAGCGTCCTGGCTGACAGAGGAGTTTCTTTGTGTTTTGTCTTCATTTTTCTCTTCTGAAATATGACCAAAGTCTTCCCCACACGTCTTCAGCTTTAAACCAAACGGGAAAAACACCAAAAAAAAAAAAAAAGACAAAACACAAAGAAACTCCTCTGTCTCTATGTTTACATACTGGTTTACGTAGTTATTTAAGTGCAACTTGTTAAAAATGTAAATTATATAAAATGTTCACTGACCTAATGAAATTTTGTCTGTCTTTTTTCTTGCATCTTAGTATCTTTTATAGACTTTTCAGCAGTTTAACGTAACTTTAAGGAAAAAATCTCCTAAATCTACGTAAAGCCATAAAACTAGTCCTGTTGATCAATTTGGTACAAATGCAAATTTCAGCTATATTTTCGGCCCATGTAAAACGTACCAGTACACTTTTTGGTTTGATCTGATTTGAAATCACTGAACGAATCATGGAATTCTTTGTCTTACTCATCGTTTTCAATTTGCGTTTGAACTGGCACACTGTTCTCTTTCCAATATCTTATTATTACTATTGGGTAAACGGAACATTCAAATATTCACACAGGAAGTTCCACTGCCCTCGTAATGGCCGAAAATAAGGAGCGGGGGCATGCAATTGCAGCCTGGGAGGGAGTGGGACATCTAAGGTTAGCTTTGGTGACTAAGATCACTCTTAATAGCTGAGGAATCTGATCCCACACCAACAATTCTATTCTGAAGATGAATGTCAATACCAGACTAGAAAAAGCGATTAAAGCTTACAGAAAAGAAACAATTATCTAAACATATTAATATGATCCAGACGAGAACTGGATTACACAGTGAACACGGTGACCTTATTCTTGTCCAAATATGCCAAAGTTCAGGCTCAATTAGTTTTAATAATATTCAACTAGCTGTTACTGATCACCATTTGTGTCCAACATTTCCAATATGCACATCACGAGGTGATGCTTGTTCTCACACCCCAACCCTATGCCCATGTTCACACGCTAACTAGAATGCTCGTCTTTCAGGGCGCCAGAGAAATTTCCGGAAAACAGCCACTGCAAATGGCAATTACAGTAAACAGACATTGCACCAAAGAATTTTTAAACAGTGAATGACACAGTACAATCAACAGTGACTCAAGAAGACCCAGGGGGCCTTTCTGTAACTAGCTGCCCATGCATCCCATCAGGCCTGACGTGTGGCCATACAAATTAAAGAAGAAACAGATGGGAACCAGGCCCAGAGAGAGGGGGAAATTTCAGGACATCCGTCCCCAACAAAGGCCTCGCTTTTATTGTTACGAGTCGGTGTAAACGTATGGCAAAGGCTGTGGTTCAAAACAAACCCAATTTTAACATTTACTGAAATAGGAGAACAAAACAGGTTCCTGTTATGGCGGTTCTTTTTAAAAGGGAACAGTTGAGCCAAAATTTAAAATGTAACCCAACCTTCTCCTTACTCCAAAAACAGCCAATCAGACATGCTTCTTTAGTTTTGGACTGGAACAATTCGTGGAAACGTATATAGCTACCAGTTTAGCAGAATGAGTCTGTATTTAAAATTTAAAAATAAATAAATGTAATGTACAAATCAAGTGATTTCCTGCTACTACTGCTTATGCTATGTGACACCCTTTTGTCCATTTTTATATACAACAGTGTGTCAAAAATCACATAAGCAAGTCTGTTTGAGATGGTTTGAGGGGGAGT
Source organism: Olivaichthys viedmensis (assembly GCA_028565825.1). Taxonomy (NCBI): domain Eukaryota; kingdom Metazoa; phylum Chordata; class Actinopteri; order Siluriformes; family Diplomystidae; genus Olivaichthys; species Olivaichthys viedmensis. The sequence goes on from JAOUQW010000021.1 coordinate 11,930,729, forward strand.
GTGTGATGATTTAGACATGCAGTTTGCACAGTGCTAAAAGCTTCAGACACCTAGCATGTCTTGGCTGACTGACTACATGAGTACTTTTAATTTTTAGCCAAACTGTCCTTTTAAGAGAAACTGTTGTTGTTCATTGTGCCACAACCACATATCTGGCCAAACATGGTGCTCGCATAATTAAAACTAAGCCCATACATGTCAATACAATAACTACAGCCAAAAAGCAAACGTGATTAGGACTTCCGATCCAAATTCCATGCAAATTTATGGGCCACATGTGTCAGGTTTTGAATTATGAGTGATAATAGGCTTGCCTCATTTCCTGCCAGGTCCTACCACCAGCAGCAGCATGAGTCAGTGAAAACCACCAGACTCGACAAGAAACGCGTGTCCTTTCAAATGAGAGCAGTTCTTTTTAAACAAGGCAATACGGCAAACAAGATCTTGAGTTGTTATTAATTGCAATAAAGATGTCAGATATAGCGCATGTTTCAAATCCCTGATAAACTCGGAACTGGAGTGCGTTTTGAGTAGAATTTCTCCAATTAGTGGTAACACTGGGACGGGGCTGGGTACGCGTTACAGGAGAACGACACTGACAAACTCATTTATTCCAACAACTGTGATGGCTCATGACTGTTCAAAACATGATAGCGGTTTTTCGCTTAGCGCCATAATGACTCTAAATGGCCCCTTAACAGATCCCAGTTGTTTTTTTTCCCTGGCTGGAGTATTCAGATGTTTTCTTTTTCATCTATGCCAAGAGTTGCGTTATTGCTTTGTCCAACAAATTATAGTCTTCCTTTTTCTTTTTTTTCACAGCCAGCCAGGAGCCACAGACCACATATCCAGCCTGCTAAACAGGCAAACAAGTACACACACACTGAATGAAATAAGTGTATATTTTGACCAGGGGCCATAGGAATCTTTTTTTTTTTTTTTTTTTTTTGCCTTCCAGCTGCACAAGGAACAGATACACTTCTCGCCATGTACAACCCAAGGAATGAGAGCGATGACTACTCTGAGGCAGGAGAAGAGGGCCCTAAACAAAGAGAGTGGCAAAGTGCAAGGACGCGAATGAAGAGGGTTCTTGGTCTGTCCTCTTTCTGAGTGATCACAGTGTCTCAGAGCCCCTCAGCACCTGCCAATTAGGGGCCCGGGTTAATGACAGGTTAGCTCTGGCCGAATGGTAGGGAGGAGGGGGGATCTGAAAATGAGAGGGCACCTCAGAAGGGAGCAGGGAGAGTTTTCATTGTTTGTTCCTCAAGTTGTCCAACCCCCATCGCGCTACTCCTAGCCAGGTGTACATGAAGGACAGCGAGGGAGGACAGAGGGGAAAGTTCTTCTCCCAACACCTCATATAAGTTCACAGGCCATGACTGGGTTATGGGGCTTTCGGCCATCTCCGTTTTTGCTTTTACACCCCAAAATCAGCAACGGGGTGAAACATGGACACACACACTCACTCACTCACACGGCGACATGAGGCCTATCCACTTAATCATTACATGAGCTTCAAAGAGCGCTTCCGGGATAAAAGCGCCATAAGTCTTCTCGAAACTGCTTTTCCACTCGCGCAGGAAGGAGCGAGGCGGGTCGAGAAAAGGCCCGGCGCAGAACCAACGGACACCTACGGGAGCAAAGAGGAATGGGAGAGAGGAAGAGAAGGAGGAGACGGCGCCCTCTGATCTCTTTTAGTGACGGCTTTACAGGAATGAGAGAGCAAGGCCAGGACAGCGCTACTTAATGAACTCATGACGAGGGCCTTGGCTAGCTTTGATGTCCACTTTGCCAAAAAGGAACACACCCCCACTCCTTTCAAACACACACACACAATTTCTCCTTTCTTTCAATAGCTTAAAGAGCAAACAGTGCTCATGTTGTGCCCTAGAATGACAAAGCGAGAGCATGACGAAAAAATATGGAGTGAGTTAGAAAGACTGTACCCATATTTCCATAGGACACTAATCACTTCCATACATAACAGACATACTGAATGTGTTTTGATTTTGCACCAGTGGTTTCCGCTGCAGGCAGCTACATTGTTTGAACAGTTTTCATGCAGGGATAAGGTTGAATTTCCTGACATATACAAGCTTCTAGCTTACCCAAGGCACAGAATAATGTACACATCATCACCCCTTACGCCAAATGTAGTCGATAAGCCAAGACACGTTCGCTTTTTTAGTTTTGCACTTGAGCAACGAGGGTAATAGCTAGCTAATAGACGCAAACAAATAATGGAAGTCCATCTCACCCAAAATCCTTTCCATAAATGCTTCAAACAACACCGTTAAGCTACATAAATCTCATCTTTAAAACGATTTCGTAAAATGGTACGAATAGTTCGTATTTACAAATTTAAGTTCAACTCAAGTCAAACTATATTATAAGTAGATTTATATTCAAGTCAAATTTATATTAGAATCTGCATTGCTTCCAAAGTTCTGGGCCTCAGGGGCAGAATGATACCAAACTGTGCTAAGGAAGAAAAAAATAAAAGATTCCGGATATCCAACATGGCCGCCCCCATAACGTTACAGCCTTCAGCTGCATGGTGAAGTTTTGTTCATGTTTATAGATGACAGTAAGTCACACTGCGTCCTAATCACACTGTGGTTTGAGGCAGATAAATACGGAAAAGATTTTGGGTGAGACTCGTTACTTGTTAGTTTCATTACCTTCGAAGCTCCAGTGCTAAACTAAAGAAGCAAACCTCAAACACCAAAACATGTCTTGGTGGAAAATTGTGCAAATATATGGTGGTTGATATATTGCAGCTTTCTCTTCATTCAAGAGTATTCCAGAAACTGCACAACATTGGTCCCAATGTGCAAAAATCATGTAATCTCTTACATTTGCAAGAATATTTGGCATTGTCTCTAGAGTTCAACACAGGTCGCCTTCAACCCAAACACCAGCATTAATGTCAGGGAATCAAAGACAAAGTTATGTAGTTACAAAATATTGTTTTAATTATATATTAAGCAATTTTTTTTATTATAATTTTTTTTTAAAGTTAACCGTAGCAAAGAACAGAAAAGCAAGCCACCGTATGAAAAAGGTTTACAGGAAACAGGAAAAGAAAAAGAAACTCGAACAAAAAGCAAAGCACGGACATTTCCCGCAAATTAATTACAAATCAATGCACAAGTCTGGAGTCCTGACAAGACAAAAAAACAAAATACAAAAATACCCCCCAAGCCCAAGATCTTGGAGTCAGTTTGCCAAGAAGTGACCCGGTGCGGTTTGAGTGCTCGCTCTACCCATCTGTCAGAGTGTACACTCACTTATTCCTATAAGCAAATAATCACTCTCAGCTGCTAATCGTCTGTTCCCCGCTCCAACCTCCTCCTTCACGTCCCTTCCAAACAAACTAAACACAAACAAATGTTGCCAGCCTAAACAGTTATGAGCACAGGGAGTCTGCCTAGCGGCTGTACAATCAAAGCCGATTAAATATCGTGTTGTATCACCTACAATATTTGTAAAACTGTATAAATCTCTGTATGACTGACTCAGAGATGTGCAGAGCTTCCACTCTAGAGATTACGCTGCAGTTCCCTTATGATGGACAAAACTGAGCTTACCGCAGCAGATGAAGAGAAGGTTAAGAAATTCCAAGGCGAGAGAGGAGTTCCACTGCGCCCTCATGCTTGTCGTAAAAAAATAAAATAATTAAAAAAAAAGAGAAATACAACCAACAGAACGGCCATATTATGTCTTTATATTTATATAACATTATGACAGTTAGGGTTAGTTGTTTAAGTAAATCATCTGTCGAGCATTCTGCATGAGGCTTCCAGTTCCCAGACAGAGCCTATACAATTTACACCAGGATTTGAGAAATGACAGTTGCTACCACAGACCAGACATCATTCCATTTATCAATTTTCACACCTCATTCGACCCCCTGCATGTGCTTATAAAACATGTAATTAGCCCCCCACCCCAGGGAGGCTTGGCATAAATTAAAGCAGTTTAGTGGTTACGACACACAGGGTTTAAACTGATAATTAACCGAGCGCCGAGGGAAGATTTAAAAGGATCGTCAGCGCATTAGTCATTATGAGAAAGTCTGAAAAGGGAGGGATGAATAATATAAAAAATACAAGACGCTGCTGTAATACTGCAAAAAGGTGCCCGGACGCGCGGCTTTATTTCGCCAAGTCACAGGCATCACTGGGTCAACGAGGGTGGGGGACGCACTCATTTAATCAGGTTTTTCCTTTCATTTGTCACCCGTCTGTATACGATGTAAATAAAACTGCTATTTTATGCTGAGCTCTGTGTTGAGCTGAAGAAATGAAAATAAAGGCTAGTAGTGATTGCGATTGGTTGATCAAAAGTAACCAAAGCTCCGCCCCTTGTTGACCCAGGGACACCAGTCAAAATCAGGACCTGCGTGCACCAACGCATCATGCCGGTGTGAAGATATAAATGAGAGGAATCTGAATTCTAAGGCAACATATGTAGAGGGGGATCTCGTCAGAGAGAGACGCATACCAGTGATGTAAACAGCTTAACTGCTGTAATTAGCTGGTAACTTGGGTCAGCTTAATGTGGAGAAAGTATTTGAATCCTATCTAAAAAGAAACCCATCATCTCCAAAGGACATAGTAGCGACACATTTCCAAGCAGTTAAGTGCATGACCCTGTCGTCACTGGTAGGCTACTTGCATTAAAAATGATCTACCAGACAGCAAAAGGTGTTATTTACATCCCTATGGCATGCAATGAACACGTTTTTTTTTCATCCCCATCCCGCCCCGAGTCATGTATTGGAAGGCTCCAATGTTAGTGGACGAGGCGGGCCAAACGGGCGAATGTGACTGTAGGAAGTGTGAGAAAGTGAATAAGTTCTTCAGGAAAGTTCTCTCCTGGATGAGGGGAGCGGCGGAGTCACTCTCAGGCCACCCTCAGGCCACCTGTGCAGTTCATGGTTCAGTCGCTCGGTGCCGGAACGATGCAGATGTGGAGGAAGTTGTCCGGATGGCTCAGGTGCTCGCTCAGCCACTGGACGGGGGTCTCCAACAGCGGCTCGATGCCGTGAATCACCACTTGGTATTTCTTTGGCTCGTCTATAGTAGAGACAGAGAGAGAGAGGGAGAGACTAAGACAAACAAGCGATGGTCGCTGAAAGAACAGATGAACTATGGGTGACTTTTACCAGCCTGTCGGTCAGTGAAATGTTCTTTTGCCTACTTTTCTAAATGTGCCTGCAAGTCCTCTATCCATCATTTTGTCTGAAAGATAGGAGGGCAGTCAGGGGTTCAAATGGTCACAGACAAGGACTAATGAGTCTCCTTCTGGTTGAGTGTGTACTGCATTTGCGTGTGTGTGTGTGCGCGCGTGTTAAATATATATATATATATTTTTTTTTTTTTTTAAATAAATAAAAATTGTGCATTTTCTTCTGAGTAAATCATTGCTTTGAAAGTCAATTTCCCTCTTACACACACACTTTTACTGTAAGCCCCCGAACCACATCGCTACATCCCGTGCCCAACGATCTGGCCGGCTTTCACGGATGAGGTCATGAATAGTTCCACTGTTTGTGCTGGAAAGCGCACAACAGCCACTGTCTCTCCATCATCTTTTACTCATCGCGATCAACGCTGAGCTCACACTGGAAAGTTGAGGGCAAGCGCTGGAGGCAGTAACATAAACCTGCTGACCTGCGGGAAGGAGGTGAGGTTAAGTAGCTAATGCAGCAGGGGGAGACCAAACTGCCGGCTCAGCCACCAACGCGCTGACCTTCTCCTAGCACTGAACAGAATCGTGATGATCTGCAACAGCTTGAACCAACTCGGGAGACTTTCAATAGCCTGAGATCTCTGCATCCTGTGTATACCATGAAATATGCACATATAAGGCATGCTTCCACCGAAGTTACAAAACCTTTTGAGGAAACCAAACGCATTGCGGAAACTCTGCCGGTCGGTCCACGTTACTTTTGATTTAAAACTAAGACTTTAGCTATACGCAGGTCTTTAAAAATAGCCAGTAAGAGGGTCGGTCATTCTGTGAAGGTTACACCTGACCAATAAGCAACATTCAGCCTGACGAGGTCCACTGCGCAGAAAAGTACCTACTCTGGAGCAGAAACTAAAAAGGTTCTTGGAACTACAGCCCATACTATTCCTAAACTTTTTGGTCACATGACCCTTGTCGCTTGATATAGGAAAAGGTGTCTGGCATTAGGGGTCAGCAGAGGTCTGTTACTAGGCGACCAGCAGAGATATGCCAAATTATAATTATTATTATTATTTTTTTTAGCTTGCCAGCATGGCCGCTACTAAATCGCTGGAAGGTAAACGGCCTAACAGTACAACAGGTTTAGATGACAGAATTACATAATGAACAAGATGACATCATAACCCTTGAACACCTGAAAAGCCTAATCTGAAAGCCTTTTTTGTAGTAGCTGCTGTTTAATAGGCTGCCGTTTTACAGACCATGACGTGGATCTTGGGCAGTTTAAGAAATTAAATCGAGCTAAATATCTCTGACAAGTACACATTACTGTGGGTGAATAATCAAAAATGCACAAAAACAAAATCTTAAGCATTGTAGTTTGTGATTACAAATTATAATATTGCCTCCTTGTGATTAGCTTTTGTTTGAGAAAGTGAGTTTTTACCTTCCATGATCTGTGATATGAAATGAATACACACACTCTGGGGCAAAAATAAATAAATAAATAAATGGGCCACGAAAACGTTTAGCTTAGTGAAATGTAGTATTTTTTTAATTTAGTGATGAATAAAAAGTTAACAAACAAGTAAAGACTGAAGCAACATAAGTTAATTATGGAATAGCTTTTCCTTTAGATTTTTTCCCAATAGTCTTTGACATGTCCATGTGTAAAAGACTGTCTGCAAGTTTACCCCAATGTTGTTTCATTCAGTTTTAAATGGTCTCCCAGTTGGTCAGCAGTGGAACACATTTGTCCAGTTAATTTGTTGTTAATCTGAGACCAGATGTTCTTAATGGGGTTTAAATTAAAAAAAAGAGGAGAAAAATAAATAAATAAATAAATTCCTGCACTTTTTTTTTGCTTGGCCCATTCCTTTTTTTTTTTTTTGTATAGTGCTAATGTTAGCCTATAATTTTATACTGCCACAAAAAATAACAACAAAAAAAAAAAAAAAGCATTTGAACGCTGTTATTTTACGCTTCATTTTTGCTTATTTCAAATCTTTCTTACTGAAATAAAAATCCATTCTCGTTCTGAACTGGCAAGTAAGGTAAATGGGTGCCACCTACAAACCCACACTTGTAGTTTATTGTAGAACATGTTGGCTAATTTACTCGGTTATGGCTCATTCTCGTCCAAGTGCTCCAATGCAACAGACAGTAATTAGCACCCACACACACATCATGCCTGGTAAGTAGACTCCATCAATCAACCTGTGACAACTTTTAGCTGTGAGCCAAGCAGAGGGCCAGGGGTTAACGCTAGGGCACAGAGAGTGAGAACAGGGAAGGAGACACACACACGGGACAAAGTTGGCGTCAGCCTCACGGAGGCCACGCCCTATCGTCCACTCATACCCAACTTTAATTTGGAGTAAAGTGAGGGGCGGAGCTCCAGCGGCTCGATATGACTAACCGCCTGACCGTTTTAATCCTGGCCCTAGTGCAAAACAAAAATGCACGTACACATCATAACAGGATAACTGTTAGAAGGGCGGTTTAGCCGTTAAACAGGTCAGAGAGGTTAAACAGAAGGAAAAAGACGAACCGCCAAAACAAAACTATTTAACAAGTGTCCACGATAACCTTTACAGATATGTTATCTGAAAAAGTCATTTATGATGTGTCTAATAACCCATTAACCTATCAATCTATCTGAAACAAAGCTGCACAAGTTCAATAGCTGAGGCCTTGTTTTCATACAGAGAAAGAAGCAGGAAAATCCATGTAATGTTCTGCGATTGCCAAGCCACAATACTCAAAAAAAGAAGGAAAAAAAAAAAAAAAAAAGGTTGAAGGGCTCTCCTTCTCTTGAAGCTGGCCTTCATATTTTCTCTCTCGGAGGGTGGGTGCGTCCCCTCAATCACTCTCAGTATGACACATGGGGAAATTTACTGACAGTGCAAAAACAACACGGCCATACAGTGGATCCTAAAGTGAGCTCACATACCCACAGGTGTTCCTACACACCAGACAGCTGCTGTGTCTACACGCACGGCTGCTCAGATTATACGGGCAAACCTTGGAATCGTCTTGATCACCTTTTTCTCTATGGACCGTTTTTAATGTTTACTAGTGGACCCATACTAAAATGATATGTCCAATGTGAAACTTGGTTAGAGAGTAACAAGGTGAAAAAAGAAGAAGGAAAAAAAAAAGAAAAGTGTTTAAAATGACTGGTCTTTGCAAATATGAAACTAAACTGTGATTTAAGTCGCTGTCAAACCTCCACCCTCCATCTCTCACTCCCACCTGCCGACACACACCTGTCATCAAAAGGATCTCAAAGCATTGGGTTATTATTTATATCGATAGTAAATGAGATTAAGATAAGATGTATTGGGTATTAAAATATATTTTACAACTGTGTTGCTATAAAATCTCAAGAGACTGTCTGGGCAGTGATGGCTCAGTGGCTAAGGTTTAGGTGATTAGGGGTCAGTAATTAGGGTTCAGTGATTATGGTCCCAGGCTACTGATCAGAAGGTTGTGAGTTCATCACCACCACCATGCTGCTAATACTGTGCTCTTGAGCAAGGCCCTTAACCCTCTAAGCTTCAGGGGCGCTGCATCATGGCTGACTCTGCGCTCTGATCCCAGCTTCCTAACGAGCTTGGAAATGGAAGAATTTCACTGTACTTGTATACAGTGGGGTCCAAAAGTCTGAGACCACATTGAAAACCTCAAACTTGGAAATAAACAAAAGTTTTAGAATGTTGAAATATTTAAAACAAAGAAAATGAAAATGAAGAAGAAATATTCAAGATTTTGCACGATTTCTAGGTCACAATTCAAATTTAAGCAAATTCGTGACATTGACCATGTTGACGCCTTTTTATGAAAGGTCAGATTTCCTTGAGTCTTATCATCAGAGGCTTGTTTAAGTTCATCAACTTGTAGCCGTTGTTCACCTATTATAAATAAGGCTGTGCCTCAGGTTTTCAGCAGAATGTTTCATACTAGGTAGCATTGTGACAGTGGGAAATATGGCATCAGAACTAAGTGAAAGTGTCAAAAGTCAAATCGTTTTTCTCAGCAAAGTTGGGCTTTCTCAGCATCAAATCATGGCTAGACTGAAAGTTCCTAAGGGGGCAGTGCATGGCACTCAAACGCTTTGCTGAAACAGGATCAGTCGTATCCAACGCACGATCAGGCAGACCAAAAGTGAACACAGCATCAGAAGAGCAATACATAAAGCTTTGTTCAGTGAGAGAGAGAACAGCAACTTCATCACAGATACAGATTGTGCTGAACAAAGAACGAGAGACTCCAATCAGCAAAAGTCGTGGCAAAAGAAGGCTAGCTAGTAGTGCTCTCAAAGACGAGTAGCGTGTCAAACACTTCGCAGGAAGGGAAACAGTGACAGTGGTTAGAGCACTAGGCTACTGATCAGAAGGTCATGGGTTCAAGCCTCAGCACCGCCAAGCTGCCACTGTTGGACCTTTGGATTTGGCCTTAACTCTCCCTGCTCCAGGGGTGCTGTATCATCTCTGACCCCAGCTTACCAACATGCTGGGATATGTGAAGAATGAATTTCACTGTACTGTACTTGTATATTTATATGTGACAATAAAGTATTATTCTATGAGTAAAAAATTATATATGGCGGACAGAACTGTCGCTCCGATACAATATTGTGATATCGAAAAAGATTAGGTGATTATCTTGATACATATGTTAGTTAGTTTCTGGACAACATATACTGAAGATTTAAAAATAAATGCTACAGTTTTCCTATAAAATCTCAAAAGACAGCCTGGGACAACGGGACACAATTTTGCATCAAGGACGACGACACAATGGGAGAGAGAAAGAGAAGAGATGGAGAAAAGAGGACGAGTGCTAGCTAGAGTTTTCAGTAGATAGCAAATCCATTGGGACCTCTTATTCAATCGGGTTTAATTAAAGAGCATAGAGAGGAAGTCTGAGTGTGTGTGTGTGTATCGGTAATTGCCAAATGCTCAGTGAAATGTGTATTGTGTCTTTTCCTGCTACTTTCTAATTAAGTTACAGATCAAGTTCAAACTCTTTTTGCTATTTATGAGATAATCATCTTTTATGCTATTGATTCAAGTGTGACAGATCTGTTGAGTAACAACACTGCTAACGAGAAACAGAAGATTGCTTACAGGCTGATTTTATTACCCACACTTCAGTCTGTCATTCCTGGCTTTGTATTTTTTGAGTATTCAAAAATGCTTAAATGTATTTTAAAAGTTAAAACAAGCTGTATCCAAATGTAGTCGATCATCTAAGACATGTTTGGTGTCTGAAGTTTGCTTCTTTAGTTTTGCACTGGAACAACAAGGCTAATGTAGCCTTGTAGCTAAGATGTTTACCTCAAATGGCGTTGGCGAGTTGTTCATCTCAAACAGACTTGCTTATGTGGTAAAATAGACAAACAGAAAAAAGTTACAAAGCTGAAAACAATCATAGCTCCATCTCTGAAGCCGAATCACTTTCTTCCTCAGCACACAGTTTGGTGTCGCTCCGCACCACCATCAGACTCAGGTAGGAGGCACGACCCAAAGTTTGAAAGCGGAATTGTACAATACAAATGATTCGTGTGATAATAATAGTTTGTTAGATTTATTTTTTTTAATATGACTTATTCTGCTATTTTATAAAACTGAGCCAAACATCACCACTCACCAAATATGTCTTGGACGACTGACTACATTTTGGGTAAGAGGGACATTGTGTACATTTGAACTGTTCCTTTGAAGAGAAAAATAACTAAACACTCATTTGTGTTTTGCTTTTCTACCTCATTGCAAAAAACATGTCGATAGCATTTTTGCACATTATGATGGAAGCCCAGCTCATCTAAGGGTGCTTTCACATATGCAGTGTTTAGTCCGTTTGCATCGAATCCTGTTGCGTTTTCCCCCTTGGTGCAGTTCGTTTAGGCAGGTGAGAACACGGCAAATGCACTCGGGTGTGGACCAAAACAAGTCTGAGCAAGTTGGTCTCGGATCGGTTCAAAGCGAACTCAAGCGCAGTTCGATGGCGGTGAAAAAGCGATTCAACCCTGAATGGACTCAACTGCAGGAAGTGAACCAAACATGCTGTGTATTTTGGGTTGCAGGTAGCATTTTTTTTAGATGCGAGCTGCTAAACTAACCCTTGAGGTGCAAACTGAACCAAATGACAGAGCTGCAGAAATGCGATGTGTTTTGGATTTCTGGACCATAAAACCAAAAAAAGAACAGCAATGCTGGATCAACAAGCCATGCTAGTGCACAAAATGTTTTAAACTAGTTATTTATCTAATTATTTAAGAATTTATTGAGCACCAGCTCTGTGTTCTCTGTGCTCAGTTGATTTCCGTGATTTCTATGCGCTCTCATGTGTCTGTATGTGTCCTAAATCGCACCGTTGCCTTCCCCAGGCCGTGGCTACATTTAATGGCACTTTAATGATGGCATTTACCCCAGCACAGAAGATTCACTTTCTATTTCACTTGTCAGCTGGAATGATACGTTCAGACAATTTCTTCGAAAAGTCGTCGATATGAATGAGAGAAGAAGCAGTTTTTGGGTCGCTACTCCAGAAGATGCATAACGAGATAGAAAAGTTCTAATTAACGGCCTTTTCTAACACACATGCCTCAGAGTCTGAGATTTAATTGAATTTGGTTCATCTCACCAGTGGGAAATTAAGATAATGTTAATTAATTTTTCCATTTTATGCAGAATTTTTTTATGTTGGTTATCTAAGCTACTGTTTTTAGCAATAGGGAGCATATAATAACTTTCATGAGAGTCTAATAAGGCTTTATTACAAATGTATGCTCCATTGCTGGTAAATTAATCTGAAAGTTATATTGACATCATCCTACAAAAGGACCCTTGAGGACCCCATCCAAAGTTTTATGCTAGCTAGTTATCTACGTTATGTAAGTTATGTTTAGCTACTGCAGTGATAGCCTCTCGGTGTAACACTAATTTATTTAATACCTAGGGCTGACCCGAATAATTTGAATACTCACGTATTCATTCGTTAGGTTTGTATTCTATTCTGTATTTAGTATTCGGAAGCATTCTTTGTTTTTTTGTTTTTTCTAAGCCACAATTTTTTGCACAAACACCACACAGTGCATGATTTCAGAACATCTATTTGTGCTGTAGATGGTGCAGCTTCTGAGCTTGCTATATCTTCATCCCAATGTGAATCAAGTGAAGCTGAAGAAATTCAAACAGAGACAGATTTCAGATTTAGACACTGTAGATACTGAGCATGTATTGGAACACAAGCTTTCAGCCTTGTTCTTATGTATGCAAACAAGTTCAAGTAGGTTTTTATTGTCATTTCTCCATATACCTCGTATACATTCAATTGCATGTGTCAAAAAATGCCTCTCAGAAGATCAATGACCATGTAAATGACATTCAGTCAATCTCAAATGTAAATACCTGTCATGCAATTGAGGAAGTTCTGCGCAGACATAACTGCAACATTGATCAGTCAGGTATTGCTGATATAGCAGATGCTGTTCACAATTCAAACCCATTTTTGAGTACTACCACTGAAAAAGGTCCTATCTACTGATCATAAAATAAATATCTATTATAAAAACAATTTCAGTGTAATTGAATCTTTTGAATATGTTTTTAAAAGGCCAAAGAATCACACATTTGTTCATGTCCCTCTTCTGAAGGCACTGAAGACGCTATTGAGTCAACCTGAAATATTTGAGAAGACTCTTCCAAAAAAGTGTTTTGATGGTGAGTATTTCAAAGAAAACACACTTGTTGGTGGCCAAGATTTCAGTCTTTCACTTGGTTTATATGTTGATGATTTTGAAGTAACAAACCCTCTGGGTACCCCTCGAAAAAACACACAAAATAACAGTAGTGTACTGGGTCATTTTGAATTGGGCTTCACAGTATAGATTAAGTCTAAATTCAATTCAGTTAGCACTGCTTGGAAAGAGTATTGAAGTCCGAATGTATGGCTATGAAGCATTTTTTGAACCCCTTTTACATGATTTAAGGAGTCTTGAGCAGGATGGAGTGTTTGTTAAACAGATGGGTGAGAGTGTTAGGGGAACAGTGCTCACTGTGTCTGCAGACAATCTTGGAGCACATGGACTTGCAGGGTTTCAGGAGAGTTTTCGTGAGGAGAAATTTTGTAGATTTTGTCTGGCCTCTTTGAATGACATTCAAACCACAGCTTTGAGTCAGGGACTTTTTCACCTTAGAAGTTCAGAGCAACACAATGGCTTTGTTGCAGAGTTAAAAAGCAACAACACACTGACAAATGTGAACGGTGAAATCCAAATGTGTTCTCCAGAAACACCTATCCTTTTTTCACACCATTACTGGCTTCCCTCCAAATGTACTCCATGATCTGTTGGAAGGGATAGTGCTATTTGAGTTAGCTTTGTGTCTGCATAAGTTGATTGCTGATAAGCACTTTACCTTTGATAAGCTGAACAACGCAATAAAGTGTTTTCCATGCCGTTTTTCTAATAGGATTAACTCTTCCTAAAAAAATCCCCAAGACCCTTTTCTCAAAGAAAACCATTGGAGGAAATGGTCATGAAAATTGGACCCTCCTAAGACTGATATCTCTGATGGTGGGTGGTATGGTGCCTGAGGGTGAAAAGGCATGGGAATTGATTATGGACTTGAAAGACATTGTGGAGTTAGTGGTTTGCTCAAAACTGTCGTATGAGTCAATCTGTTATCTAGAGAGCAAGATTTTAGATCATCGTCGGTCTTTCCTGATGAGAAACTGCGACCAAAACGTTCATTACCTCGAGCATTATCCACACTTGATTCGTTGTTTTGGTCCAATAGTTGATCTGTGGACAATGCACTTCGAGGCAAAGCACAGCTTCTTCTTGTGCATGATGTTCATAATTTCAAGAATCTACTCAAAACATTGGCAAGCAAACACCAGCTAATGATAGCTCATGCTCTGGACTCGCAAAGCTTCTTTTAACCACCACTACATGCTGAAAAAATCAAAGTGGTTAAAGTATCCTTACTTTAATTGAGGCTGAGGACAGTAGTTGAGAACAAGTGTGGAAACCAGAGTACTGTGTCACTAGCCACAAGTGCAACATTGCAAGGGATCAGTAAAGGAATGATTCTGTCTATCGGAAACTGTGGTGGATTGCCAGAGTTTTGTCGAATTCATAGCATTCTGATTGTTGGAACAGAGATCACATTCATGGTAGAGAAGCTTTCCTCATGGTATATTGAACATTTGCGGGCATATGAGGTTGTTGGAAGTATCTACAGTGAAGTTGCCATTGT
>JAOUQW010000021.1:11945293-11960397 GCA_028565825.1 Olivaichthys viedmensis
AGGGTTTATGTAAGGAGACGAACAGAAGAGAGATTGATACCACAGTGGATCAAAACAACAGTGAAACATGGTGGTGGGAATATTCAGAAGTTAGACACCTGCACTGAATCGACTACACCCTGACAAAGGAAAAGTACCATTCGATTCCTGCATGTGGAGAAGGATTCATAATGACCCAAATGACTCAAAGCTTCACAAGAACTACTTGAAGACCAAAGAAGAGACAGTCATGGACTTTCCGTACCTCAACCCCGTCGAACATTTAAGGGGGCACTTCAAGACCGGAAAAGCCAAGCATCCAGTAAGTTCACTGAAACATTCTCAAATCATGCTGGGATAATATGGATCATCAGGTTTTGAGAAACTTGAGGAGTCCATGCCGTCATTAAAGCAAAATGGGGACATACCAAATACTAAGAAATTCATGTAGATATTTCAAAAAGATTCTACTTTTCACTCAAATTGTTATGCTGATAAGATCATTTTTAATGAATTTTTGTGTATTAAATTAGAAAAGAATAGAAGCATTTTCACTAGTGGTCTCAGACTTTTGAACCCCACTGCATGTGACAATAAAGGTTGTCTTCCGTACTTTCTGTCTGGGTCATCCCATTGCTAAGTAGTGAAGAGAACATCTCTTGCCCTTGTCTTACTGTGATACCTACAGTCTTAATCTGAGGTACACTGGCTGTGAAGGCACGAGGATGTTCTTGTAAGCACAAGCCAAAGAAAGTCTGACAGCTCTATGAACTTATCGTTGGGATCCAGTGCTTTTTATTTGTGTTATTTTGTGCTTAAAACTAAACAGCGTGCAGTTTGAATATAATCAGGTCAAAATCAATAAAATCATCAGCGGTTCTTTTCTACCCACCAGTTTCTTTTCTATACATTCTGAAACTAGTAACATTCAACCCCATAAAAAAATGGATTACACTGGTACATGTCAGACTTGATTAGGACACAATTTCTCAGTATTCGAAACCATTACATTGCGTGGGTGGATGAAGGTATGGTTTGAAGTCGGATTTCACAACACCTGTGACTGGTGACACTGACGATGCTCTAAACCAAAACAGGAAGCCTTTAAAACCAGCGAGATGTTGTGGCATCACATCTCCATTTACTATACAGACGGAGGAAAATGTTCAAGTAGTTCATGTTAATGATAGTGTTCATGTAAATATGCTTGCACTTGGACTGAACCATTTGGATTTGCTTCCTATGGGACTCCAACAAATTACCCCGATGATGCAATGATTGTCTTCTGCAAGACCTATACCTGGAATGCACTGACAAGCTCTAGCACCTCCGGTTCTACTAAACAGTCGTACTACTTGTTTATCAAAGTTTTCTAGCTTACAAGCAGATGATGCATAACAGAACTGAAACTTGAAGTCATGGAGTACAGAGATGAGCTGACAACACAAGGCAGATAATCTGGAAGTGAGTACGTCATGGTTACTCCACCAATTTGCCAGGAGAACATGGCCGTTACAGAGTGAATATTCTTTTCGTCTCTAAACACATGTGAATATTTTGCATTAAGACGCACTTAATTGAGTGATCGATTAGTCGGTTTGGCACCATCATACATCTCTTTATAGAGAACAGGCTTCCTTGTTGTTGTTTTTTTAAAACGTGAATTCATAAGAACGAACTTTTTACAAACCTACAGCTTATGCCAAGCCAGTAGACTCAGACTTTCACTGGACCCCTATGCTATGCTATGCTATGGGTCCCCCCCTTTAATAGTTTTTCTTAGTAGACATACACAGTCCAGGGTGGTTTCACACCATCTTCATCTGAACAAAACTAGATCGTGGCCCATTTAAAAACACTGGTCTTGGACCACTGGTGTGGTTCATAAACCATGGAATTGCCCACCACTCTATCTACAGGACGTTATCAAGCTTAACATTGTATTCTGTATGTACACCAACAGGACACACATGCTCACAGAAGGCTTTTCTTCATGTTCACCATTTTCTCCTATTTTAGAATAATAATGAAGACATTAACACTATGAAAGAACACATTATGGAATTATGAAGTGACCAAGAAAAGTGTTCAACAAATCCAAACTCTCTTATATTTTCTATTATAAATTGTTAACAGTGTTCCTGACGAAGCTCTGCACACTCTCGGCATCTTCTCAACCAGCTTCATGAGGGCGCTTCACCCGGGAGGCTTTTCTTAAACTTCCCAAATAGACCGAGCCACTCGTTGTTCTGCTTCTCCTAACACTCTAAATCATAAACTACTCGTTTTGAGGAAACAATTCAATTTTAAGTATTTAATGTTGTTGACAAATTTCAATATACATACAGCACGTATCTAAGACGCATGAAAACGTAAAACAAAACTTCAATAAAGAAACTAGTGAAATCCAATTAATGGTGACCTTGTGAATCAGTTTCTTTGTGATGCCTTATTATTATTCATTATTATAATAGACACTGTAAAAAACTAGGAAGCAACTGTAGCGTCACTGAAAACACACTATGGCATTTTGTTCCAATATGGTGGTGAGACAAAATTTGAATTTGTGCTATTCATGGCCAGGATCTAGGGGAAAATAGGGCACAATCACAGGCAATACTGTTAACGACTCAAAACATTGTATACTGTCACTGAGAGGTTTAAGCAGTTCCTAAAGCAGAGGAATTCTCCTAAGGCAGGCTCTTCATTCAACAGATAATCATTAAATCCAGATGCTAATCATAAAATCCAGGAAAAAAGGCCTCAGAGGAGCAGAACATTTAACTGCTTCTCGAGCAGCCCTTTGAGGTTGCTGTTGATACACCCAGCACACTGCGGTTGAGTGCTGCAGAGCCGAGAAGCCAAACATTAAAATGTTCTTGCTCAAGCATAGCCAACACTTTATTTGTTCAAACCGCAACTCCTCATTTCTCATCATTTACACGGCCAGAGAGGCCAAAGATCTGGCTGTACGAGACAAACACAAACATGGCGCTGATGACGGGATATTGTGGAAGCCCCAAATTTCTGTATAAATCTGACTTGTTATTCCAATGAAGTGTTCGGCCATGATTCTTTTCTGTGTGACTGACCCCTTTCCACTGCCATGGTCTGAGACGATCGGCGAAACGCTGTGCGTAGCGAACTGGAATGCCCCGTCTGTCACACACACACACCCACCCTCAGCCTGAGAGATCTGAACGAGAGCACGCTCTTAGTGTGCTGTGAAGATCGAGAGCTCGGTAGTGATACTGAGTGTGGATAAGTGGGTGGGCCAGCTGTAGGTTTCCCCACTAACAGCGTGGGCTGATGTGAAGGTTCGATGGGCGGGGGCTTTTCTGAGCAATTCATTTATTTGAAATAATACCACCACTGCACAGCTTCTAAGAGGATGGTTAAAAATTTTTTTTTTTTTTTTTTAAATACAAAAAAAAAAAGAAAAAAGATTTTCACTGTTCCGACCGACTTCTAAAGCTAAGCGTGGGGATTTCTCAAAAGCTGGGCTTGTTGACGTTTTGAAATCTCGCAGGCTGAAAAAAAAAGCGTGGGAGAGGGTGCACTCCACTGCATGTCTCTGCTTATCCACTCTCAACTGCTTACAGCCAATGAATAGAGTAGTCTTTTGTGTCTGAGGCCCGATGCTAATTAACAGCAATTGTTGATCTTAGCATTGGTAGGCAACGAGCATTCTTGGCCCCCGGTCTTGCTGTTTTCTTGGTGGGAATCCCCAGCTAAATTAGCCCAGCGTGTTGTACCAAGTCACCCTTGAGGTTTTTCCGACATCAAAGCCTTTCCATGAACTAATATATATATATATATATATATATAAAAATAAAGGCGTACGGGAAAAGGTTTGGTTGACCACTTATCACCAGAAAATGCAGCATTTACTCCTCAATGTCTACATCCATTAGACATTCATAGGCTTTTTGCAGAATACTCTGTAAAGAGTGTGTGTGAGCCAGGGCTCATTTCTCCTGATCTAAACCCACTTACGGTGCCTTATCAGAGTCCTTCATCTCCTCAACAGGGAAGTGAAGGAACCCAAACAAACAGCAATGGGAACAAAGCACCACTTTCACTTTCATGCCACTGCACAGAGAGGGAGAGTGTGTGTGCGTCACTTGTGATGGTCCCATCACTTTCATGTGCCGTCCCAGATAAGTGGACAATGGCAGCGAGGAACACAGCGCCCGCAGGTGAGACAGCCTGCATGGTGGAGCGCATTTGACTTCCTCTGAGGAGAAAGCCACACAGCTCCTGTTTTGGCTGTGAACCTGATTCATACCCCCTGCTTTCCTTCTCCCTTTTCTCCAGTTTTTCTCTTCTCGTCTTCTTTGTCACGCATATCTTTCATCTCTGGATTAAATCTGAGAAGGGCTGGTGCACAATAAAATGACAACGATCTTCCCGTCAAACAACATTTCCTTAGCATAATAAGACGTCTACCATCAAACACCTGTGTGCGCGTTTGTGTTTAAATGTTATGACCTACCATCCTGGCATATGGCTGCAGGAAGCACCTCTTTGAGCAGATCTCCCAGGGTGAGCGTGTGGCCTGTGGCAGAAACAGGCCGGAACAGCTTCTGGATGAACGGCCTGTCACTCAGCGTCTACAGCAGAGAAGCAGACACAAGGTTGTGAACTGTAAGTGCTTCCAGCAGCTCTTTACTGTTTAGTGTAACAGAAAAAATAAGTCATTTTCTATGTCCTATTAGAAACAAATATGAAAGCAGGACACACTGATTTCCCACTGATTTGGACATTAAAACCAACGGTGCAGTCTAATTCTGACGTGATCAAGCCTACAGAGGGTACTTGAAAGGGTGAAACACAGCCATTTGTAGTGTCATTCCATTTATTTTTTTTCAAAGGGTCTAAACTGTCATTTCTGAAGGGAACAACTGATGAACACTTCACTCCCTGAGATTTTTCTCCTCATTCGGTCTAAGCTGCAGCCTGTAACCTTCGGAGGGAGTAGGGCGTAGGGGAGTAGTCATGATCACTTCAGAAAGAACCGCAGTTATTGTTCAGCACGACACTACAGAACTTCATGTTCCAAATGCCGGGACATAAAAGGTACAGTCAGAGATTTTGGCATAAGTTAGCTAAACCCAGCTGTTTTGAAACTCAAAATTTGAACGAGTAAGACGCCTCCATCCAGTATTCTCTTCAAAGCCACGCCCCCAACACAAATATGCACTGCCTAGGCTAAAATGGTTGAACAGTAGTGCAAGAGGGGGAGCTTCCTGAATTGACAAGCAACATAATTGACAGGAAAGTAAAGACGCCTCCGTGTCCTGATTGGTTGGATATTTGGTGGTCCACATCATTTGTTGTTCCCCTTGTTTACAGACCCTGGGGTACCAAAAACCACTGGAGTTTCTCCTCTGAGCAGACATTTTAGTGACGTTGCCAGAATATGAGGAGCTAATTATTACAAAAGTGTAATTTGCTGACATCAACTTTAAGGTCCATCCAGTCAGATCTCATGCAGAAGTGTACCCCCCCCCCCTAAAATAAACTACATCACACAGTTTTTTGTCATTTCCTACTGACATTCCCATCACCAGCTGTTAGGAAGGAAAAAAAAAAAAAAAAAAAAAGTAGTTTGGTTTCTAAATCAGCAAATTCATTTCACGGCATCAATTCAATCCGGTGCTGCCCATTAACTGGCAAGTCATAGGGGAAAACAATTAACTAGTTGTGGATTCTCAAATCGTACAGATGCGCCAGATCCGCCCCCGGCCGCAGGCTGAGCGGGAAGCTGGGGATCCCCACATCATCATGATTTAGCGTGTGTTATCCAGCTTAGTGCTAGCACTCTGCAATGACTAAACAGTGTCTAGCAGGATTCATCCGGTGTTGAAACCAAACCAGTTTTATTTCCAACTGGCGCTGGGATCTAAAGAGAAAACTGATTTTAAGGAAAACAAAAAAGCCATGGCAACAACACTAGAAAAGCACCCAAAAAAACCCAAAAAAACATATACAACGATGCAAATGCTGACCTAAGTGAAGTTACATTTCATAGATAAATATTAGGACAGAAATGTAGGAAAAAAACGACGACTACACTGAGGCGTGAATTGAGCTCTTCAAAAGCCTGTTTAAGGAGATTTTACAACAGTTCTAAAAATTTGTATGATTGCTGAAAGAAAAGATTTGCATACGACAGAAGAGTCAAAAAATACGTTTTTATGTTGATTCATTTTTCAGTTACAGGGACTAATTACTAAAACTGAACTTTGGACAGCTGTGCTACTTTATAGTCTGCTTTTATTTGCATTGAAAAACAACTTGGTGCTGTCAAATATGAATGGAGAAGCCTGGCCGGATGCAAATAGCTCCTTCCTTGCAAGGCCTTGACTTCTGATTTCCAAGGTGTAGAGTGCTGGACAAGGTTTAAGTTATCAGCCAGCTCTGCACGCAGTCAGCGACCGAGGATGTCAAAAAGCAGGCTGACAAACAATAGAAGCCCACGGTGTGAAATGGTGTGAAAAGGAAACCGGTGACGTGAACGGCTCAGGTGTTGCAGCTGTAACTAAAATCCCCGAGCTCCAGGAAGGGAAGGTGGCTCAGGATGCGTCGCTGCCAGATCGCCTTACCAGAAAACCTGACTCACCATGCGAGTTAGCGGCAACTTGCGTGTGATTAGCTCCAGGGTCTGAGCGGAGAGAGTGCGATAAGTGACAGCTACTTTGATGCATTTTTAAATGCCACAATCAATTATTGAGGCCGGCACCGGCGCAGAGGCCAATTAATACTGATGTGAAGCGCGATACTATGGGCGCCGACACTTTCTTTTCAGTTCCCAGACACCCAAGCTGGCAGGAGACCACATGGGCAACGAAGCATCGTTAGCCTTTCTCCGAACACCGGGCGCAGTGAAGGGTACGTTTTAAACCGACCTCTTGTTCCTAAGTAAAGACTCAGCTTTTTGCTAGGGGGTCACAATATAGAGATTATCCCAGAGCACTGGATTGCATTGTAAATCAAGCCAATCGTCAACAACAATTCAAGAGGTTCATTGCTAGCGCTTGAACATTTTTAAAAGACATCCTTAATTTGTATGCGTAATAAGCCATTCGTCTTTTGTTTTTGCATTTTCCATTCCTTTTCTAACAAATGTGTAAGCAACCCATCAGTTAACAGTGACTGCTATGCTACTGAAGTCAAGTGTTTCGTGTGTTTACATGTGTGGACGTCACAAGTGTCGCAATGTTTCAGTAGATCTAGCTGCCTTTATAACCAGGTCACTCTTATTCCATAAATAGTAATCGCATTAAATTAGGGGTCTGTTTGAGACACACCCACACACTTTGTGCTCGGAGCTCGGAGTGAGCCTTGACCCAGAACTGGAAGACACTTCAGGTCACCTAATATCATGTGACAACTGTTAGAAAGGTGCAGCACATCCGTAAGCTCCGATAAATGAATAGGGCAACAATTAAAAACTCTGGAATAGTGTTTTAGAGAACATTAGGAGCGCAAGGTCCATCAATGCTTTTTAACCCAGATTGAAAAACCTACTGCTTAACCTGGTCTACTTGCCATTTTTTTGCTCTTTTATCTTATTAAATATACTTTTCATAACGTCTACTCACTTTCATAAAATGATTGGTGATTCATTATTTATTCTAAATCGTTTCATTGCTGTGCTTCATCATAAACACAGAGTTTAATATTTTAATCATTTTATATGTAAAGCACTTTGCATGTTTGTTCTCAAAATAGAACGTGTTATATGACAAAGACGATCATATTATTTTAGGGACACGGTTTTGCATGACTGTTGATTTATTCGTCATGTTGCAGATGAAATGCATACACGTGGACTTAATGGACCTAAATGGATTAGTTCATTGCCACTAAACTGTTACTTATTGCTCATCAACGCTAAAGCTAAACACTAACTTCATCTAGTGATTTATTAGCTATGCAAACAATAAATAAACAAAAATCCTGCAGGTTATGGCCAACTCCCTACAATGTACTCAACGATATAATTTCCCGTCTGGCATTATGCCTCCAGCGATTCCCGGGAATGTGCGTGATATCATCCTGCTAGGAACAATGTTGTAAGAATCGATAAACACACACTGTGTACGCAAAATGCTTCAAAAGTTCCACTTTTACCTGTTGTAAATATTGAGTGATATCTGAATATAAGTGCTAAAAAGTTTGCAAATAAATAAATAAAATAAAATAAAATAAAATAAAAAACACCGTACCCCATGCACACACCAGAACTTACTGGCAAGGTTCCTAATAAATAAACAGGAAGTTTGCTAAATGCTCCATGTACTCCATACATAAGTGTTTGTCATGCAGACAGCACCCATTTTCCCATAAACCTCAGCCTGAAATAAACTTGATCAGAGGGTTTATAATCCTTATTAGAAAGTTTATCATATACTTTGTAACTGTAATGAAACACAAAAAAAAAAAAAACTGAAAAATGTTGCCTACTGCACATTTATTCCATGTAAAACTAGCTATGCATACGTAAAAAAATAAAAAATAAAATAAAATAAAAACACTTCTCAACTGCAACGGCAAGTAAAATCAAATTTATTTTTTTAATGGTACTAACTGAAAAGCTCAAAAAAATACGCGAATAAAGAAATAAATAACTGAAGCACAAGTCTACTTTAAAGAGTTCTGCGAAAACAATTCAGTCTGCAATGAGCTCAATAATTTAGTGTTTTCTTTAGAGAACACTGAAGAAGTAAACACTAAAGAGTAAAAACATAAAGCAGATGTCTTCAAACATCAAGGCTCTCTTTTCCACACACAGAACATGGCTATTTCTGGGCTAAACAATTCCATCAGTGAAGATTACCGTTTAAATAAATACTACAGGTTTCCTTTCCTCCCAAACAAATGCCATTCAATTGCAAAAACACTGACTGCAACCCCATCTAGTGGTCGAGAGTATACTGCAGTGGGTGAATCCCAAGTAGTGCAGTTCAGTACACAAGACAAATTATGATGTAGACAAATGACAAACATTTTCAATACCTGGTATATCCTGAACGGTATATAGCGAAAGCCGCCCTCCTCGGTTGGGTATTCCATCAGTTTGCGGTTCATGGCCCAGAACTGGTCAAATTTATCTGCAGAACAAATTCATCACATATTGTCATTGATCTGTCGAGCTGTCCAACCGGCGCTAAATTACAGCCCAAGAAAAAGCGCTATATTTCTGATACAGGGTTTACAAACAGCAGGTTCATACCGGCTCGCCCACCAAGTGCTGACTGGTCGTTTTTGTTTTTTTCTCCAATTCCGCGGCCTGCTCTATGGCGCTTGTTTCCTCAACAACCGAATTGAACTTTTGATTCCATATTTTAAAAGATCAACACTTTGAAACTGTACCTTTCTCATCCTTTTGCCTGTACATGCAAGAGCCATCGGTGTGTCTGGAACACACTCCCTAGCCAACTATCATGAAGACACAGTTGGATCATGAAACTCTATTTCGACCTTTCACTTTCCACGGCGAGTATCTGCACCTTAAATTAGATAGCGAGCCGTTTCTGTTTTCCTATCAGTCTAAACACACCGAGACTCAGAGTTATGTCCCATTCGTTAAATAGCATAACCCGATTTTAAAAAGCATCCGTATTAATACGACCGTATTCAACTTTGAGTCCATATTTGAAGGGTCAAGACCGAGTCGTGCGTACGCAGCAGCCGGTCACTGCATGGCCTGCATAACTGATATAAAATGCAGTCTTTAAACACGTTAAAATGGAACAGCTGAGACTGACATGGCTCATCATAACGCTGAACACACAGTGCTGTCCGCTGTAAGACGTGCATGCTGGTGGTTTATTAAAACTGCCTTTCGGATGGAGAATAATTTAGGTATTAAAAATAAATAAATAAATAAATAAAATCAACAGCAGTGCTTGTGAACTTTAAGCCTGAAAACATTGTCGTGCTCATTACTAATGTATCAAAGCCCTTTGCATTTATGCATCTAGAAAATAGTGTCTCGTCTTGTTTGCGTTGTTAAACTGCAGTTGGTGAGTGCAGGAAATATAACGGAGTCAGCTTATCAGCCATCCCGCTGCAAGATCACAGCCGGTAAATTACGGAAATTATAATCCAAGGCTAGCTACTGTAACTTTCTCTCCGTTTCCTGTTTGCCTTCCCATCTATTCTTCCTGTTCTTTGGAGACAAGCAAGGTCAATGTGTCTAGAACATGCTTCCTAGCTAACCATCATGAAGACAGTTGGATCCTGAAACTCCATTCAGACCTTTCACTTTGCACGGTGAGTATTTACGCCTTAAATTAGACCGTGAGCCGTTTCCGTTTTCCTGCTTCAGCTCTCTCAGTCTCACATTGGAGTTTCATACGTGCACCTCTTCTTGTTTCATTATTTGCCCCCTACTGCTTTGCAAACACTGTCAAACTAGGTGCTAACAACGTCAGGCGACTCTTACCGTTCTGCAGGCCCATCCACAGCTGCTTGTGATCTTTTTTCTGCATGTCGTTGATGACCTGGCCCTTGTGCTTAAGTGCGTCTGCTTCTTTAATGCTGGACATGAAATGGGCCTCGATCACGGAGCTGGAAGGGCAGTGGAGCAAGTCTCGCTCGGGAAAATGCTGTAAAATAGACCATGATGTTTAAATGTTACGTTTAAATATCTAGCGACAGGTCAAAAAAAAAGCTAGCAGTCCACATACCTTAAAGCGCACAGTGATACTCCAGGGGAGAGCCGTATTTGAAGCATGGAGATCAAATAATACTCCGATTGGATAGTGCCTATGAAAAAAAAAGACAAACAAACAGACAAACGGGGGCAGAACAGAATTAACACCCATTACTGGAGTGTTAAAATACTTCTCTGGGCATTATTACTTTTCTATCATATGCCTTAACCTGTACTGCCACCTTGTGGTATACTTGTGCAAGTGTTTAAGATCAAATGAGCAGGCGCAAAAATGTAAAACGTGTACCATCATAATCTAGCTGACTTAAATATTTCGTGGAAATATGGAAAAAATGCTTCAATAAAATTGGGCAAAAATGTTTTCCAAGTAAATTATAAAAACTGTGGTTGCCTACCATTTCAGAGGCGTCCCTTCATATTCAAACCACATCTCCTCGACGTCTTCGGCCTTCACAACTTTCAGGAAGTGCTTCTTGACCTTGTCAGTCACTAGTGTGAAATAACTGACCCTCGGAAGGAGGAGCTGCAGAAAGGGCAGCAGGAAAAGGAAGCACAAACGTTTATGGTCGACGAATATGAAGCAATATTAATATTACCTGCCAGCTTAGAAGATTATTTCAGCCCAAAACATAAACAAGTCTAACAACGTGTTACAAAAAAACAAACAAACAACCACATCAGGATGTAATATTCGCACAATTCATTTGTATAAAACTAACCGGGCTCCACCTGTCTGATTTGTTAACAATGTTAGCGTGTTTGAGTGTCAAATTTGCTTACAGCCACCTATACGGAGCAGGCACATGCTGATAATTAACTATATGGTACACTGTAATATTGAGAAGGCACCATAATTTTATAGACACTTCATAACATAAGCTAGTTACCACTCCTGCTTTCGATTTGAGAAATTTGAGTCCCGTTTAGTAGCACAAGACAAATATCTTATGAGGTTCCTTATTTTGGACAGATTTGAAGACGAGGTTAGTTAGCGTTAGCTCTCTCTTTGTTACAGGGGCCAAGCCTAAAAAGCCTAGCTGTGTTTTCATCTACGCTGAAAAGCTAGAAAATGTCACACTGCACTAGAAGTGATGCATGATGCCACTAAAAAAAAAATATCCTGAATGCGACGCCTGCTCAGTTTGTTTTTCTGGTACAATGCCAAGTGATGTACGTGATAAAAGCCGAGGAGATGATAGTCATGTATACCACAG
The DNA here is from genome assembly GCA_028565825.1 of Olivaichthys viedmensis. Taxonomy (NCBI): domain Eukaryota; kingdom Metazoa; phylum Chordata; class Actinopteri; order Siluriformes; family Diplomystidae; genus Olivaichthys; species Olivaichthys viedmensis. The sequence goes on from JAOUQW010000021.1 coordinate 11,957,174, forward strand.
CGCTGTTGAATTCTCGATTCTGATTGGTCAGAAGGTGTTGATTAATTTTCTGCAACTGCACGGCTCTGACAGTGACTGTCAGGGATAATGCTGTTCCATTATGTTTTCAGGGAAGAAGAGTTTGCGCTTTCAGTAACATGAAAAGCTGCATTTTATTTTTGGCTTATTAACCCCGAGAGAGAGAGAGAGAGAGAGAGAGAGAGACTGGTGAGGGAACGACTGTTTATAGCTCTTAGAACGGGGACCGAACTTGTTCCGCGAACGTTCCACAACATTGAATGTGACTATAAACAGATAAAAATGAGACAATAAGTAAGATGTGTAATCGTCGGCATATTGCTGTGGTATAAGCGGAATAAAACACTTCGGGAGCTGCCGTTATAAGAAAATAATCAACTCCGGCTTCGCGTCGGGCCGCATCACACCACCCCGCCGTTGATGATTTTTCTATAACTGCACGCCCGGTCGTGTTTTATTCCTTACATAATCGGCCTCTGGCTAATACAGAGTGCTTGTGGTTCTCACATAAAACGGTTCTGCCTCCCTCTCGGTGACCTCGTCTGGGTAAAGCATGAAGCACGCCGGTATCCGGCCGAACCAGACATCTCGAAGTATGTCTTTGTCATCTGCCATTATCGCGGCCCTCCAGGTGACACATATGATACTTTCAGCTTTAACACTGTCGAAGACAAAAACAATGGCAACTTTGCATTAAAAATTATTGAAGTGTTTCATCACCTGCTACACAAGCTACTTATCAAGACAAAGCTATAACATGACATACACCTGCTGGAATACATTTCCTCTGAAAGTGCAGCACAACGACTGAACAATAAATGTTGCCGATAAATCAGCTACTCAGAAAAGTTGCAAGTTGGTTTTCAAATTTCTCTCTGAGGAAAGGGAGCGTTACATTAAAATATTTAGTCGAGTCATAAAGTCAAGCTCAACACGGGTCACTTTTACTGGCCGCTTCATATTACCGTCATGAGAGTTCTAATGACAAAGCTAGAACACACAGTCGCTGGATAAGTCCCGCTAAACTTTTGACTCGACTGGTCAAAGTGTGAAAATTGTCACTGCAGCAGTTTTACGGCATTCTTTTAACGAAACAGGGAGCTGAAAACCTCACTAGAACATCTGAGTTAATGTTGAACATGTAACCTGTAAAAGGTGTTATTGCATCATAAAACATAAGAGCCAATCATGTTTTAGTATGCAAATGCAGGCAGGAAACACCGATTTACCAGAGAAAGGGGTGTGTAGGACTGGCGGTGTTTCCAATTTGCTTATTCATATAATCTGGATTTCTTGATGAGGGACAAAACGTAGGCGCTTAGGAGCCTTTTTCTGTTCTATAATGTTGTATAATGATATTCTGTTAAGCCGCCCCACATCATGCAAATTGTTATTCAATATAGAAGAAAAAAGTCTTCCAAACAGGTTTTGGCTGACTTTCAGGAAGTATGGCATAACGACTAAAAGCTAAATCAGTTCATCAGATAAACTGGTAGAAATTGACATCTTGTCATCTTTACACATGTAGGCCATTTGCCCCTGTTGGGTTGCCGTTACAGTTCCAACACATTCTCATAAAAAGTGAAAAGAAGTGACACCAATTATCTACTTCACAATCTGGCAGATGTCTTGTGTGGCTTTGGAGACAAACCTATCACGACAGACGGACGGTAATGCAACTTTAAATGAACTGCTTTAAATCTTTCCCGCATAAATACGTGCAATTTAGAAATTGGGGTATATAGAGATTTTTCAGGATTTAAATACATACAACTTTACTCTCATATTGTTTGCGTTAATTTGTCTGTCCTTACAAAGCTAGCTAGCTTTACTAGGTTGGCCAGCTAACTACATACACTTAGTGGCCACTTCATCGAGTACAACTACATATATGTCACTTTGACCCCGTTTACAACTGGTTATTTCATGCATCCTAAGTATCAGGATTATATCGGGATTGGGATTATCCACGTAAAAGTGGAAGTGTAAATGCACCCAAGACGCGTTTGAAACAGATTTAAAACCACGTTTACACCTGGTTGTTTCTTCTATCTGGATTGCATCCTGATCAGATTTTAACCACATGCGTTTACACTTGTAGTCAAATGCGTCTCCGATTGCCGGATTACGCGTTGATATGCAAATCAGCTCGTTACATTCGAACGCCAACTTCCTGTGTTGTTCCTGGTTTTTTGCCGCCTCAAAATCGTGATTCTTCGTGCCGTTTTTAATCTCGCTAACGCTTTTAAAAGGTGCCAACTTCAGCGCTCGTGGAGCCGTGCGTCACCTACTGGGAGGGTTTGTGGTTGTTAAATGCGTCTTGGAGAGACAGATGTATTCACACTTGTATAACATGAGGCTAAAACGCGTCTCAGAAAACCTCCTGAAGTGGTTTTGAGTGACGATCGGATTCAAAATTTGTTTCAAACACGTCTCGGGCGCATTTACACTTTCGTTTTTATGCAGATGTAATCCTGATACTCAAGACGCATTGTAAACGGAGTCAGGAGGTCCGAGACGTATTTTAGCCTCATGTTATACAAAGTGTAAACGCATCCGTCTCTCCAAGCCACATTTAACAACCGAAAAAAAACCTCCCAATGGGTGACGCACGGCTCCACGAACGCTGAAGTCGGCGCCTGTAAAACCTTAGCGAGATTAAAAACGGTACGAAAAAATAAACAAAAATCACGATTTTGAGGCGGCAACCACTTTATACGAGATGGCGTTCGAATGTAATGAGCCGATTTGCATATTAAGGTGTAATCCAGCATTCGGATTTGAGTCCGGCTAACCGGAGACGCATCTGACCACGGGTGTGAACGCATGTGGTTAAAATCTGATCAGGATCCAATCCAGACACAAGACGCGCGAAACCACCAGGTGGAAAAAACAGGGTCTTTGTGGATGGAACAAATCACTGACTAAAGGCCCATTTGTTGCCAGGCCCAATTTAACCAGCCCTCCTCCAGGTGGTGGTCCATTACCGAAGGGCGTAGAGAGGGAGTAACAGATGAGCGACAGTCAGTATCAGGTTGTTGCGTCACCCAACACAAGGACCAATCAGTGTAGATACAAGGTAGGTGTAAAGTTACCTAATAAATAGAAGAGAATAGAAAGCTCCTTTAATGTCACATATACAAGTACAGTACAGTGAAATTGATTCTTCATATCCCAGCATGTTGGTAAGCTGGGGTCAGAGGTCA
>JAOUQW010000021.1:11960497-11980774 GCA_028565825.1 Olivaichthys viedmensis
CTTGGTGGAGCTGAGGTTTGAACCCACGACCTTCTGATCAGTAACCCAGTGCCCTAACCACTGAGCCACCACTGCCCCCTATATGTCCAGAATGAAAATGTGCAGCCATAACGGCCCTTCGTGGATAAGATTGAAGAGCTCTGTTCTAAAGCATCCAGAAAGAAATAGCACATCCATATTATTAATAACCAACACGGTGGTGGTTATTTTTAGTTTTTGCATTATGTGAATAACTCAATGTGACGCACACAAAAAAGTCACGTTAGTGCTTTCAAGACGTCCAGACGAATATTTACGAAGGGTAACATGACTGTAGACCACACTGCTGTGTTTTTAATAACGTTTTTAAATCAACGTGACCACAGAAAGCGGAATCTATGTGCCTCTGTACATTCACTTCCTGTGTCCAGACACACAGGATTACCACTTCCTGTGTGCAGATCAGCACTGCGTGTGACTAGCACGGTTTTATCAGACGTGTAATAAGTGTTGGCATGCTTCTAAAGGTGTGAAACAGACCATTTTCCAATTAAATGTACGAAATTAAAATCTTTGAACATTCTGTTCACGCATCTTCTGTAACACCATTTATTTCATTCAAACTCATGTCTGCTCCGAACACAGGGTGAATTATTGGCGTTTTACAACCCGACACCTAATATTAAATTAATTTAACTTAATTTAATGAGGATATGTTTTTCGATGGAGACAATAAAGTACTTCTGAATGAGGGCGTCTCTTAAATGCTGGAACTACTACTTCTTTATTGGACTTGTATTAGTGACTGTATCTGGTTTTAGAAATATAAAACGGGCAAAATTGTATTCGTTTTTTAATAACGGAAGAAATAAAAATGGCTCAGATAGGATAGGATCACGAATTAACCTCGTCATTCTGAATGCCCAGAAATCCCCGAGTGAAATTCTACGTACATCCATTGTATGTTGTTTTTGGACTTCTTCTTGATGAGGTGCACGCCCTCCAGCACGTTGGTGATGTCGTAGAGGCGCCGCTTCTGGACGTTGAGCGCCTCGGCCGCCTGGTTCAGGTCCACCACGCCGTCCGACGACTGGCCCAACAACTGCACAAACTTCTTAGTCAGGAGACCCAGAGACGTATCGTAGCGAGTCTTCTCCGACGGAGACTTTGGAGCTACGTGAAATTAAAATAACCTCATTAACCCGAAAAAAAAAAAAAAAAAACATTCACTCAAGTCAGTTATCTGACAAGATAGTCGCATTGTTCTCGTCGTCGTTCCTTTATTTTCTTTCTTACTTTTGTTGCCCTTCAGCACAGCTAGTGGGGCGCCGTTTTGAGTCTTGGGGGTTTTAACTACTTCAGCGGTGTACAAGTGATCATCATCCAGAGCCAAGCGCCTCTTTGCCTGTGGAGAGCGTCAGAAAACAATCAGCCTCAGACAGATCGCAGGTCTCAAATCTCAGTTCCAAAGCGTCGTTACTTTTTAAGTTTAATATTCATCTCCTGGATCAATATAAAGCCTGAGGAACATGTAATAAGCTGAATATACATCACATGGCGAACTTACTGTTCTGTTTACAGTGTCATTAAATCTACAGGTGTCCATTTATTATTCAATCATTTTTTAAACGCACGAAAGAATAAGCGCTCGTGCCACACACAAAATATAACATTTTTTTTTTAAAAGACAAAGTAAAATGAGGTCGTGTTTCTGAATCTTTAGTCCTGTTTTGTAGTTTGAAGGAATCGAAATCTTCAATTAGACTCATTTTCTGAATATTTGGTGCTTTTGCATTCTTATAAAAGTCCTATAAAGTCTTCTGAGTTCCGTCTGAACATGTTAAGCGTTATTTCACAAATACACTGAGAAATACAGTTTGTATTATCGGCTCCGTGTTTACAACAAAAATGGCGGATCAATCCCACAATGCAATGCTGCGTGACGTTAAAATACAACAAAAACACACGGAGTTGCGCATTTTCGGTCACTAAATCTGAAATGGTGTTCTACACTATGCATGTAGGGCACTAGGTAGGGTCTATAGCGCCATTACGCTACACCCTATGTAGGGAGCAAACATAGTGAAAGGGAAGTAATTTGGAATTGGGCCTAATTTCAAGATGGCGGATTTTACTGAATTTACGGGGAAGAAATGCAAAATTGAGCTAAATATCAGCAACAAGAAAACATTAATTATGGATAAATAAATTAAAACGAATCTGATGTTGCTTCTTAAATCCACCGGGGGGGGATAGACGATTGTTGTTTTAGTAGACAGCATTGTGTGACGATTGTGTTTGACCAATCAGTAGGCTGCACTATGTCTAGCTCCGCCCACATGTCCTGGCTTGGCTTGCATGGTACCTGGACAAGAAGAGGAAACAAATTTAGCACAGGTACTTGGGTACAGCACAGCTCACTTGGCGGTAAAACGTGGGATCATGGGTAATTTCCTGAGTCGTGCAGTGGGGAAAAAAAAGCGCTATTGGATTGTAAATCATGGCTGAAAATGTTTCCTATTGAACAACGATTAAACTCCAGAAATCCCGGATCTAAAATAAGACGGTAAATTTATATCATCATCATTACAAAACTCGTTGTGAAACACCAACACACTGCAACCACTGATTTAATGCCCAAGAACGTGTTTTTACCTTTTCATTTTTCTAACTACAAAACTTTGAAGCTGCGATTCGAGAGCCATTTTTGGACTCGTCGGCTGTTTACACGTCGCTTGCATTTTTCATCAGTAACTCGCAGCTGGACTCGAGTCTCGGTTACTTACACGGCTCAAAACAGACCACAGATTTACACAAACGAGGGAAAATATGAACCGAGGGACGAAGAAGGAAAACAGCTTTGAGATGAATAAACTGCAGTGGCAACCTCGGATCAGATCCATTCGCTTCAGTATAAAAAAAAAAAAAAAAAAGAGATGCACGTCTGCTTTAGGGCTGAATGATACGGGCAGTAATATCGTATCGTGATTAATACCTGTAATGGGCAAATGAACAGCATGAACATTTCCACACAGAGCCCGGTTTAGACAGGAAGAAAAAGAAAGAAGTGATCAGTGTCTATTCGTTTCTTTAGGGTGTAATTCGTGTAATGTCCGTTAACATGGCTGACTCGAAACAGAATTACGCTAAATAGCGATGTTTAAGCTACGTGTCGTCCGTGTTCGCCCCGAGAGGTCGAGCTTCCTCTTGCAAAACCACCACTGCCTTCTCCGACAAGGATACGGAGGATTTTGCCTTTAACTTATAATAAATAAAGATAATAAAACACTATATTTATAGTCAATTCATTAGTGATTGCACAATGATCTTAGATCATAAACACTTTGTTTGGACTTTCTGATCTTTTATATATTTTGACAGATTTCAGTTTGCATCTGCGAGACTACGAAGAGCTGAAATAAGACCAACCTCATCGTCCTCAAAAGTGGTTTAAATTCTATTTAACGCGTCAGCAACGTTGACAGAAACCCTATGAATGAAGAAAAACAAGCGGTATAACCGCGCTGCGACATTTTGGGCCCAAACCAAGTGTTTAGACACAAATCGATTCGGTTCTCGTCTTCGTTGCTGCAGAAAACTGAAACTTTCTCGCCCAGTTCTCGGCTTGGAGACTTTTCGTCCTACGTTACGTTTTTATTTTTTTACTTTTTTTGTTGTTGCACAAACTAGTTCCCTGTTTAGAAGACGTTGCCATAGCTACCGAATAGGTGCTGCTAGTTACAGGTGAGTAGTAAGCTGTAAACATTATTACAGTGCACATGTGAGCCTGAGGTTCACTTGCATGCACGAGGCAGTTATATAATATATATATATATATATAACCGTCGATGCGATATTCTCGCTCTGCATCGAGCTGCTCTTCATTTCTGTGCAAAAAAACCCCGAAACTATTTTATTTTTATATTTACAGAAGGTGAAAAGTTGCACGAGACGCTGATGGGCTTCTTCTACATCACACTTTTCTTTTCCTCTCGCGCGCAAACAACTTCCTGTTTTAGATGATGTCGCTGCTTAGCTTCCATAGTTACTGAATATCTGTTAATAACATACACACACTAACACACACTTTCATACATACACACACACACTATCACACACTCACACTGGGTGGGGTGTGTGTGTTAGTGTGTGTGTATTAGTGTGTGTGTGTGTGTGTGTTATTGAGTTAGTGTGTGTGTGAATGAGAGTATGTGTGTATTAGTGTGTGTGTATGAGAGTGTGTTTGTTAGTGTGTATGAGAGTGTGTTAATGAGAGTGTGTGTGTTAATGTGTATGAGAGTGTGTGTGTATGAGTGTTAGTGTAAGTGTGTGAGAGTGTGTTAGTGTAAGTGTGTGTGTATGAGTGTGTGTGTGAGTGTGTGTAAGTGTGAGTGTGTGAGTGTGTGTGTGTGTGAGTGTGTGAGTGTGTGTGTGTGTGAGTGTGTGAGTGTGTGTGTGTGTGTGTGTGTGTGAGTGTGTGTGTGTGAGTGTGTGAGTGTGTGAGTGTGTGAGTGTGTGTGTGTGTGTGTGTGTGTGTGTGTGCTGGGTTTCCATTTGTTATGATATCTGGACGTGCTGGCACAAACCTGAGAGTTCAGATTTTGGCTCAGAGACACCATTAGATGCTGAACTTCAACAAAATCTCTCTCTTTCTGTAGTGAGTCTCACACTGGGGTATTTCCTCTGGCTGATGGAGTCATGTCTGCTGCATCTACCTGGAGATTCTGTCTCTCTATCTGTCCGTCTAAACCTTTACTGCTGTAAAACATCAGCATGGTTACAAGCTGATTCACACAGCGATGAGCACAAACTACATCTGCAATGGTCATCGTGCAGTGGCTCGCACATCGGTCATGCAAGCGTGTGTGTGTTTAGGTCATAAATATCCATATTATAGACCTACATGGGTAACAGAGTGTGCACTACTGAAGCCACCACTTATTCCCCAGAAGTAAACTATTTTATACCCTATGTAGGGCACTTGTATAGGAAGGGATTGTATGATTTAGGATTCAGCCTTTGCTTGACCCCTCACTGCTACTGTCCCTCATAGACTTGCATAGATGTTTAGGTGAAAAAGGTCTTTTTCTTTAAGATACGTGACAGAATCCAAGGCATTTTTTTGTTTTCTGCATAGAACTGCATATGATTTATGATAATATAATATAAAATGCGTTATTTTGTATAGGAAATAATCATCTGAGTCCATAATACACTGTGACCCCCCCGAGTATGACCGAGTCGCCTTACTTGCGTAACTAAACTTTGTCAAATAAATAGCCTAATCTAGCAAGCTCGCTAATTTAGCTAGCTAGCTACCATAGCTAATAATTCTTTGGGTGACAAAGACCATACATACACAGCTAATGTCAGTTGACTCTCATAACTATTAAAATGATTACTATTACAATTAAAGCTAACATAGCTAGCTAATGCTTGAAGAGAAACTTAACTAGCTAATTTAGCTTGCTAATTACCTTAGCTAAAAATTCCTTGGGTAACTCTAGACAAAACATGCGCATTTTAATCTGCATTGTTTGGGAATAACTTTAAATTTCGACTGGTATGGTGGCTATGTGGCTTTACTTTGCTCTGTAAAAAAATGTGCTCTCTATATAGCCACGCTGAAAAGATGGAGAAAATGTGTAAGAAATTTGAATGTTAACAAATCAGCGTGAGGCATTTTCCTTCATTGGATACGTGGACTGTCCTTGGGTTGGGCTTTTTGTCTTGCCACTTAGCAGACGTGCTCTTTCCCTCTTTCAGTCCAATCCTCTCCCTTCTTCTCATCTGTCTGCTCGCTTACTTCGATGAATGCACCACTCCACTGATTTGTCATTTCAATTTCAAAAACATACAGGGGGAAACCCTATACCTCCGGTCCAACGCTCTGGAATGCGCAGACCTGATCGTTCCACTCGGGACCTGCTGTTACGCAATCGTTCCCTCTTCCTCGCCTATCCAAGGTGTCTGAGAGGTCTGGAAATATCATGTCAACATCTAAAAGAGGCTCTCAAATCTCTCTCTATTAACTAGACAGTCAAGAACGTGGAGCTACAGAGGCAGTTTATTAGCCTTCCAGAAACCAAGGAGGGAGCAAAAGCGCCTTTCGTGACTATTTTATATTACTTCCTATAGACTCTGACAGACGGAGACATGCGAAAGCAATAGGCATGCTGTAGCGTTATGTCATGTCTGTCTGCCTCAATGCACTTCCTTAGTGTGCTAACTCTTAGGAGAAGAGTGAAGATGAGCTCATGGTTTGACCACTGACCCACTGGCCCTGCCACTCAGCCTAGCAGTTTCAAAAGAGGCCCGGCAGAAGGTGCCGATCAATATTCGAGATGCCTAATGTTCCTCCTCGTTGTTTTTCAGGCTGCTGAAAGAGGCTGCTGCTTTTAAGGCCTGTAATGTGCGTCACCTGGGCATTCTTGAACATAAGAGGGCCACGAACAGAGTTCACTGGAGTGTGTCGAGTCTCTCGGAGGAAGAGAACAGGTACGCTAAAGCTGCATCCATTTCAGGATGCTTTTGCGGTTTGGCTCTGCCGGAGCTGCTGAGTAGCTCACTTCCTTTAACCCTCAGTTCTCCTCACTACTTACTCAGCCATGGATGTCCCAGTGACCCATGTAAACTCATTAGATTTTTATAGCAATACGGTTGTAAAATGAATTTTTCGCAGTATACAACGATATTCATGGAAATTTATTTTCATCTTCATATGGTGGAAATCTGGGATCCCCCTGTGGGTAAGAAATTGACCTAAACACATTTAGTGGCATTTTCTATTCTAGTAAAAAAATTCAAATGAGTCATATTTTTCCCGAACAGAACATAAGACTTAATGTTCACACCAGCCTTGCCATGCCAGTGCAGCCTGCTAAGAACTTTCCAATGCTTAATAAGCTCTGATGTACGTTTCTGCCAACCACACACACACAGCCCAAGTTTCTGTTAACATAATACGCCGCTGTTATGAATGTGCAGCGTGCTGCATGAAAACTGTAGGGATTTGCATGAAACAGAATGTCCGAGCTGTGGTCGGAGTAGGAAATTCCTTCGTGTTTACTGCACCGCAAACCGCGAAGGCGCTTCCTCGGAGGCCTGTTGGAAGATTTGGACGAAGATTTGGGGTACTGCGAAACGATTCGTAATGCCTCACAAAATGTTTGATATGATAGTAGTGAGTAGAGAATAATAATTAAAAAAAAAACTTTTGAGGAGGGACTTGAAGAACTTCAAGAAGTTTGCGTAGATACAGACGGGTGATAAATGAAAGGAAAAACCAACATAAAGTGTGTTAGTGAGATGTTTTGGGCCACCAAGAGCCTCCAGAACAGCTTCAATGCTTCTTGGCATAGATTCTACACGTCCTTGGAACTGTACTGGAGGAACTGATGGAGAACCGTTCTTCCAAAAGATATTCCCTCAGTTGGTGTTTTGATGATGGTGTTGGAGAGCCGCTGTCTAACGTCGCTCCAAAATCTCCCATAGGTGTTCAATTGGGTTGAGATCTGGTGACTGTGAAGGCCATAGCATATAATTTACATCATTTCCATCCTCATCAAACCATTCAGTGACCCCTCGTGCCCTCGGGGCATTGCCATCCTGGAAGAGACCACTCCCATCTGAATAGAAATGTTTCATCATGGAATAAAGGTGAACAGTCAGAAAAACTTTGTATTGATTTTCAGAGGGGCGATTAGCATTGTAGGTGAGTAGGAGCCAGTCATCATTTTCACTAATCAAAACAGTGATGGTCTCCAGTTTCAAATTTGTTGTACTGACTACAAATAATGTTGTGGTTGTTTTTTACACATTATCATTACGATACCCAAGCCATGCCGTACCACACAGTGTGAAGAGGAAAATGATGAGCGGAACGATTCCCTTTACACCCTTCTCAAATCTTGAGTTTTCGTCTCTAGCTATAAGATAAACTGATGGAAAAATCTTTCAAGCTGTCCCAGTTTATTATCTTAAAGCAAATTTTTCAGTAACTAACAGGAACTACCTTTGAAGCTAACAGGAAGTTAACAACAGTTAGTAAGTCTGGACCCATCAACAGATCCTTGGAGCTACTTGAGCTACTTATTTTGAATAACCATATTGGCGCCTCAAAGTTTCTATGAATTTTAAATCTGAAACCTTCACCCCAAATGTCATGAATGCAAGCCAGTACAGGCTAGTTAATATGATGCGAATGAAAATGAAATCATGTTAATGGAACCATATTGCTTCTTTCTGTCATTCTGTCATGTTCGCCACTTTGATTCAAGTATTTCCTCATACCCTGCACCCTCCCTATTTCAAAATAATTTGTAATGAGTCACAAAATGGTTCAAATAATAGTTTTGAGCAGAGTATTATAATTAAAAACGAGATTTTAATGAGGGATTTCAAGAACTTTGAGAAATCTCTGTACACAGTCGCTGTGACCAGCTCCCAGTAGAGCAATTAGCAATGCAGTTGAAAATGCAACAATGGTGTTTATGGCCTTATTTTTTTGCCAGTATAAGGCCAGAAAAATGGTATTGTTGGAATTTTGTCACTGAGTTTTCCTATGGAGGTTTAAAAAAATAAAATAATATATATATATTATAGTGGAGGCTGTAAAATCGAAAGCCTGACCCCAAAATGAGTAAGGCCAGTAAAGGCCAGTTAGCAATATACAAAATGAAAATGTTAATGTTAATGGAACCAAAACCTTTCTTCATTTACCACTTTAGCATTTCTGTGTTACGGTATTTCTTCCCCAAACCCTCCTTATTTACTGACAGACTGAAGACTAAATAGACGTTTAAGTCGCTAATATTCATATATAATTTGGGGATCCACAAGCACTACTTTCTGATTCAATCATACTGAATGCGGATCGAAAAAGTTCAACCATTTCTCACTGCAAACTACGGAATCAATCTCTGGTCAATCACGAACAAAAACAAGCTAGCGTTCTCCAGATGGGAGCAGCGTCGTAAGGTGCCGGCGAGGTCTCTCTGTTTCTCTGGCTGTCCATTAGAGGAACTGTTGAGTGTATTTTGTCAGTGTGATTGACAGGCAGATGAGAATAAAAGGTCATTACTCGAGCTTGGCCCCCTCCCTGCCTAGTAATCAATAAGCAGGCCTCATTAGAATGAATAGAGGAACACTGGCTTCACTCTGGATTCTCCCAGAGGAAATGAGGTAAGAACTGAGGAGTGTGGACAGCTGAAAAGCTTCTCGAGTGGTCCAGCACTAATATCTAACGCTGAGCGGCCCGCGGTAGTCTACATCTGATGGTGCGCGGTCAAACCGTGGCTGCTCCATGGCTGCTTTTAAACCATTAAGAGAGAAGCCAGCTGTAATCAAACACTCAGGCTGGAAAACGCAGAGGCAGTTATCATCAATATGCAGGTGAAAACACAACAGCCATGTTTGCAGCCGGATTCCTGTGAAAAAAGGTTATCATTACATATTTTGAGCATTACTGGAGTTTGGCTAACTTAAAAGAAACGCTTCAGTTGCTAACAAAGAGCGGTAGCTAGTAGTAGCAGATTCGCAATGCGTGAATCATGCTCGCTAAGCCATTTTGGATAACAATGAGACCTTCCTTCATTGTTAGCCACTTTCGTATTTTTGTGTAAAAGTATTTCATCATACCCAGAACCTTCCACATTTACTGACAGAGCGCAGGCCGAAAAGAACGCTAACAGATGGAAAAACCGTTGCCGTTCGGATCTTTCCATGACATCTGGACGACTTTTCATTTTTAAAGTGTCTTTTAATGTGTCATTTAAATGTGATTTGTGTGAGCGACTTTTTCGGGATGTGGAAAGGCCTAAAGATGGTTTGCGAGTGTTAGCTAGAGAGCAGCTAGCACATGTACCAGATAGTCCATATAGCAGTGTAGCAGATGGGTCAAAGCTGCACCAGAATGTGTGGGTCTAGATTAATGTTTAAAATATGAACGCGTTAAGAATAACATGTATTAATCTAACTACTGTGGGAGCTCACTCACTGGTAAACACAGCCATTTTGGCGACCCATGTTCCCTCGGGTCACCTTTCAGTAAAGCTCAGGACATAAATTAAAATGACAAGCTAATTAAGAACGTTTTAAACATGTCCTGTAAAACCACATGGCAGTTTACGTGGCTGTCATCGAGCACAAGATCTAGTTTATTAGTTTTATATCCATTAGGAGTTTAAAAAAATATATATCTATGAGCCCTGTGAATTAGCTGTACTGTCGGGTCTTAACGTCCGAGTTCACTACCATAACGATTTTTATTTCATCAATTTAAAAAAGTAACAGTTTTGACAAAATGTCTCCAATAAGATTACCCCCTTCTTAACTAATATAACTTTTTCTTTTAAATGGTTGGTCTTATTGACGGAAAGCAGTAGAGACTGTAACATGAAGGCATAAGGACTGTACTAATTGAGTCAATATCAGTTGTTAGTCTTTAAGAGATGATAAAATGAACACCATTTATTATATAAGAATGCAGTACATGCAAAACTGAAGCAAATGATGTATGAACAGAATCTGTGCAAAAGTCTTAGGCACCCTAAATATTTTATATCAATTTCGTCCTCAATGTTTTTTTGATGTCTTCTGCATTAGTGTGTCATTAGAAAAGAGCAAATTTTAGATTTCCAACCATTCATTTTACAAAAATGATGCATTTGAATTTTTTTGTTTTATTTGTTTGTTTGTTTTTTTAATGCGGGTTGGAGGTTGGGCTTTTACCCATTCTAATTAAAGCGTAGTGAATGAAACAGGTGAAATGGTACATCAACAGCAATAAGGTAATGTAACTACCCTAAATGTATATGAAGTAAAATCTACTTTTAGTTTTTCTACTTTTGTTTTGAATGTATTGGGCTAGTTTCTAGGATGCTTTCGACACGTAGATCTGGCAACCCTTCCCAAAATGATGAAAATGACTGATCTGTCCAGTTTCGCATAATCTATTTTTCAATATATTTCAGGATTTACTCAATCCTGTAAAACAATTTTTACTATTTTTATTTTATTTTTACAAAACTTAGATTTTTTTAGTGTGCGATTAAGATAATTAACCACAAATGCATAAAAATAAAAAATAAACCTTGTTTTACCCATTTTTACCAAGGGTGCCAATAATTCTGGACCTTACTGTATAAGCTTTGCACACTCTTGGATCTTCTCAACCAGCTTCATGAGCGAGCTTCACCCAGGAGGCTTTTCTTAAACTTCCCCAAATAAACCGAGCGACTCGTTGTTCTGCTTCTCCTAACGTTCTAAATGAAAATTACTCGTTTGGGGGAAACAATTGTATTTTAAGTAAAAACTACTTTTAAAAATACATTTTGATTCAGAAATAAATGTATGTGTCCAAACTTATGACTGCTAGTAGTTTGGATTGCATGCTATTGCAGTTGTTATAGTATAGTACATGCAATGCAGTGACTTTAAGTTTAGTCACAGGAGTACAATATAAAACCGCTTGAAAGGGATCTATATTAAAAAGCTAAACTAAGCACCCAGAAAAAAAGAGGCGTTATTCAATATTAGACTAGATGTTATTTTTGGAATGTCACGGGCGTACAGAAGAGCGCCGCCCAGGCCTGCCTTCTGTCACCATGACAATGGCTGTTTTAGAGTATGACTGAGTGGAAAAAGTCTGCAGGACAGACAGGTGGTACACAGGAGAGTCCCGCGGCACGGTGCCCATGGTTTTTCCCATGATCACCCCATTCACTCCCTGCTGGCATTTCAAATGCTCATTGCCCCCCTTTTGGAAACACCCCTTTCATTTTACGCACATGGAACAAAGAGTAAAACGGGACGAATGCCATGCTCGATTCGTCTTCATCCGTCCGCATGCGTTGCAAATTTTGGTTTGTTTGTACGAATACACTAAACAGACGTTGTACATCTGCTTTGTCATCAGTGAAGTGGAACGTTTGAAACAAAGCCTGAGGCGAAGCTACACACAAAAAAAAGAAAGCGGGTAGGATTTACTTCACAAATAGAAAGATTTCTATTCAATCACGTCCCTTCCTCTAGAATGGAAACTCGTTGGTTTTTGAGACAGATCACTCCTACGTTGTTGGAGTGATCAAAGGTGATTCGGAAGGTTTTGAGAGCTGCAGCCAATTCATATCAGGTCATGTAATGTTTGATGAGTGTTAAGTCGTGATTTATTGAAGTCATGGTGAATAAAACAGCTAGTTTGAATGCAAACCATTTCCAGACACTTAGACCCCGTGTACACCTGGAAAGCGATTATCCACATAAAAATGAAAGTGTAAATGCACCCAAGACACATTTAAAACAGATTTATTGCTCAAACCACTTCAGGAGGTCGCATTTTAGCCACATTTTATACAAGTGTAAATAGCGATATTGTCTCTCCAAGCCACATTTAACAACCAAAACTCCTCTCAATAGGTGACGCACAGCTCCATGAATGCCTAAGTTGGCGTCTTTAAAAACGTTAATGAGAATGAAAACGGGACGAAAAATCATGATTTTCATAAAACAACTCAAAATGAGGAAGAACACAGGAAGTTGGCGTTCAAATGTAATGAGCTGATTTGCATATTAACGAGTAATACACCAATCGGATTTCAGTCTGGCTAACCGGAGACACATTTGAATACAAGTGTAAATGCATGTGGTTAAAATCTGATCAGGATACAATAAAGATACAAGAAACATTGAAAGGACCATGTTTGTATTCAGACTATGCAGTCGTCTACATTTAGATATTAAAGGCACAGAGTCATAGATATCTTTTAAATAATTGTTTTTTTTTATTCATTTAATTAGCAGAAAGCATACTGTATACATAAAATACCCTTGAGATTTCTATAAATATTTCATATTAGAGAAGATACAAGATTTTTTTAATCCACCGTGTGCCTAAATTGGGGGGAAAAAAAGGAATACAATCAGCTCGTTTAACAGATTTAGCAGAGTAAGGCACAAGGGACAAGGTCTCTTACACACAATCATGCGTTCATATACAACAGGAAGAAAGGTATCCCCAAGGTATCCGTGTCACGATAATGGACGAAAACGTTGGATAGCGATATTAAGTGCATGCGTTAGAAAGACGTCTTTCACTAGAAGAGAAGAGAGCCTCTCGACGAGCAGGCCTCTCAGTTTTGGTCTTGTTTAGAAGTTTCTAGACCAATTTTGCCCAATCCGAGTCCTGGACACTGCATGCTCTCACATCTAACACACCTTATTCAGCATATTAGTTCATTATTAAGCCCTTACATGAGCTAAGTCGGGTGTTCTGGAGTGGTGGGTTTTTGCCAGGACTGGGATCAGGATATCTCTCGTCTACAAGGGTAAGTGGACGAGGCGAGATTGCTCAAATAAAGTCCACTTCTTTCATCTTTAGGGACACACTTGTGATTATAGAAAACATATTGATCACGTAGTAAAATCCTTTGGTGTCGTCGCATCATTTATTGCTGGTCTTTGTCTCCACGAAACGCAACATCAACCCCCTCCCCCCCGATTGTGATTACACATATTGCTGTATGCTTATTAAAGGATATCAGGCTTTGCTATAGTATTCTGTTCATGTTATGGCGCTGGGGGAAAAAAAGAAAAGCCCCAAGAGCAGTATTAGGTATTAGCCTCCCATGAGAGAAATGATAGTTCAGAGCGCGAATGGTTTAATTAAAACAAAGTTAGTTCATTTGCCCGAAGCAGGCTGCAATGTCGCTTGTTCGCAGGGACGGTCGTACTTGGAGTGGTCACGAACCCTATCGCTGGAGATCTGCCCTCAATTCATTTGCAACTCAAATTGAACACACCTGATCCAGCTAATCCACACTTTATTCCAGCAGCTAATGGTGTATCTAAAACTAAGAGTTCCCATTAGAATTCATTCTAACAAGTCATGTTTAATTAAGAAACTTACTGTGTCACAAAGTTGAATTGCTCAAACAACGTCATTTAAGACCTAGCTAATAGACATGTAGCTAATCAGCTAATTAGCAGTTATGCAAATGTTCTAGATAACAAATATGACACTTTATTACCCAATTGTTTGAATCTTACATTTGTAACCACCATAACTTGTCTGAAGTTAGCTGCTTTATTGTCATATGGGAGCAACCGCAATTACCACCATCCAACTGAGAAAAACCTCCGAATTTCTTAGGAGCTGTCTGACAGCCCCCGATTTCTTCGAGCAAACCCGTACGTGAGGCAACTAGCACGGCTTTCATTACAGCTGCCAGCATGAACCGTTCGTCCGAAGCAATAAAATCCTATAAAAGTCATTTTAGCTTACATTTCAGTTCATAATGAATTGCTGATAACTGATACATTGTACTCAAGTTCTGTTAAAGATTAGGAAGAGATGTGCTAACATTTAACATGAACACAGCTATATGCTAATGCTATCTAATGTTAGACTAAAGCTACAACTGTCGTTTTTACTTTGCAAATGAAATGGCGATGCACGAACGCTTTAAAGAAGTCTTGTTAAAATGGTTTCTATGCATTTATGATTTGGGACGGGGCTTAAAAATGGCTGACGTTCTATTTAGTTTAACCGCGCTAACTATGCATGACTTCTAGCATTTGGGACACAGCCGTGATCTCCAGGAAACGGGTTAGTGACCACTGCCTTAGGGCTAAGTGCTTTTCTTTTGGTTTCTTTTTCAACTGGAATCCTGCGATTCTTGGTCAAAGCTCTTTAACCACTGGTTCCTTGCTATAGCGCTCGGGTACGAGGGCATTGGGGAGGTAGTCCAATTGGTGGTCCGATTTCAGCGAGAGACCATGCACTACACAAGGAATGACAAAGGGTCATTAAAGCATATATACAGCACATTGAGCATACACTTTTTTATACAAAGACAACTACCCACATCTTTATATGTATATAGTGTAAAAAAAAAAAAAAAAAAAAACATGGTCTAAACACAGATCTACTTTATTCACACGTTTCCACACACAGGTACACCTTCCAGCCTTTCATATTTACTGTAAACAAATGAGCATAAAGGTATATAAAAAAAAAAAAAGGAAGTGAAGAAGAAGAACGGAATTGCATCCCGGTTTGCACTTTGCAGCAAGGCACTGCAGAATCGGTCTCGCGTGATGAACAAGTCGGGACTAATTGCTACCAAACGCCGTTTGGACAGCCTTTTTGTCCCGAACGTCAGCACAAACACGCTGGAGAGAAGAGACGAAAGGTCTTTGTGAGATCTTTGTCCACCGAAGAGCAGTTCTAACGTTTTAAGGCAAGAGCAAGAACAAGAACAACCAACAAAAAAACAAAAAACAGTCACTGATGGTGCTCTTTATACACCGTTGAATTTTAAGGCCTTTCATGTGAAACATGACGTCACGTGTCCTCGTAGAAGTTCCTCTAAACGCGAGGACTGATTGTCCAGGAGCGGGTGGCTTCAGAGGGAAACGACATCTTGGTCCCTTCTTTTGTCAGGCATCTTCGTGGCCACCTACGAGTGACCGTGAGCGGAGGTGCAGGACAGATCGTTCCTGATAATCTCGTTGACTGTGGAGACAGAAAAGACAATGGAAAGATACATTTTAACTCATGTTTAAGTTTATAATGTACTGCAACTGATACATTGTACTACCCGCTAAAGTTCTGTTAAAGATTAGGAAGAGATGTGCTAACATTTAACATGAACACAGCTATAGGCTAATGCTAGATAATGTTAGACTAAAGCTACAACTGCCGTTTTTACCTTGCAAATTAATGGCAATTCATAAATGCTTTCATGACGTCTTGGTAACATGTTTTTTTTATGCATTTATGATTTGGGACGTGTCTTAAAAATGGCTGACATTCTAGTAACTATACTAACTAGGCATGACTTCTAGAATTTGGGACACAACCATGATCTCCAGAAAACGTGTTAGTTACCACTGCTTTAGGGCTACTCCAGGCCTAATTAGGGCTATCTGTCTTGGGGCTACACAAAACACACACAAGTCATATAAAATGGCATACAATTTTTCTACTGACTTCTTCAAAAGTAGTTGATCAGTCCGACGTTTGGTTCTTTAGCTTTGCTACGAAGTCATATGGACGTCATAATGGAAATGAATGGACATCATAAATACATGTTCAAATCTTCAGACACTTGCTTCAATTGACATTGTTAAGCTACGTTAAATATCCAGCTTTCAACTTTGGTAGATGGGGCCTAAGAGGGATGGAACAAATGCCAATTTGCGCTAATCACTCTCCATATTGTTACAGCGTTCAGCCGCATGGTAAAGTTTTATTCATTTATAGAGACTACTGAAGATGGCTACAGTAGATGTTGGCTACATTAGCCTCATAGCTCAAGTGCAAAACTAAAAAAGCAAACCTTGGCTGATCGACTTGCATAAGACTACAGTGATCCCAAACTATGCACAGTATAAAAAAAACCCTATCATTAGTGACAAATGATGACAGGAAATACACATCCTGAAGGTTTTCTTTCTTTCTTTTACTCTGTGTTTTGCACCCGCACATTTCCCACACTCTCAGCCAGACTTCAGAGTGTCTTTATCTCTGTGTTTTTTGGCTGGACTTGTGGAAGTGACTACAGAGAGAGGCTGGATGACCCCAAGTGAACCCTGGTGACCCCAAGATCATGGCTGGCTCGAAAGGCTCTGTAGTGATAACCAACACTAACAGTGGATGAAGCACAGGAAGGTCTAGCTGTGCTCCACATTACAGTATTAGGGCGGATTAAATAGCGTCTTTATGATCACAGACCACCACCATGCCCTTATCAGCTCCTCCAGCAAGGGCACACACACACACATTCTAACGCCCAGGCTTTAGAACTCGTTTTCCTACATGAGGGAGTCCCAGTGGAAAAGTGAAGGCTGAGCCAACACCGCTGGCTATTTGTGCCCGCTTGCCGCTCGGAGCAAAACAGGCATTTACATGCCGAACTCATGTTCCTCGTCACTCACAAAAAGGCCGACCGCAAAACCAGGGTCACAATTATGTGATCAAACTTTAATGAATGTGTATGTATTTAAAAAAGCCTCAGGTAACAAAAACCAGAGCGGTTAAAAAAAAATATCAGCGTACTAAATGCAAAACAAAGGGTTTTCTTGCAAAGGAAAAGCGCCCGCTTCCTTTTCATTCTTGTCAGTCATGGTAACGGTCGGGCCTTCTCCGAAATTTTCACACCTACACTGCAACCACAACACTGTGCTGTTTTGCTTGATCAACTAATACTTTCCATTTCCAAGCCATCAGCTTTTCCACCGCTACAAAAAAAACCAAAAAAAAAAACATGAGCTGGAAAAACAAAAAAAAAAGTGAGAGATTTATGCTAGCAAACGTGTCCAGAGGCCTTTAACCACCCTTCTGACGTTCAAAAAGACACCGAAACAGGATGTTGTAAACTGTTAAACCTCAATGCTACATGAGTGGCTTATTATAGCATTCTATTAATACAAGTTATGTGCAACTGCCAGCTTGTTTATCAAGACAATCATGTACAGTACGAAGGAAAGAAAAACAATATATATATATATATAGATCACTGAGAATGGATTGCGATAGCAAAAGAGGATGAAATGGTTGGATGAGGTGTAAAATATAATGGGCTTAAGTTGCCCTGCTAAGCTCACCTGATGCAATCCATTGTAACAATCTCATGCATTTAAAAGTAACAAGACACAGGTGCTTTCTCACATGAGGCCTAAAACAAATATATCTTTGGAAGGTGTTTCATATTAAATGATGAATACATTTAAATTCAATGAATGAATGCCCAACTGAACGGCGCCATTAGCTGAACCCTAATTAGCCATTTAACTGACCTTTTGTTAACTGAATGCAATGTGAATATAGTGTGAAAATAAAGTCATGAAAAAAGCGCTCACCTTAATTGCACTGGTCATGAAACAATATAACCTTTTCTCTTTGTTGAAGACATATTTTTATGATTCATTTATATTTCAGACTTTCTAATTTGCCACAATGTTTACACATCGTAAGACCAGCAAATACGGTAGACTAAGACCACGTTTATGTAAAGTTTATGTGGTTAACTCATTTTTAACCAAAATGCCAGATAGAACCTTATAATACTGAGGTCACGATTTGCTGTGGTGTACCTCAAGCGTCTATCCTTGGGCCACTTATCTTCAAACATTTTTGGCCAGAGTGTCCATCTAATATCAGGCCGATCTGCACATTATTATATTTACAAGCTGCTAGATAACAACCCAAATCAGGCCTTAAGCCTATACCTACAAGCCCATGCGCGCACACACACACACACACTCATGCAAGCATGCCTGGTTGCAGACTGAGCATCTCTGAGTGTGACAGAACACAGAAGGTGCTTTATTAAAACATGCATCCTCCCTGCAGTGCCCCAGCCTGTGATATTGGCACTGCCAACACACACACACGCGCACACACACACACACACACACACACACAGAAAGAGTCACACACACACGGGTGTGTGTAGGGAGTACAGCTAACCCCTCCCTCACGATTTTCCTTAAAGGTGTGGCCCTGTCCAAGACATATTTTTAATCCGGGATCGGCAACTGGCAACTGACGTTCGCTGGTCTAAAAATACACCACGCAGGAATTCCGGTCTTGTTACCTTTCGCCAAACAGACAACTTAATTTATTGCTATGACATTGTTGTACTGTCAATACTGGTGCCATTTTACTCAGTTTTCATTGCTGATTATTCATCACTTGTGTACGCAAGCTTTCATAAAGGCATTGGAAAATGACAATACCACAACCTGTTAATGAACACAAATTGCTCCTCCTCTATTATGCCTTGCATCCCAATCGAAATGCAGCTCCCTAAGTAGGCAGCATGTTTGAGCAGCATTTGTGCAATAATTTTGATGGCAACATCGCATGTATCCTCCTCGGTGTAGACAATCCTATAATATAGTTAACCGAACCATAAAAGTTCCATGGCAGTTCAACAAACATGGCGGACCAAACTGACGCTCTGACCAAGGAGTTGTTTACAAATGTGGGTGAATTGCTTGTCTTGTAGCTAGCCAATAGTCATATTTGTGTTTATTTTGTGTTTGTAGATTGGGAGAAGCTGTTCTGTAGTTACAAGTAATAAGCTAACCTTACGAGACTTTACAGCTTACGTAGCTAGCTTAGTCTAACTTGCTAATAACATAGTTAACTAGATAAGTTACTCAGCAAACTGTAGTCCAGTTGTGTTCAGTTCCAGAAAAAAAGCAGCCGCTAGTTCAGGATCCATCTTCAGTTAAGCTGATAAATTAGCGAGGGATAGTGAAAAAACAAAAGGCACGCATGCAGCGCACTAAAAGACTGAAGGGTGTCATGAATGTGATGCCTGCCAAGGTTCCTTTTCAGTTAAAATGCTGCCTAATGGGACAGGGACCTTCGAACGATGCAACTACTAAGGCAACTGGACTCCAGAACGGAACACAGTTAGTCAGTATTCTGGTCTATGAAGTCAATCCACCACTGTCCGAGTGAAGTAGAAGAATAATTCTTGCAAGTCAACTCACCATTTCTAGTGCACTTTGCCAACAAGCAGCAGAACAGTTAGAGGTGGGCAGAACTGTCCATTAATCTGACCTAAACAAAGGTTATGGAGACAACTTTCCAACAGTTTTGTAGGATGCAAACATAAGCCTTTCCAGGGTCGCCGGATTGACCAAGGCCGCGAGCCGGGGCCTTGCCAAATGGGTGGCACAGGGTGGCAGTTGCTACTCTTGCAATAAGCCTTGCCACCACAACTCTGAACTCAAATCACATCTTTGACAAATCCTACAAGTGATAAGCTTGAAACAAGCATGATTAGTAACGCACACCTCTCATCTACATGACTTATAACTGGTTAGATCATCAAGGCTCTACTCTGGGCCCCATTTTATTTTTCACTATTGCTAGTGATTCTGACAAAAGGAGAGCAGGAAACGCTACAGTATGGATAAGTGAAACACCGAAAGAGGTGAGAGGGGAAAACCTGTGGTTTTTTGTCGAGATGGATGGCCATCACGCCTGGGCGGATAAGCATGAAACCTGATACTGTGATGAGCGTGAGGGGAAGCTAATTCCGAGAATGATGAGTTCAACAGCTAAGCCAACTAAGCCAGGCCCATCTCAGCGTTTTAATATGAGTGATGGATTTCATGGTGTGAGGCAGTCTGCAAGCTTGAACTTTTACATGTGATGAATGAAGACTAACAGGGTGGGTTGGCATTATAGAATAGAATAGAACAGAATAGAATAGAATAGAATGCTCCTTTATTGTCACATATACATATACAAGTACAGTACAGTGAAATTGATTCTTC
>JAOUQW010000021.1:11991024-12019484 GCA_028565825.1 Olivaichthys viedmensis
GCCACACGATTGGCTGATTAGATAATTGCATGAATGAGAAGGTGTACATGTTCCTAATAAAGTGCTCAGTGAGTGTAGCTTTCTCTAATTATCACCTGGTACGTTTATTCTCAAAATAATAAATGACCCTGTTTTTAAAAATCTGGTAGCATAGATCAAACTCCTATTTTGTAACATAATCATCAGTACCACTTAATTTTAATGGTAAAACCATTTCAGATTTTAGATTAGATTTTAGATTTGTAGACACACTCATAGCCTGAAGGAGAGGTGCAAATAAAGGATGCTGTCCTTATGTTCCCCTTCTGGTTCAAATTCGATGGGACTGTCTCATATTTATCAGAGAGCCAGCGGCCACAGGTGACCAGGGGGCAAAGATACTAGGCAATTATGAGAGAAATAGCAAGAGAATCCCAGGGCCAAACATCTAATAACCCCCTGAGGGTCGGCGGGCAGGGTGCCAAGGGGCACCCCGAGGCCCCCCAGGCTCCCTTGATGACGTCAGCTCAGAGCTGGAGGGCTCCACGGGGAGGCTGAGGGAAAACAAAGGGCCACAAATCCAATTCTGGAAAAAATAAAAAATGGCCTCAGGAAACCCCTACCCATTGTTTTGCTTCCTTCATTAGGGCTTGTGTCAACAGTCTGGGCCCGCGGCGCGTGTGCCGCTGTTTTCACTCAGCCACTCCCAGCCAGACCCCTGACCCCGTCATGTTTGGACAGATTGTTTGAAATCCCGCTGTGCTAATTTACTGCTGTCGCGTTAACGGGTGTATTCGGAACTCCCCTATCTACGCACACACACATGCACGTGTCTATCCACCTGCAACTGGTGGGGCCCAAATAAACAATGTGTAACAGGCTTTAATATGACCCACTATGGGAATGGGTAAAATTATTGTGAACAACAAATCCATACTAATAAGTGCTAAGCCCTGCATATAATGTCCCAGTTGCCTCTAACGTCTATTTCCTCCCAGTTTTGTTCCCAGGTTAGATGGATATTTGGGAATTTTAGTAGAACACAGATGGGGAAAGGTGTGCTCATGTCAACGTAAAATCACTCCTTCTTTGATATCATTCTGGAACATCTTTGCAGGCGTGAAAGGCAAAAGGATTAGCAGATCGTGTAGTGTAAAAAAAAACCCCGATGGGAGGCATTTGGGATAGATTCAAAAGAACTGACAAGACGAATGAGCCAGACTGAAAGGGAAAGAACACTCTAAGGACTTCCGAACAACCTGAAATGGGTTTGTCTATGACGGTTTTCAGTTATCACTGAATATACCTGTGCAGTAATCTTGAAGAAGGTTGCTTTGCTGAACAGAAGATGACACTCCTCAGATTGGTGAATCATCTTCAAGATTGCAGTCACTTCGACCAAACGGTTTTACCACACTGACCCAACCTTTGGGTTTGTTGGTGTTTGGTGTGTAGTTCTGCTCTGGTCTTAACCCTTCTGTTCTGTTCACTACTTAGCAAGGGATGTCCAATTATCCCAGGCCATCGCTTTTGGTTTAATAACAATACAAGAATACACACATATCCCAATATTTCATATTTACAAGGGCCAGTTATTTTTTAACACTTCTATTTCACCTTGTTGGTCTCAGATCAAGAAGAAGTTCCAAGAAGTTTGATGTTGGACAAATTATTTGTAGTATTGTTCCAAAAATGCAAGCAGAGCATAAGGGTTAACAATGTGTAACATTTCAGCCAATCTAGATGATAGCTTTATAATAGCTAGATTATGGCTTAGTAACCTACCATCATCCAGGTATATTTGGTCGAGCTCCTGCGGTTCTTGTTTGATGGTGACAGGCAGCGCAGTGGGAGCGTGGTCCTCTGCTAGCAGGGTAGGCGGGCTTCCTCTGGGCTGGGCGGAGCCAAAGGCGGGTAGATAAGGGCTTTCAGCTGCAGCTCCAGGCGTCGAGGGGTGGGATGTGGGAGAGGAGGAGGGACTACTGCTGGGGTAGAGAGGGTGGTAGGAGGGGCTGCCGAGGTTCGGACTGCCCTGAGTGTGGGGCATGGCGAGGGAGGTGGGGTCGGGGGAGCTAGGCAAGGCCAGGCCATGGTGGGTGGGTGGATCCTGCATGGATGCCATTCCTCCAGGCATAGTGGAGTGGGTAGGGCTGTTGCTCAGGCACTTAGGAAAGGGTACAGGCGACAGGTCATGGAGCTTAGGGCTAGAGCTGGGAGAGGAGCAGAATATGGGGGCGGGGCGAGACGCACAGGGGCTATAGCTGGCCACCATGCAGGGCTCAGCCTCGTCCAAAGGCATCATGGTAGGCAGTCTCTGCTGGCTGAAGTAGGAATTTGAGCGTATGGGCATCCGGGACTCATAGTCATCAGCCGGCTCTGTCTTTATCATCGGAACTGCAAGAGAAAGGGGGGACGGGCAAAGTGAGCAAGAGAGTGGGTCAGAGAGAGGGAAAGTGGACAAGTAAGTAAGTGAGTAAGGGAACAACCACAGAAGTAAGTGAGTGGGAAAGATGGCGAGTGTGAAATGGTAACAGGCACTGAGGCCAGGATACCCTCCTAAACCAAATCAAGAATGACTCGGCTATCCTACTGGAGAGCACAAAAAAAAAAGAGAAGAAAACAACAAAGGAAAAGAAAAGGATCCTCAAGGATGAGTCATTAGGGAGAGCTTTACAGCTGGCTCCAATATTGAAACTGCCTATTTTCCCCCAGCTCTAATATGCTATTAGAAAGCATTTTGAAAGAGAGTGAGCAGCAGTAGCTTTAGACCCTTGGGCTCCACATTGGAGAAGCAACTGTTACTCTAAAGGACAAAAAAATGGTAGAGAAAATGATTTGATTTTGATTAGGTACTTAGAGCTGGTTGAGTGAGTCCACCCAGCATGTGGTTGCAGAGGCCAAAGGGAAAGAAAACTGAAGGAAGTCCACTGACCAGGCACCTCAATTCAGATAACCCCTCATTTGTTTCCACAGTACATTGATCTTCTTGAACATAGGCACTTATTTCTGATTATCTTCCACATTTTGGTTTTCAAGGCATATTCCACATTTCTGTTCCACTCCATAAACAAAAAATAAGACTAAAATAACAGGAGTGAAGAATCACATTGACAACCTTCTGCACCATAAAGCTCCAGCCCAATACCTCAAAATTTAAAACTCCTTTGCACTGTATTGGACATTCCAAAGTTAAAATGTATTGATAGATTGATTTTCTCGATCATTGTGCAGTATTGTGTCACATAATATCAATTTTGCACTTGCATTTGTGTAATCTTGAATCTTGTCATTGCGTGTATGTAGAATCGGAGAGGCTACAACTGCATTCTGTGTTATATAATGACAATAAAGTCGACTTAACCAGACAAATAGCAAATGAAACCAAGTGTAGAGAAAGTTTCATTTCTGATTTCAGATTATCTTGTTCCTAGGTTGTAAGTTCTTTAACAAAATGGATCTTTCACACCCTTGTCCCCAGCGCACCGTGGATTTACGTCATTGCTGTCTGCTCTAAGTGGCGTGGGAGTGCTGCGGTCGTCCCCGGGCACCCTGCCTGCTGCAAGTCAGCTGCTCCCATGATCTTTGGCTTTCCCTAAGCACTTCCTCCGGAGACTACACCTACCAGCCCTGACCTGGCTGTTGTTTGGTACATCTGGAGCGAGACTCTTCGCCTTAAGTCACCTTGGAATTTAATATGTTCTAGTTATATGAAGGACTCGAGGACAATAGTGTGCAATAGTGTGCACTCAATATGCAACGGCAAATATCTACACGTCCATACAGGACAGAATGTCTGGGCAAATGGAGCTTTCTAAGACCTTAGATTTAAATGACGTATTCTTAAAAATATTAAGCATCAACTAAATAAAATGTGGGTTTTATTAACTGATAAAATAAAATAAAATAAATTGGTAGTGGACTCAAACCTTTTGACTGCATATTATAGGAAAACAAACAGACCAAAATGGCACATTTGTGATGCATTTGAAGGTATTCAGTCTAAATAATTCTGATAAATATCTGAGAACATTGAGACACAGATAAAACCTAGTCTAGGACTAGATTGGTCTAATTTGGTCCAAGACCAGACCTTGGACTGCATCAGGGAAGATCGACTTGATCTGGTCTTAATCATTCCCTCCCTGAGATCAGCCTCAGCCACATCCTTAACCCTTAAACCTACATATCAATAAAAATCTGTTTTCCTTCTGTCACACTTTTTCTCCATTTATTTTTCTCTCCGTCTCTTTCGCTCTGGGATCTCTCTCTATCTCCATCTCATTGCTATTAAAGTCATCGGGCCCGAAGTGGATGTTTACAAAGTGTGACTTTTCTCTCGAGTGCAGTGAGTACAGAGGGACTCCAGCAGTGCTTCTGTGTGTCAGAGCGAACTGCAGTGGAGACCGAAGGTTCAGTCACGTGAAAATCGTCCAGCTCTTGCTGTAAAGTTACACCCATTTCATGTCAGTAACACTGCTGGACATGGATATTACGACTTTTATCTCTTATCTTGGATCAGATCACTGTGTCTGTGCAATCACATTAATACTTATACATAAGGCCAAACTGATCTTTGATCAGTATATGTATATTTATATATATATAGTCATAGGGATTTACAGTATATTAGGGTCTAAAAGTTCGAGTCCACAAACCATAAACTGTTTCAGTTATATAGGCACTAACACAAACAAGATTACAATACAAAATTATGCTTTATGAACAGCATGCTATCATTCTTAATATGTAAAAGTCAAAAAAGTTTGTTGTCACTGACTGAAAGCAGTAGGATCGAGTTGTTAATAAATAGCAATTATTAACATTTTGTGTTAAGAGCATGCATGTTAACACATCATAATAATTAAAAAAAAGACATTCAGATATATTTCAATTTTATAGGTTTCAAATAATGTATTCTTAAATAATACATTTAAGCTATGTCCATAGGTACTGTATAAAACGCTTGCAGGTTTACCCATCAGTATATACTGTACCTATGATGAGCATGAAAATCAAAATACTTATGCAGCCTCACTGCTTTGCTATCTGAGACAGAAGGAAAGGACGAAGGAGTCTCCATGTGACACAGGTGACTCTTAATTACGTCACGAGGGCCTAGTCATAATTACAAGCTCCCTGCCAGGAGCAATCTGGTGGCCAATATGGACCAGTTGGTTCTGTCTGTCACCGGCCCAAAACCGTGCCAACTCCTGCCCTGCCAACGCTAGTTCCAGTTCCACACAATCACGACAAACAGCATGTTCCCTCGAAACTGGCACACGTTCAGTCCCTAAACTTGGACTGCCACTCTTCATGGCCTGTGCAGGACAGAATGTCTCAGTTTCTGAAGAATATCAAGGTGAAATAAAGGAGACGTCTGTAAAACTCTTTTTGCAATGAAGGCAGTAGTAGGAATGTCTTTCCTACTGTCCTTTGTGAATCACTAGACAAAGTAGACACTGTATGGGTCAGAGTGCTGGTCCTGGAAAATGGACACTCAGTGCATTGTGGGTGTTACACCACACACACACACACAGAGCTTGGTTTTATGGTGATTAGTCACATTCTGGTTGTTGGTCAAAGCCTGGAACATTTGAAAGCTACTACGAGAGATCAACAAGCTTCCATTGACATGTCACATGTTGTTTCCTTTTAAGCCTCATGTTCTGTTCGCTGCTGAGCAATGGATGTCCCAGGCCATCTCTTGAGATTTTATAGCTAAATGTTTTACACTAAAATAGCCTATATATCTTTTCTTAATATTCGTTATTACCACTGTAAACAATATTCATGCAAATATACAAAAACCCTTCTCATGCTCGGTAAGTTTGTGTGCACAGGTGAGATGGAGGAAACTAAAATCATCTTTTTGTTTCATTTACCAACACCAGTCATTTTTAACACTTTTATTCCTCCTTGTTCAAGAAGAAATAAAGGTTCTTGCTCTTTCTATGTAAAAAATAAATAAAATACAGAGCTTTTCAAGTCTTTTTCCAAACTTATTTTTTTATTTTTTTTTATTCCAGACTTTCTATGTTCAGTTTTTTCTCTCTAATTCTCTAAAGGTCATTAACTATATCATAAAAATGGAAAACATGAAGTGTGCTATGCATCTGGCAGGCTGCATTAGTGCAGAAAATAAGAGAACAGATTTAGAACCTCAATGTATTGAGTCTTGCTTTGACAAATTCAATTGAATTTTCTGAATTTATAGACTTTTTTTTTCTCTTCCAGATCTGGAATTGAGTGCCTTTAAATTCCTTAATAAACCATACTTTCCCCAAACATTTCCAGATCTGCGCAAGAACCCTGTTGTTACTCTCAAAATGACCTGAACATCATCTCTGTGATTAATGTTTGGCTTCTTTTTTTCTATTATTTTATAAATTGAGCCAAGTACATTTTTAGTATTGCCTCACTTATAGTAACAATTTAAAAGTCGTTTTGAAATGAACAAAACATAAGGGTTAAAACGCAGCACCCCTATAAAAGCCACGACTTCAGCTGAAGAGGTGCCGCCGTTTGTGTTATTAATAGAACTCGATATTGTGAAGGAATCGCCGTCGTGCTTGTAAAAATGAAGGTATTCCGAGAACTGACTGCAAAAGTGGGCATTCCTCTGTTCCAGCGCTTTTAGCCTCCGTTTCATGTGGTTAGTAAGTATGTCTCTTTTTTGGAAGAAGTGGACGAGCCGCGTCACGACTTTGCACACGCAAGAATTGTTGGAAGTGTGATTGGAAAAGCGATGCTCACGTCGGGAGACTAGAAAGGGAGCAGCTCATTACACTCACACACACGCACACACACACCAGCATATACAATTTACACACACACACACACAAACCCCCTTTCCTAATACTGCTTTCACTCAAAATGTGAGAGTTTTACAGTGTTGATTTACCTCTCCTATATTTCATTTCAATACAATTCTAGACATCTTGGAGTATTTATTTAGAAAATTCTCGCTTAGAAAATGTATGAAACCTATTTCAAAGAACCTGCCAGTCACTAAAGAAACAGCCCTGTTATACCACCTAATAAAAAAAGGTGAGAAAATATAGTCGTACTTCTATACACAGCAACGATCAAGAATAAAAGTAGCTCATTACACATATACACAGGGTTGGACGTTAAGTTTCTGAGCAGGCAGCACTGGTGCTGGAAAAGCTGCAAATTAAAATATTCTAGCATGAAAAGTGTTATAAGTGGAACAATTCGTTATAACTGTGAAAAGACACAGAGAGTGGCTCTTTCGGTCTTGTTCATGAATTAGCCAGGGGAAATCCCTTAGTCACTCAAGATTTAAGAGTTAATTTGAACACTAGTATTATTATAAACTTTTTTTTATCTGATTCATGAGGCTGAGAGGATCTAAACAAGATGATCTGCGTCAGACTTCGTCATCTACTCTCCCCTCACCTCGACCTTCTATTACAAGAAAAATAACGCTTCATTTTGTTATCATTACCAGCGCTGACTAGGACACCAAAGCTGATTTTTTACTTTTTAAGAGCGAAACTTTGCATACCCCCAGGACAAAATTAAGAAGACAAAGAAATTGAATTTATAATTTATGTTTCACAGATGAGCCTTTATTATCACTAGTAACAAAAATTGTCAAATAGTGTATGTTAAATATTAATAATAAAAAAATAAAATAAAAACCCAAAATGATGTCAGTTCAAAGTCTTGTGCACGATATGGACAAAAAATGCGATATGCGATAAAGTTGTTGGATATCGCGATGATGATATGAGATGCGATTCATGTAAACATGTAAGCATTCATGTAAACAATGCTTTTTCGCAAATATTAGGCATACGACTCAACATGCGCCATCATCAATGCGCAATATGCGTAATATTTTTTTTATTTATGCCCCGCCAACAAACAGTTAGGCCGAATCCCAAATGACTTCCTATTCACTACTTATTCGCTCTACCTAGGGTGTAACATAATTGCCTTGTACACCCTACGTAGATTCAGCCACAAGAAAAAGTACATTTCTCTCGCTACATATTTACTCGAGTGAGATTAAAAAGTACTCTCCATTAAAACTACTCTTACAAGTACAATTTATTTAAAAAGCCACCGCTGCTCAAATCGTTTTTACACAAAACCTTGGACTGAGATGATCGTCTTGTTTAAAACTGAATTGCCGAACTAAGGAACTAAAGCAATTCTTCCTCACTTACATTCTCGCTCCTCACAAGTCTACAGCACGAGTCACTGTTCTGCTGTTTGTGGGTAAAGTAATTTCAGTGGTGCTATTAATCCCAACTTTTAAGCTGTTCTATTATCGCAGTCCTTTATGGTGTGTTCATCGTGGAAACTCACATCGCGATAACAATAAAAATTACTGCCAAATGAATCCTTCAGCCCTATTTCTAACATCTTGGAATTTTTTTTTTTTACCCCATTTTCTCTCAGTTAGTCATTGCCAATTCTCACCCATGCTAGCTAATTCTCTCTCCTACCGCACGACAGCCACCAACCGGGGAGGGCGAAGGCTAACACGCGCTTCCTCCGAGACACATGAAGCCAACTACCTCATCTTTCCGAACTGCTGCTCATGCAACGTCACAGGGCAGTCCCGCGCGCTCGGAGGAAAGCGCCAACTGCCCTCTTCCGTATGCATGAGCGAAAACTTTTGCACTCAACTGTATGCTTCAGGAGATGCTCGGGCAGGAAATGTTGTTCGATATTGCGCACATTATAGTGAGAATAGTTCACGAATTCCATAATTGACAACTATCATGAGCTACTGCTTTGAGCACTAGACCTTGAAAACAAAGTAATTTCGCACGGGTGTGACTGTGATCTTTTTTTGTATTAGTACAGGATGAATTTATCCTGGTCAGCCCTTGTATAGTACAATAAAAGGCTTTCTTTGCATAACCAAACGTGTTGGTCATGCTACGGGTCTCAACAGAGGTTCTTCTTCAAAAGAGTCTTGGAATTTGAACTCCTGACCCTCCTATCACCAGAGCAGAACCTTAACTGCTGAGCTACCACTCACCCACTGGAAGTGTGCGTCATCACAGAAACTGTTTTGACTAGGCCGTGGTAGCTCAGAGGTTAAGGTGTGCTAGCAACCAGAAGGTTGTGAGTTCAAAACAACAACTAAACAAGACCCTTACCATCATAAGATGTAGTAAATGCACAGTAACCGTAGTAGCATCAGCAGTTATGCATATTCGACAAAACACAGATAAGACACAAATTGTGCCTGAATGACACAAACCACTCTCTAGAGCTCATGAGTAAATACAAGAAAGTGGCCTTGCTCAGAATTAAACGTCACGGTTCGATCCGTTAGCATGCTGCCATGCATGTTTGATTTGTGTTTACAGGACGTACAGCGCGTCAGATGAATGGAAACTGATGGTTATTTTCAATGCCTCCCACAGACCGCAGCTTGTTTGTGTCGTCCTTCCGCTTTTTAAAGAAAGTGCAGCTAATTTTAGAGGCGGTTTTCACACTCGGTGGCTTTCGTGTCTGTGTTGTGCGTTTTTTTAGGTTTTTTTTAGTCCAACACTATAGTGTTCGTGAGACGTTCTTTATGAGAAACATCAACGACCGCAATTGTGCTTGAAGTGGTAGCAGGAGCAATTCACACGAGCACAGCAGGAAGTGATGACAGCGACCTTCGTTGGCCTTCTCTCTAGTTTTCATTGTCACACACACACACACACACACAAACATGCACATGCTCACACACACACCAACAAATCCTATTACTTTGGGGAATTTGTATTGCTTGTATTGTGGACATTAAAAGTGAGCAGTTTGTCCAAATGTATTTCAATGAACACATCAAATAATGGGAGCCCACATCTTTTTTGGATCAATAGAAAAAAACAATGATTTTTCATAACAGGCTCAATATAGTCAGATTGGTGATCTAAAGTAATGGAAAGTAGTTTGCAGGGTCATTCAGGGATGAAATCTACAATATATTTATTGCATGAATAAAAACTTACACCATACACAAGCGTATGTTCCTGCATACTTTAGCATCATGACAATACAGAATAGAGCTGCAAAATTACTAATATTTTAATCGTGATCATGTTTTTGCCTTCCTGGATTTTAATTAAACATAAACAAGTGCAATAATGGTGAGCTTAGCTAAAGTTAGCTAATTGGATAAAGTTGGATGTCGGTTTTTATTGATTCCCTGTGTTTTAACAGGGTTTTATTGGGTTGCATACTGCAGTGGCATATTTATTTATTTGTAATTTTGTTTATATTTAGCATTTTAATGTCATATATATATATACACACAGCTGTGATTCACAATATGCAATGGATCTCACTAGTTGCTTCATTTCTGGCTTCTATTTGCATTTTTCTGGCCCAGAAATTAGCCCCGCCCTCAACTGAAACAGATCTACTCAGCTCCGCCCCTTTCCCCTAAAAAGCGACTCACAAGGCATGCTTAGTTTCATCAGATGGGATGGGGTCAGTTGGGGTCATGTAAATGTTTTCATTGCAATTCGCAATGCAGTCACAGCCAGCAGGGGGCGCTGAAAATTACAAACTGCTCCTTTAAAAAATTAATTAATGTGACTTAAAAAAAAAAAAGTTTTAAGTTTTTTTGAATAATTGTGATAAATAATCGTAATTTGAATAATTATTTTAGCCTTTATCGTGCAGTAGTAGTGCAGAAACTGGCTCAGCATTGGCCATTTTTAAACAAGAAGTGGCACATGTTTATATAAGCAAGGATGAGACACAGAAGCCAGAAGCGCAGCTTTGTTTGGAAACCCTACGCATGAGCTACTACACATTGCGGGTGGTCAGTGTACTTTTCCAACATGCACAATGCTACAACAGCGTCTCCCGATCCTTGCACATTTTAGTGTGTTCCCTGCTCTAACACACCTGACCCGACTCACGAGCTTATTAAAAAGCCCTTCGTGAGGTTAAAATGGGTTGAACTGGGTGCTTTAGTGCAGCAAAACACTTAAAGCGGATAGAGAATGTGAGCATATTGCTAATTCTGATTCCTGCATGGTTCTACTTGACATCGCCTACTCCCAATATAGTCAACACTCAAACTGGCCAGAAGAAAACAGCAGACAAAAAGAAATCTCTAAACTGAAAAGAAAGACTAAGATCGTTTCATTAAAAAGACCCCATCAGCCCAAAATGCTATGTAGATAATAAGTGACACCTAATTATGAATCAGTTTATGGTTTCGTTTGCATAAAGCTGACTGCTCCATACAAGCTCTCATTCCTTTTTGGGTTACATATGCCTTTAATGGCTGTTGACCCAGTGAGAGTGGAGTCATACTTCAGGCTGTGGCATGCCAGGAGGCGTGGATCTATATGTGTGTGTGTGAGCGAGAGACTCTCCTACATAAACATTGCTTGCAGGCTTTAGCAGTCAATGCAAGAAAATAAACAGTGCTCACGTCACACCTTCTGCCAGAGTTATGACCCAGTTGTGCTAAGCCAGTGGTTCCCAACTCTGGTCCGGTTCTACCCCTTAACACGCCCTTCCTGAGTCGACATGGGTGTTTAAGAGCAGGGCAGGGGAACTGCAGGACCAGGGTTGGGATGGGAAGCTATGCAAGGCCTTGAAAAGTTTGGTTCTGACAACATGTCCTTTTTGACAGTTGATATTTACATTGTTATCTATCACATCAGATGAATACTTTCTGTTTTACAATGGCATTAACCAAAGAGAAAGGCAGTTTTCCAAAGATAAAGGAACCAATGGCAAAGACTCTTTCTTGGGAAATAGGCTTAGAAAGGTGTAATTTTTTTGCTTACTCCATTGACAAAAAAAGAAGCAGAATTGATTTTGGAGTATATTGGAATAAATCTGATCCAACTGAGAACTTGGACCAAGTTCGTTTCGTCATGCACTAAGAAGAATATGTAATACACTCTTAGAAAAAAGGTTAAATCGAGCACCTTTAAGGGTTCTTTGGTTTGTCCTTCTGGAGGAACCATTAAAAGTTCGATGTAAAACCTTACAGATGGTTTCCTTTTCACAAAAGGAAAACTAGAAAAATTAACCATCCAACCGTTGACCATCCAAAGAACCCTGAGGAACCCTTTTTGCTCAGAGTGTACGTGTCAGAAGCTCCAGTCCAAAGGGGCCCAACAACGCTCAAGGCAGGACCTTTGGTTTCGCAGGAGGCCGAGATTGACTGGGAATGTCTGGGTTACGTAGCATGTTAGCAAAGTCATAAAGCAATGCTGAATAATGGCTGTTATGCTGAACAGAGAAGAAAAGAGAGGAATTGTTGTGATGTGTTTAGTTACCATTGGAGGGCAGATAGGTGAAGCGCTGGTACTGGCTCTTCTTCCTCTTGCCATTGCAGACGTAGAAGCTAACGGGCACGGAGCTGGCTATCCTCTGATTGCGGTATGGTGGAATCTCCACCACCAAGGAAGTCTGTTATAAAAAGGAGCGTACAGTGTTAACTCTATAAAAGGCACTGTGAAAAGGTTTAGGGACACATCAGACAAAACAATTGACAGCTAATGGGGATTCAGTTACTTTAACGCTAATTTGCATAATGCTAACTGGTCTCTAGTAGCTCGTAATTATTTTAGCAGCATTAGCCTTTCTTGCGCATGCCCAGGACTTGATTTGAGGGGGGAATTCCATCCCCCAGTTCATAAAATAACAAAAAAACATCTTTGAATTTATGTCATTTGCTGATATTAATTCAAATGGTTATTAGCAATAACCTTCAAAAATGGCAAAGCAAACACTACAATGAGATCCGTTGACTTTCCTTAGGCTATTACATACTGGATCTTGTGGTTTCTGTATTCCCCCCCCCCACATAGGGAGATTTTTTATTCATTTAAGATTAACTTTAGCTTTCTTCTCCTTGTGAAATGGATTTAAGGTAATTTCCAGCGCAACTGAATGACATTTGGGAAAGTCTTGCAATGCTAACTAGTACATTTTTTTCCTGTGGTAAAAAAAAAAGAAGAAGAAAGCATTTAAATGTAGCTATACTCCCAACCCCATTTGTCATTTGAATTCACAATTTGAATCCCCCCTAAAAAATTGAAATGAACAATTCAGCGAGAGGAGAGGCCTTGAGAAGAAAGAAAAGAAGAAACGGAAAGAAAGTGTGCGATAGTGAGTCATGTCTAGATCATGAATTCTCTCAGTAATGATAATGCTAGCATTAACGTTAGCACCAAGTCTTACAGATAGCATTCTGGACAGCTAAGGGATTTCCCCTGGCTAATTTGTGACCAAGACCGAAAGTTGATGTTTTGCTTGTGGTGTCAGGAGGAAGGCGAGAAATCATCTGGCAACAAACCGTACATAAAAAGGAAAAACAAATTACAGATGTCCTTTCCTTGTTCAGTTATCTGTGTTTTCACAAAAAACGATTAATACTTTTTCGCAGTGTTATTCTGAACTTTTTATGTTGGTGCTACAATATTTGAAATGCTATAACGTTAATGTACAGGCCTAGTGTTGCAGTTACAGCTGTCACATTTGTGTATTTGTGTGTATTGGGGTTCCGTAATAAATATTTTACATTGCATCCCACTGTATATGTGCATATGGATGTATGGGACGACTGTAAAAACTTGGCTGGACTAGTAGGATGGAGAAGCGATGATGCCAGCAGCCGTTTACCTCGTGATAGTCGGATGGAGGGATGGAGTGGAGGAAAACCTTTCTGCTGATTCTGCAGTCTTTTAAATAGTGGGGCTCATCTGCAGGTTGAGGCCATAGCCATGGATTCAGGTATGTGTGCGTGTGTGTGTGTGTGTGTGTGTGTGGTCTCTGATAGCGTCAGGGGAAACAAAATGAGATGGCTGTTTGCGTGGGCTCTTAATAAACCCTGTCCTATTAGTCTTTAACTTTACACCCTTCTAACACTTACACACATACACAAACCCACTGTCGTTTTCCACTGTGTGGGTCTGGTCCTAACACCGACTTGCCCTAAAGGCCAATTAGCGTTAAGGCGAGGGGTCATGATTAGCTCAGCTGATGCAATGGCTCGCACCATTGTAATGAGAAACGCACAACCACGCAATAATGACAAAGTTGGGTTGCACTTTGAGGTTATGTAGGCAGGCTCTACAAGGGCAAAGAGCAACAGCTGCTTTGTAGGAAGATGTACAAATGTAAAATGTTAGTGTGTTTATGGAAATAAGACTGCCAGCGTCGGGCCAGACCGAAAGGTGTTACACTCACACAATTAAACCTGAGGCTGGGCGATATGACAATATGATATTGATACCATGACATATTAACATCATGATACTCACGATACTTAGAAAAGTGTATCATCAAGTGTCTGCTTTTATAACTCCATTTTTTGTAAAATATTTGAATAGTTTATAATTACCTATAATATGCCTCCACTGTTTTGTTGGTTATCAAAACCTCAGCAAAACTAAATATCGTAATATACAGTACTGTGCAAAAGTCTTAGGCACCCTACATTTTGAATATAAAAGTTGTCTTAGATGTTTATTTGATGTCTTCTGCATTAGTGCGTCATTTTTAGATTTCTAAACATAAATTTTCCAAAAAATTCAATGTTACAGAGAAATATTTTTAAGTCATTAAAGAAAGTAACATAATAAGCAATAGACCACTTTTTTTTTTTTTTTTTGTGTGATAAAAACAGAATCAAGGCTGTTCTGGGATTTTACCTGCAGAGACAGAAGCAAGTGAGAGCCAAAGTTCTGCAGAAGAACCATGGCAAGTTCTCCAAGATTCTTGGAACAACCTACCAGCCGATTTCCTTATAAAACTGCACGACAGTTTAGTTTTTTAATGTTTACTGCTCTTTATAGTATTTTTTTAATATTTAGGAACTGTTAATTTCATTATTTTTAAAAGCGGTTTTCCAGAATTTCTTTACATGTGCCTAAGACCTTTGCACAGTACTGTGTATATTGTGGATCCTGAAGATGTCTTCACGGTATCGTGATATGATTTTTTTTGTCATTTAATTAAATCCCAGACAAAACAAACCTTTGGGAACACAAACCAGCATAAACTCACTGGCAAACACAATAAAAAAGCTAATTAGAGCCTGTCGCTCTCTCTTCTTCTGAGTGACAATGTCAACAGAACATGGAGCGGCTTATTCTTTGATTATTTCCCCTTACGAAAACACAACAGGTAAATGCCAATGCCGTGTATGTCAGCAGGAGCAACGCTTCAGGTGTGTATTACAGACCCAGCAATGCAAGTGGCTTGGAAAATGTATGCGTGTGTGTATAAAGAGTTGTAATTGAGAAATAAAGCAAAATAATGGTAAGATTAAATAGTCCTTTTTGGACTTCATTAAACGAGGATGATGAAAAGGAAGGAATAAACGTGCGTCTAAATCAGCCATACTTCTGTCTGCGCTACAGCAAATGAGGCTGATGACAATATGTGTGTGTGTGTGTGTGTGTGTGTTGGGGGGAGGATGTAGTGGAAAAATGGGATACAATGAGTAGTAATTTGAGTCACTGAGGTGAGACCAGAGACTTGTAAATTGGTGAAAAGATCGCTTAGTATTGCACAAGCTAATCAGCGGCCTCTTTTACGTAGAGTAATGAATGAGCAAAGGTTACATCAGAGGGTGTGTTAGAGAAGCGGTGCGAGTGTGTTTAAGTAAACCTTGCATCATCAAAATACTGCCTCAGAATTATATCTTCAAATAATAACTTGAACACAAAAAAGTTACATTAATGTAAGTCAACATTGGAAAGCACTAAATGTTGCGCTAAACCGAAGGACTGTATATAAAATCTGACAGACACTTTTAAATTTAATTATTTATCTACTTACAGACTTGAGGGAATCCTTGTCCACTTTGGCTTCTGTCTCCCATACATGATGTCCATATGAAAAATACAAGAAATACACAAAATCTTTAAAAAAAAAAAAGGAATAAAAAAAAGATCTGGCGACTAAAAGAAACCACCCTTCAGAAATCACCCGACATTAATCAATATAACAGTTTTGTTATAACAACTGATTTCAACATTGGTGCATTATTATCTTTGGTTATACCTAAAATGTAAAAATCAATGAAAAAAATAAAAATTATAATATCACACTTTCATGTTTCTACTTACCTCAAATGTAGTTGATCAGCCAAGACATGGTTGGTGTCCAAATTTTCGCTACTTTAGTTTAGCAATTATGAGTAATGAGGCTAAAGTAGCTAAACAGTGAGCATTATGCGAACTGCATACTGAAAATATTCTTTCCCTCACCTCGAACCATGTCAACCTGATAAATAATCTCAAACAGAGATGATTAACCTGTGTGGTTTCAGACACTGTATAACACATTGTTATCTATAGAAATGAAAAAAAGTACATTTCAGTACATCTTAAACCTAGAATCACCCAATATGATAATAATATTTTACATTTTTTATCGATTTCTTTTGGTATTGAATGCATTTTTATGAAATCCGTTGTTGTGGTTTCCATTACTTGTTATATACATTAGCCTGGTGGCTCCAGTAAAAACAAAATTAGGATGTCAAACATGCCTGGATTGATTGACTACATTTAATGCAAGTGGGAAATTTGGGTAAATTTGATGTTTTACTCAAACCATTCCCACAAATTAAGGCATTCAGCCCCTTGATTTCATTTCATCATCTTGTCTTTCTATATATTTATCTCTACCTATTCCAGTTATCTCTTCTAAGATTAGGTCAGAGAGGTCATTGCTTCATCCATTGCAAAAGTAATAGCGCCAACCCATGATCGAATCTCAGTGTATCTGCGGTATCATGCTCAGTGGTTATATTTACATTTATTCATATGGCAGACGCTTTCATCCAAAGCAACTTACAAATGAGGCAGAGTTCAATCCTAGCATATAGCTGAGCAGGGCCTTAAGTGGCTCTCCGGCAGTCCTGGGATTTAAACTCACAACCTTTTAATGAGCTTAGTGCATGTAGCTAAATACTGAACAATCAGTTATTCACCACGCCAAGACATCATCTTGATTACTCCTTGTAGTAAGTCGAAGTCAAAAGTCATTTTCGGTGTTCAAGAAATTAGATCCATGTTTACTATACAATATATATATATATGTATAAATGTATATATATATACTTAAATATACAAGATTAGCATTTTTGCATATACAGTACTGTGCAAAAGAAATTCTGTAAAGCGAAAATGCTTTTAAAAATAATGAAATTTAAAGTTCCTGAATATAAAATAAATACTATAAAGCTTTTGCCTTTAAAACTGCAATTCTCTTAGGCTTAGAATCTTGGAGAAAATGCTACAGTTCTTCTGCAGACTTTGGCTCTCACTTGCTTCTGTCTCTAGTTATTTTTTATTTATT
Organism: Olivaichthys viedmensis; assembly: GCA_028565825.1. Taxonomy (NCBI): domain Eukaryota; kingdom Metazoa; phylum Chordata; class Actinopteri; order Siluriformes; family Diplomystidae; genus Olivaichthys; species Olivaichthys viedmensis. The sequence continues at coordinate 12,008,323 of JAOUQW010000021.1, forward strand.
TAAAAAGTTTGAAAAAGTATTACTTAATATTACTTTCTTTAATGACTTACAAAACTTAACATTCCATTTTTTGGAAAATGCATGTTTGGAAATCTAAAATTTGCTCTTTTCTAATGACACACTAATGCAGAAGACATTAAATAAACATCTAAGACAAAATTTATATACAAAATTTAGTAAAACTAAAACTTATATATACTAAAACTTTTTTTTATTTTTTTAAATTATTAAAAAAAAAATATTATTATTATTTGTGGCAAAATACTAAACGATCAATGATTTTTTCATGCTAATCGCTGATTAGACTTGTTCATATTTCTATGTGCAATCCACGATGCTTCGACGCGAGCGACACCTTTATTGTGTTGATTTATTCGCCGAACTGGATGTATTTTAATAGTATAGTCAGGAATATCTTCTTCTATAGCAAACTTACGCATGGAATTCAGAGGATGTGGTTAAACTTTCATTATCAGTACACTGACTGAGTCAGACTAAAACTGGGCTAGTGCATCGTTTTCCACTGATCTGTTATTCTCATCACGTACTCTCAAGGGCAACAATCTCATGCAGTTTTAACCTATCAACTCCTAATGAAGTGTGTGTGTGTGTGTGTGGGCGGGGGGATAATCAACAGCCCTGTATGTGCGAAAGGGATTTTCAGATATGGACAGAGATGGAGATATTCATCTATAAATGGAACACTTTCACCAAATATGCTAACGTAAATAAGAATGAATGAAACTCGATGTGCTAGTTGCGAGCACTAAGCATGATCCCGTGTGTGCAGCGCTGTCAGGCCTAGGCAACCTTCAACTGTTGGATTTTGGCATACTTTGGGGGGGAAGTATTCCTTTAACGGTACTGCATCATGGGGGAATCTCGCTCCTCTGGCTCCTCCAGCGAGGAAACCTTAGACGTCCCCACAAGTCCGATGCTGGTAAACATGTTTTTCAGGTGCTGCTCTCTCACACCTCCCACCACCCCACCCCACCTCTCTCTCTCTCTCTCTCTCTCTCTCTGTCTCTTTCCCTCATTCACAATCTCCTCCTTTCACTCTCTCTCAATTCAATTTCAAGTAGTTTTACTGGAACGACCATATTAAGTTACAGTGTTGCCGAAGCATTTAAATCAGTCTGTATTATGTGTCAGTGCATTAATCAGTCAATAAAGCACATTTAAGATGGTTCTAATGAAAACTATATCAATACGAGATCTTATGATCTTTTTTTTTTTTGTGTCCAGATGTGCCTATCAGTCTACAGTCGGGTGTTATAGTTACTGTCATACTAGAACTCTACACTATTAGTATACTAAACTATAATATAATTTAGTGTAAATCTAGTACAATAGGCTTAAACTAAAGTCTGCTGTGGGCAAATTTATCTACGCAAATGGACATAAACCAAAAAATTATTATTTATATTTGGTACATTAACTTATCTTTCTTACCTATGAATATGTTTTGGTAAATGGTGAAATATTATATAGCGATACTAGAAGACATCTTCATGATATTTATTTTTGCTGCTATGAAAAACATTTACAAAGAATTTAAGTGTTTAACACGGAAAACTTAATATTGTAATATATATATATATATTAGCCTGAAGATGTCTTCATAGTACCGTGATATGGCATTTTTACCTTAATTACATCCCATACAAAATTAAACGATTGATACAAAAATAGATTTTAAACATCCAAAGTGTCCACTCTGAAAAGTGTATCATGATGTTAGTATATCGAGATATGTTGCATGTAAAAACAGGACACGCTGCCATCACACCTGAGATGTTTCGCCTAACAAGATAAGGTTACTCTGAGGATGTCAGTGTCGCATCAGTATCGGCTATTCAACATGCTATACGAATGAAATCGTTAAAAAAAGGTGCGAACGCTAACCCCGCCCCTAACCTTAACCTTAACGTATCTCTTCATACGACTTGAGTTATTCGAATTGTTACGAATTTGCAAGTATGAGGCCGTGTCATAACCTGCTACTGATCCGATGCTTTCTCTCGAAATCCAACCACATTGTTCGTTCGAATTTGTTCGAATTGTTGATGAGATGGTGGTTGGGGTATTGGCTGATACTCAAAGCTATTGGTATTGTATCGAAAGTGGAAAAATGGGTTTGTGGCATTGTTAGATAGAAATATATTCATACACACATATAGAAATGACAAGCCGGTATAATTACTAGTACTAGATCCTCAATGTGCTTGTGCCCTTTCCCTCAAGGTATAACATCTTATAGATTTTTTCCAGCCTAAGCTACTGTGATTTTCAATTTTCTCGATTTATTTCGGGGAGTTCAGCTACGAATGCTTTTAAACTTAACAAAGTAGTTGCCTTGTATGTGTTTGACAGCCGTTTGCCAGTGATATCATTATCTTTAATAATGAAGAAGAAAGTGCATCTCTGTCTTCATAATGTTCTAAGTTCTATGAGTCAAATACACTAACTAAGAACTCTGTAACATCCTGTAAAAAATTTTTTTTTTTTAAAAGAGGACTGTCTCTGCCCCTTTACCTCCCACTGCCCTGTCATCCTGTGTGTCTATCTTTTTTCTCACTTCCCCATCCTGTCTCTGTCTTTCACCCTCCTAATATCTGTCCCGTCTGCAAGGACAAAAATTAAACACAGCCGTTTTAATGGGGGGCCCCCCATAGCTAGGAAAATTGCTCCACAGGATAAAACGAAAAACTAAAAGACAAGAGGACTTAATCGCCCTTTTCCTGCCCTTTGTTTTTTTTCTGCCTTAGATGAGTTGGGCGCAAGCCACATATGTGGCATACCTTTTCATGTCAGCGAGAGCCGTAAGACTGATAACCGCAAAACTTTCCGCGCACTCCCTGCAACATCTGTAAAAAAGCTTCTGTTCCTGCCCACGCTGCTCTGACATCCCCAAGCCGCACACGCGCACACACACACACACACACGCACACACACACACACACACCTCAATGCTCTTTCATCAGCCAAAAAGGTTAGATAAATTACCATGATTATCAAAAGCCTTCCAGAGATACAACACATTGTTGTTTACAGAGACACACACACACACACACACACACATACCCCAGCAGCCATGGAAGATGGATGGGGCAGCTATATTCGTGTCCTTACATGATTCACAGCTACATGTGTGGAACTAGAAAGCACTGAGACTACATACACACTGATTTCACACACACACTGGAACGATAGAAGCACTGTGCTCTCGGCCGTACTGTAATGCCTGCTAGCGTAAGAGGTTCTTTAGAGGTAGTGGGCGACTGGACCAAGGTGCTAGTAACAGCAGCATCAAAGCTAGCTAACTTATCTAACAATATTTCAAGATATGCTAGACAATACGCGCACAAGGTAGCTAATATGAAAGAAATAAAGCTTTTACAGAGGTTCTTGCACATAAAATGTCTTGCCACAACACGTAAATCGGGTGTTGTTGCAGGAAAATGTGGCACACTTTTAAAGAACTTAAAAATCCTTTCAGAAATCCTGTCAGGTTAGCTTAGGTTAATCATAGGTTGTCTTACATTTATGAATATGGTTTAAATATAACATTATTACTTTATATTGAAAAAGCCCAGCTGTTGTTGACGTGCATTTGTGACCAATCTTGCTTGGTCCACTTGATGTTGTGTGATAGGTGTGTGTTCGGAGCCTTAACACTTCCCATTCCTGAACAACAGAAGAGAAGCGGAGCAGCCTGCAGATATCAAAGCTTAGAACCAACAGCAAAAAACCCTACATTCGCCGACGGCCAAAGAACATCCACACCATCTATTTAGCGAATTAAAACATGACGGACGGCTAAATTACACACACCGTGATGAGAGTCTTCCCTTTCCTCCGCTACTCTGCCCTGTGATTGCTGCTGAGTGCAATTATTAATTTTCAGAGAGTGTATCTTAAACTCGATGCCTCAGGTTGAGTTCGGATATAAAATAGCGTGCACGTCTGTGTGTGTGTGTGTGTGTGTGTGTGTGTGTGTGTTTGTCGGCAGGTAGACCGGAGTAAGTTCTGAAAGTGGGAGAGAGAGAGAAAAATTATTTTAAGAATAAAAGAAAATTGAGTGAGGGAGAAAGAGAACGATACACGGACAGAGCGAGAGTGACAGTAAGAGAAAGGAGGGAGACAGATAGACAGATAGAGAAGAGAGGGAGACAAAGAAATAGAGAAAGAGAGAAAACCAAACATATAGAGAAAGAGACAGAGAGAGAGCGAGACACATACAGAGAGAGAGATACATAGACAGAGACAGCAATAGAGACAGAAAGAGAAAAAAAGAAAGGGGGGAGATAGAGAGAGTGGAAGATGGAAAATGGACAGCAAGTGAAATTGAGAGAGAGTGAGACAGAGGGAGCGAAAGAGACAGAAAGAGAGAAGGATAGACAGACAGACAGACAAAAAGAGACATAAGAAGACAGACAGACAGAGACAGACGGATAGAGAGACAGACAGACGAAGGACGAGAGAAACAGATAGAAAGAGACATAGACAGAGACATTCCAGTGGTGTTTGCAGGATCCAGGCACGGCTCCAATCGGACCAGATGTAAAAGGCATCACGGCCATGAGGGAATTCCCCCCCCCTCTGAGTCAGAGAGGCTTTCCCCAACACACACACACACACACACACACACACACACTTACTCCACGAGGTGTGCCAGGTATGCCTACTAGTAGCCTGCCAAAATGGAGGGAAAATCTTCAGCTCTCTCACAGACCCAAATGAACACAAAGGAGCACACACATTCACACACACTCTCAAATAATAAAGTGCATTTCCATGCAAATGTCAGCCTCACCCTGGAAACATAAAGTTAGAAGCACAGGAAAAACTGCGCACTTTTCATTCTGGTAAACAGAATTATGGGAGAAGGACACATGCAACGCTGCTTCAAAGTAAGAGACGATTTCCGAAATAAGAGACGTTGGAAGACAGCTGGGACAGACCGTATCACGGGAGCACAAATGCTACCTAAAAATGCTGCCTACCTAGGCAGCCTACCTCTGAATGAAACACACAGGGGGAGTGAATGATATCAGGTATCAGATATCAGATATCAGAATGATATCAGATATCAGGTGTCACCAATAACAATATTGTGTATAGTGAATATCACAATATATTATAGAACTGATTATTGGCACAGGTCTATTTTAAGCCAGGTACTGGGAATAAAAGGGAACAAACAAGGGTGGCATTTATCGTTATAGCTTTGTGTGTGTGTGTGTGTGTGTGTGTGTATTCTTGAAAGATTGGTCTGTTCCTATTCGCCCCTCTGAAGGGAATTTCTCGCAGCTGAGACACTGAAAACACTTCCTGCTTAAGACACAAACAGGCCCTCAGGCTTGCCACACACACACACACACACACACACACACACACACATACACCCATAAAAAGCAGACTATATTTAGATTAGGTTCTACACACACACCTTGCATCAGACCTTCAATAAAGACTACATGGGACTAGTGCAGCGTTTGAGAAGTGAATGTAATTATTTTTCGGGGTACAATGTCTTCCAAACGGCTCATCTGAGGAGCAGCCTGTCCTGATCTCAGGACAGCACACACAGCAAACACAAACAGCATAAATAAACCTTTTTGGTTTGCTTCTACTTCTTCATGTTATTCTTGAATTGAACTGAATTCAGAGAGAGTGAGTAAAAGAAAGAGAAACCCTATGTACCCTATGTAAAAGCCTTATTATTATTATTATTATTATTATTACCTGTGTAATTAAATTTGGTGACCATGTTAAATTAACATTACTTTAAATTTTCTTTTGTTTTAGAATTTAATATAGTCATGGCAATAAAGCTATTTTGAATTAAATTGAATTAAATTGCATGAAATTGAGAGAAGTGACTAAAGTTGATTTTGAGGGCAAGAGAGAGATAATGAGAAAGAATTAAAGAGATAAAAAAAGACAATACAGAGAGGAGAGATGGAAAGAATGGTAGGAGGGAGAAGGAAAGTGACGGGGGATGGAGGGAGAATAAGAGAGCGAGAGAAACCTCTTTGAATAATACTCTGTGTTCAATAATACTTCCATCTTTACCTAATTTAAGAATCAACAATTTAATTATTTCATATTATACCTGAGCAAATCTAAATGTCTTTTAATAACTTTTAAGTTAGAAACTTGTTTTGAAGACAAGACATTTTTTTACTCTGTTAAATAATAAATTGCTTGTTGTGGCAGTTCCACAAAATCAAATGTCCCTCGGCACAGATACGTGCCTGCACTTTGACCCTCATCAAGAAATCCAGATCCTATGAATACTCCCTTTTCCTGGTACACCACTGTAAGTTTTCCCAAAACCTATTTATTGAACTTTTGAAGCTAATACAAATCACACCGACAAGAGTATAATAATGAATACGCAACCTGGAAATATCCTAAAACGAGATATAAAAAAATAAAAAAATAAAAAAATAAAAAATAACAACCCAATAATGTAAACAGTAAAATGAAACAGAGTAATTAAAAAATTGTTACACCAAGAAATGAATAAAGAAAGTCAGTCCAATGCACCATTTGTACGCATTACACTACTCAACTGCATGAATATATTACATAGTAGATAGTAAATAGCCCATCAGTTCTACGGAGGACATATTTTGAGCATGTAAGTTTTAACATACTCTCCTGAAATTTGCATGACCTACATTTGCATATTGCAACCCGATTGACTCTTATAAGTTATGATGCAAAAACACTTGTCTGTCGCATGTGTACTAATATTAACTCAGATTTTCAGCTACCTCTGTTTAAAAAAAAAAACTGCCAAAACCAGTGCAGTGACAATTTTTGCACTTTGACCTGTCTGTGCACTCAAATGAATTCCCCTGAAAGGATTTAATCGTTGAAAAAACATGTTTACTAAAGTTTCAAGGGACTTAAATACATTCTGAATAAATCTCTAACTTTACTACTTTAATGTTACCTCCAATCTGGAGGAGAGACTCTTTTTTCTAATTGGCCTGATGTGCGAGTGAAGAAGTCCATCTGTTGCCATTTAAAAAGACTGGAAATTTGAAGAAGGTGTTTATTGGCGTCCATTTTGGAAAGCCGGTGCTGCCCCTCGGCTTTGATGGCTGCGGTTGGGAAGCGTGAGTTTTGACGGTATTAAAGGCATTCGCGTGAGTTTTAGTACTTGACAGTTCATTTGTGCTTGGGCTTTTAATTAGTACAATGCAATAACTTTAACATCTTCTTCTTCTATTCTCTTTTGCTCTTGCTCTTTCTCTTTGTCTGTCTTATGGACTCACAAAAATGGTCTGTTCTCTAACTTGACCTTGACCCATGAGACCCCCCTAGTTTTAGGCGGATTGTAGAAAATAGGCAGAGAGGGACAGACAGACAGACAGACATGACGGCCAGGGAGGAATGACAGGAATCTTTGCAGGTAGTCTCTCTCAGGAGTCTCCCTGCGATGGCAATAACAGACCAGCAAAGTGCAGTGGGCTGCACAAAAACAGCGCGCGCCGCGTCAGTGTGTTAAATGGTCAGCCTGGAAAAAGAGCTAGAGGGAGAGAGTGGAAGAAGGAGAGAGGGAGGGCTTCCCTCTCTTGGGGATTCCCTCTCTTTCCAGTCCAATCTGAGGCGAGTTCGCATGCACGGCCTGCCGCCGCATAAACAGCTCACTCCGAGGCTGACGCCTAACGTGTCAGAGCGTATGAGGCGCTCGTGTTTAACGGCCGCTCCGGGCCTGAGCGTGTGTGTGTATGTGTGTGTGTGTTATAGCTGGCTGAAAAGTATGCCTGCTGTGGAAGCCAAAGCCCGTACCAGGCTGAGGAAGTTCTCCTACCAAACATGAAACCCACAAACCTGAGGGAGGTAGGCTTCTGTCCAAATACTTCATCGAATTTGAAGTGATTTTTTATAATTTTTTTCAAAAAGTTGGCAAAAGAAAAATGCGACTCGTTGCATGTCTTAATTCACTGCTGTAAAATCAAATCTGAACCGGGTGCAACTGGGTGATCAAAAGACAATTCAACACAAGCAGTCATGGACTACATCACTAAAACACACGCTCCTGTATTAAATATGCCACTCTTAGACAAAAAAAGTCCATTTAGCTCCTTAAGGGTTCTTCGGTTTGTCTTTCTGGGGAGCTTTTAACATTTCTATGTAGAACCATACAACAGAGTGTTTCTCTTTCAGAAAAGGTTCCAAGTACCTAGCTAGAAGCTAGAAGCATTAATCATCCAAAGCTAAAGAACCTTTGAGGAACTCTTTCTTTCTAAGATCGTATGTTAAAATAGTGCCTTCAATGCTACATGCACTCTTAGAAAAAAAGAGGTTAAATCTAGAACCCTTAAGGGTTTTTTGTGTTGTCTCTAGTAAAACCATTTTAGGAAGCTACGAACTCTTAACTGTCCAAAGAACCATTGAAGAGTCCTTAAAGAACCCTTTTTTCTAAGAGTTTACTTCACAATCAGGTTGATTCTGTCCTGGTCAGCATTACACTCTTAGAAAAAAGGATTTCTTAAAGGTTCTTTGGAAGGTTAATGGTTCTAACTATCTAAAGAAGTTTTACTTGGAACCTTTTCTGAAAGGGAAACCCTTTGTTGTTGGGTTCTAATTAAACTTTTAAGGATTTCCCCAGCAAACAAAACCGGGTTGCTAGATGGAATGGTGTAGTCTGCAGATGTTTGAGGCAGTCGGAGATGATGGTTGGCACAGAGATTCGTGAACGGTTCTAGGGGCACAGACTCTTAATTTCTTGCCTCCTGATTAAGTTTCAGGTCAGTCAAAGTCCAAATGTATCAAACGGACTCTGGACGCAGTCTAGTTGTGTATGTCAGCGACTCAAATCTGAATGGATTCCGTCAATTTTCCGGTGAAAACAGAGAGAGTGAGGAAAGCAAATACAAGAAATGGATAAAGAAAAATGGTAGATATGAATTTGATATGCATTTGTGGCTGCAGTGGAGTTCCTCAATGGATGATAAACTAACTGAGTTGTGGCAGGAGCACATGTGCTTGTACAGCGTAAAATTCGAAGAACTACCACAAACATGCGGAAGTGGAAAAGAGCTGGGTTGCTATTGCAAAAGCCTCGAACCAATCAGGTGAGACCTCCATGTTTGTTTTGCTCTTAGTAACAGGAAAGCATGTGTTCAGCAACAAGTCACTGTGTGGGTTCCCCAGCTTTTCAGTCACAATAAAAATATTCCGAAATCTGTGCTTTTATAAACCATTAGGATTTTAAAAGTCGTATAGTGTATCCAAGGATTTAGCAAACGCTAGCTAGCTAACACTATTTGCTAAGTCGTATGTGCTTATAAGCAAACTATTACAAAAACGACCTAATTCCATACTTAGTATGTACCAGGTTTAGGCATAGCGTCATAATTTATGTGAAAAATCTCTTTCCATATTCAATCTTCTCTTCCACCAGCTTTTCCACTAAGCATGGAAACCTTAGCAAAATGAAGGTGTTTTATCTAAATTGTGGTGTTTCCATTCAGGTTTTACTACACACAAATTAGCATAAAAAACAGATGAAGACCCCACTATTGACTAAAAAACAGCATTTGCAAAATATCTGGCAGTCAGTTTTCCCAAACGTCTCAGGATGTAGCTGTCCTAAACCAACGTCCTGGGACAGATTGGACCTATGGTAGGTATCCATCTTTTTTGAGGAAGGATCATTGTTTTTAGGCTTCAATCCATCTTCATTCATTAGCGTTTAATGTGACGGTTCAGCACAACTCCTCTCGTAGGGGCAGGCAGCAGGCCAAGTGAAGTAAAGAGTTTACCCCGAGACAGCGGAGACCCCGCCGAGAGAGGAACAGCAGACGCATTCATATTCTTTGGGAAAAGCCTAAGGCGAGCGATGCCAAGAAAAATAAGGTAAAACACCGCACGACATTTTTTCGTGGCAGCTTTTTTTTGCTGTTGCGCTGACGTTCCAGCAAATCTACGCTGCAGTGAGATTCTGAACCTCTGGCCAGCGGGAATTGCGCAGTCTGAGCTCCTGAGCCTAGGAAAGCAGTGTTTAATTGCTTAATGTTGGGGTTCAACCTCCTCTGCACTGACAGACATTAAAAATGCATTGGCTGAAAATAAAGCTGAGATTCATGGGAGGAAAATAGGTGTGTGAAGGCTACCTCAACTCAAGCATCAAAACTCTGAGTCATACGGATTGGTATTGATAACTGTGTGTAATCACAGGGCAAAAATGTGGTGTGGAAACCATCTTATCTGTGTTCTCATCGCGTGTGTATAGAAAGCAGTTTAAGGTGTCGCCAACAGGTCGGTTTCCAAACGCAATCAAGGAAACGACTCGTAGTCCTCAAATATCAACATCTTGTTGCTCTTTTCCACTCAGACAGCATATGTTTGACAAATAAATTCCAGTAGACAGATGAGGTGACTGAAATAATAGAGAGATCTATTATTTTTATGGAGACAGAAAGATGGAGGGAAAATGGGGAAAGGGCTTGCGAGGGAGAAAATGAGTCTGCGAGACTGGAAGAGAGTGGAGAAAGAGAGAGAGCATGAGCGAGAGATTGCACATGCCCCGTTTGTGATTCATTCCTCGACTTGCGGCTGAACGTCAGAGAACAGGCAATGGAAACTTGTGCAAATGTAAATACGTTTTGGTTTAAAAATATAGCGTCCTAATGCACACCACATGGGCCGCCTGGCAGGCCGCGCTCTATTTTGACGGAAGGACAGACCGAGGGAGCAGAAGCAGAGAGACAAGGAGAGGGAACGGCAATAAAAAAAAAAAAACGAGGGCAAGTGAGGAAGCAAATGGGAGGGAAAATTAAAAAGAGGGAATGAGAGAAGACCATATTAGGCAAGTCAGGCGCAGGCTCACCTTGGGCCTTCTCTACAAACATGACCTTGGAGTCGGGCAGGAAGTTGTGACCACTGAGGAGCATCCTCTTGCCTCCTGTGGCTGGGTAGCTGTCCAGGCTCTGCTTCTCCACCAAAGGCAGCTCCTGAGCTGAACGCTGGGCTGTAAGAGAACAGGTACGAGTCAAAATGAAGCCACAGGCCTCTCTGAACCTGATCTCCATCTGCTCCTGCTTGTCCAGGCCTCTCCTTAACGTAGAACAGCAACAGCAAACTTCTACTCACACTTCTATTTCTACTCCATATTTAATAGCTAATAAACCCATTGT
>JAOUQW010000021.1:12024180-12041861 GCA_028565825.1 Olivaichthys viedmensis
CCCTGCGCTCTGACCCCAGCTTACCAACATGCTGGGATATGTGAAGAATCAATTTCACTGTACTGTATATGTATATGTATATGTGACAATAAAGGAGTATTCTATTCACCCAGTGGTACAGACTCAGGAACCCTTAAGGGGGATAGATGGAAACTAGATTCTCAGTAGAGTGTACTGAAGACCTCGATTCATATAGCATGTCAGTTTATATATATTATAGCAATCTGTGATATTGCATTGTATGCATTGTATCCTTCCACCTCTACATTAAAAGATTGAGGACTGCAGGGGAAGTGCTATGGCGATAGAGGATATCAGTGAGATACAATAGGCCTACTTCAGCTATCAGGAGCTGTGCATGGACACAAAAAGCTACTCAGGAAACTTCACCCAGGGAACTGATAAGGCCATGTTTACTTCGTAAATGGTTCTGATTATAACTTACATCCGTAGAAGATGTCCTACACACAGTAAATCTACATGTATGGAACCTTCATCTGTATAGGTTAACACAGCCAGTAATAAGAAACCATGGTATGACCATGAGTATAGACTGGTAGAGAAGATAGATGGGATAGACTCACATGGCTCGCATGTTGTTTTCAGGCAGCAGAGGGATCTCCAGCACTTTGGTATTGGACTGTATAGCCTCGTGGCTGGCCGTGGAGACGGTCTTGCCCGTGATGCGGTGAACCTGGTAGAAAGCGTGGGGTCGCAGGAGCCGATCATCTGCTGTGCCAATGAAGAGCTGGAGTGTTAGCGGTTCATTCTCCATGTAGCCGTAGAGCTGGCAGAACAACAAAGAGAACCAGGTGAGCGCCCCCAAAAACCTTGCTACCCCTTAAAAGAAGCCCACTCTTAACCCCCCACCCCCCCCCATCTCCTCTGAGCTGTAATTATCTAAGCACACTGTGGCTAAGACTTCCTAATGATAGCCTTTCGTCTCAGACCGGCTCACTCATGCTAGCAGCGCTGTATTTGTTTCCCTGGTCGGGCTGGAGACGAGACACATTACCCTCGGCCTTGTTCTGCTTGGCCAATTACGAGAGTTCCCTTTGGGGATTGGGGGATTCTTAAAGAAAGGTTTTATCTGTTTTTTTCGTAAAAATCTAGCATCTGTGCTATAACACATGGGGTGGAGGTTCGCTCCTGTCACGTCGCTGTTTGTGAAAACTTTACAGTGGCCATAAAAAAGAATGCCCATGGAGAAGCAGGCCTGCAGCAGACACTGACTAAATGGAAAATGACCATTATCATGCAGTGCAAGACCAAAGCGATCATCTTAAACCTAACTGGTCTTTAAAAGGGTTAAACCTTTTTACCACCATGGAGACCATCTCATCATCCTGAGATGTGCAATTCTATTTATTTCATTATGCCTAACAACATTTTAGCAGCAATGAAATGAAGCAAGTCATTTATTTGGATGCTGCTATTATGTAGTAATCATTTCAAAAACAATAAATCTGAGGTCACCCTAGCTAACATTTTTTGGTTAGCAGAACGTTTTTCTAGGAGTTCTTTGTTCCTAGAACATTCAATCTGTTCATTCAAACATTCAATGTTCCTACAACGTTACTGCAACATTTTCAGCTGTAGGAACGTTAACAAATTAGTTACTGAATGTTCTGATAACATTCTCCGTTAGCTGGAATCAGAATGATCTATACATTTAAGAGAAGCAATGTCAAATACTGATGTTTATGACAGAAATGAGGAAAAAAATAACATGTATCTCAACAACACTTCAAAATGATTTATTTAATAAAACAAGTAATTTATTTGAAATCCATACACTTAAAAGAGTTACTCGCTAGAATTAAATAAAATGAAGAAAGAAAGAAACAGAAACTAAAGACGATGCATTCTTCTCCCCCTTGCTAGCATGATGCAGTTGAGCTAATTTTTTGGCGACGGCAGCATTTCTGAGCAGTCACAAAGCATATTATCATGCTGCTAGTCTCCATAATGCCGCCCTGAGGACTTTCTGACATGAAACAGAATGCGCATTATGATTTTCATTATGGCTGGCAAAGCTTTGGGCCGGTGCCAGAGACGATGCCACACTGAGATGAAAGCACCAAGAGAGTCAGAACCCCCTACTTCAAACAGGTACAACTTCCTCTCTCTCTGGTTACCACTTAGCCCTTCTGCTCTCTAATAAAAACCAATTCAGCACAGGCAGGGGCAACAAATGGTCGTTACACATAGACAAAAACCATTCGTCAACAGTACAGTAAGTGGCAGCCACTGTGTGCCAGTGCCTTAGGATTGCTGTAGATCTGTGGGCTAGAAAATGAACCCAAACCTATTCTGAAATACAGGGCAATGATATTAAAATGTATCAAACATCAGTGCTATGCACTTCAAGAACTTGGCCAGTTGCTGTGCACTTCATGAGTACATGTAGTTCCTCAGTGGATGAAGAACTGTGTGCTGGACTAGCAGATGGACTGTGGCTTTGGTGCAACCATAATGGTACAACTTTGGTGTAACTAGATCTTTCAGTCTGCATGTCTACGTTCTCCACACTGTGGGTGGGCAACTGGACTGCTCCACGAAAACAGTAAAAAAAGAAAAACACCAAGACCAAAAGCCCTCCGAGGGGCTAAGATTAGGGTCCAGAACTCAACCCACTTGGGGTTTGCTAGCCACATGTTCAATTGCCTTGAAAGCAAATAAGAAAGACCTGTCAAAATAAGGTCCATGTGGTAAATCCAACTGTTTGCGTTGTCATCATTTAGGGAACGTGTGCAATTTCAGGTCTAAGCCTTGTGAAGTTTTGTTCGGTGACCGAGTCAAAACGGTAAGGTTGTCAAACTAAATAATAGGGGCCATGCTTATTTAAGAGATTGAGTCATCGAACAGAATGCAGACCACATGTAACCTATGACATAATCTGATTAATGCTTATATAATTACCTTTGTGTGGGGGGGTGGCAGGGAAGATTGGGGTATTTGGGGGGGGAATAGACCAGCGGAGGAGTGAGAGTGAGGCATTATTGGAAATTTCTGTCCACCACAATCTGTTTCTTTGACACGCCTGGTGAAAAACAACTAAAAACCGTGAAATCGAGGCCCTGCCGTACTACTTCTCGCTCGCCACTCCACCTTCATTGCGGGTGACACTCCCATTATAACTCCCAAATGCCAATTCTAAAACATGAAAGGGCATTTTGGCAACATACGATTCTCCATCTGTGCATCTGTCCATATAGCTATAACTATAGCTATTATAATACCTGGTACTAGTACGTCGTATGGCCTCATCAACTTGCCATCATCAGTTTCCCTTGGTGACTTCCTATTGCCATCTTAACGGCCATTCTATTGCTTTATCATCAAGTGACCCCTTGGAGGGCTGAAGGATCATGTAACTATAGACTTTAGGAGCAGAACATACAAAAATTGACAGGAAAAGCTGTTTATAAGTCAAATGATTGTTATATCAAAAACAATTTGGGTTTTGTTTGACCTCATTATCCACTTTGTGAGTGGCTAAATAGAAGTCAACTGAACAATGCCACACTACCCGCTTATTTCTAGCAGTCTTAGCGACTACACTTCCAAGCACGACGCATTAGCCGAGATGAATAATGACACTCAAGACAAATGCTAATATAAAACCCATAATTTTCTAGACCGTCTTTCTGAGCGTCATCTCCTGAGCTGAAGGTTTAAGAATGACACATTTTCAAGCCAGCGAATGTTGGCTAATGATCTATCCACACTCCTGGCTCTTTTTCTCCATTCAGAGTCTCAGCAGCTGTCCTGACCCCGAGCGCTAGTCACATATGCTTGTCATCAGCAAGGCACGCCGGGGTCAGGGGCTTCTTGAAGTCCTGGCTTCTCTAGAGAGCACTTTATCTCCAAGGTGATCTCACCAGAGCACTCGCTCCGCTTATTATATTTTACTCGCTGTGTCACCGCAGCTAATTAGCTTCAGGCCCATGCGCTACCAAGCACTTCTAGACAAATATCGCAAGTCTTTATAGACTTGATCATGAAGTCTAATCAGAAAATGGTCTGTGCCGACTCACAGACGTGTTTGCTTCCGCACCACTTATACGACGGTATCATAGCCAATTGCGCCGTGCTGCAGCTTTGCGCTTTCTTTTGACCAGGCATTACCTCAGCTTTCATGTGTCCGTAGGAGATGATTTTTACGCTCGCAGGTCTAGCGGCATAGAGCAATAGCCATGGCTGGCTTCATTCAAAGTGACCTCATGCACAAAACGAAGTGATGAATGAGGTCAGGTAACTCACAATGATGCTGGTCTTCCTGAAAATAAAGTAACGTGTTTTGTCCCCCTTGGGCGAACTCCCTAGATTAATTTACCATATGTGCACCCCTGAACTCCTCTCTCTCTCTCTCTCTCTCTCTCTCTCGCTCTCTCTCTCTCTCTCTCTTGCTCTCGCTCTCTTTTTTTTGTTTCTCTGTCTCTATCTGCATTCGTGGAGACACTGTCCAAAAATCATCATGAAATCAAAAAGAGTCTTTCAGAGCTTTGAGTTCATGTCTGTTGGCTTGATGGGCGTCTACATAAAGCTGTATTTATTTAATGGGCCAGTATATGTCAAAGAATGTCCAATTTTTTCTTTAGATATATGCAGTTTAAATTTGCTATCTCTTACTTACTGGAAAATGGGAAAAATACTGATGACTCATCTGGCACTCTGGGATGTATGCTAATTTATGTTTCCAAATGCTTTTTAGAGTCCGTGCCCCAGAGCTATAACTATTGACAGTTAGAAGCCATCAGTAACGGACCGAAAATCGTAATTTGTCAATGTCATCGCTTATTCTGCTTATTCTGTCGGCAGGTGTGGCAAACTCAACTAGATGCACCCCATCCTCATTGCTATCCTCCATATTGTCGTCAAGTGTGCTTACATTTGCCAAGGTGTGATGTATATTGAGCCTCAGTGGCTACTCTGAATACAAAGTAACTTACTTTGAAACATTCTGCCCAAATGTCCTCTTTCAATGAAATGTGTCAATATTTGGAAACAAATCAGACATTTGGAATCACATTATGCTCACAAGTTAATAGAACTGGACAGTTCCTATATTTGCTGACTGAGTTCTGCCTATTGCCTACTATTTTGCATGAGAGATTTTTGCGAGTCAGCCTGTGAGCGAGCCATATACTGCCAAAAATACCTTGTATCCAAGGCCTGTTCCTACTTTACACTGAATTGCCAGTTTATTAGGTTTACTTATCTAATATTTAATAAACTGGCAACTCGGTGTACATTTTTTTTACCATATTGCCTGAGTTGCCAGTTTATTAGGTACGCCTGTTTGGCAAGTCAGTGTATAAATCAACAGAATTACCAAGGAAATGTGCTCTTATTGGCCATAACTAATATGACATATGACATGCTCCACAGTGGACTTCCTACATCAGCAGGGGTTTCTAGGTATTAGTGAAATGTCCTCCCTGAAAACACATCAGTCCTGCTGGGTCACACAGCTCTAGGATTTGCAATGGGCACATTTGTTTAAGGAAATGAGAGGCCGATGAGTGGTGACATCATAGAGCGAGACTACACTTGGTGCCTGTGACTCTTTCTCTCTCTCTCTTATTACCTCTCTATGACTTTTTCACTTTCTTTCTCTTTGTTACTTCACGTTATCTAACTCTCTGTCTCACTCAACCACTCTCTCTCTCTCATTCCTGCTCTCTTTTCTGTCTCTTGTACTCTCCATGGTGGTAAGTAGGAATGTCATGACTGGTCTAGTCCACGTGGCATAGAAAGGGGGAGAGGGAGAGAAAGAGTAAGAGAGAGCAAGGATGGAGGAAAGAAGGGAGGGGGACTTAGACCTCGGCCCATTATCACATTCGCTCACAGGCGCTGACAGTCACCCGGCAAGGCCTCTCCGTACCAAATTAAATCTACACTCATCCAAGTCTTCTCTCTCCCACCCTGGAGTCCCTTTGATTAGCTCTCTGTTGCTCCACATAGTATTGGCTCCACATCTGTATGTGTATCTGTGTGTGCGAGTTGCTTTATTGTATTTGGCTGCCTGAGTAATCACTGTCGCTTTTCTGGTTTTCGGTGGAGTGACGATAGAATGTGGCGATTATTAAAACATAAATGCAAAACGAATGTTATGTCATTTGGGGGCCAATGTTTAGAGCGCAGGCCCCATGTCTAGACCAAAGATCATAGAGATCATAAGCTCCGTATAAACTGATGGCTTTGAAAGAACATCTTAGTACCCGAGCGCCTTGCCAAAGGCTACACACTGACGTGTGCAGGATTCCTGTGCCCCATGATCTAAGTGGCGGCCAACGATGCCTTACCTCATAAATCTGTGGTCAGCACCTCAGACCAATGAAAATGTTGCCATCGCGCAGCATTTTTCGAGTTACTCCATGGTTGCAATTAGTGGTATACCAATACCAAGGTCTTGAGTATGGGGAGCCCCTCAAAGAAATAGGAAATCTGGACACGGGTGTTTAATGGATCTTTACATAATAAACATGAGACAGCAATTATTAGCAAGATGATACTTTCTTGATTTTTACAGATGGCATTTTAATAGAGCTGTCAACTGTGTGTCAATATGGAACAAAGATAGGGATTCCAAGCTTGTTCAATGGGTAGCAGTTGATTTACTGAGGAAACATGTTTTAAGAGAGCAAATATCTGATCTCAGACACATTTCACAGTATTTGACCAAACCTCAGGCTTGGAAATCAGAGCACTCAAGGAGTATCCCAAAAAGGGGAATAGCTCCACCCAAAGGGGAATCAGATTGACTCGTCACCCAGACTGTCAGATAAAGTCTAACTAATGCTAGTTAAAGTCTTTAAAACAGAGAAACACACGCGTAAGATGTGCGGATACGTACTGGGTTACTGCTTGGTCTTTACCCACCACAAAACCTAATTCCATGTAATTCAGCGCTGGCAAACGTTTGTGATATCCATTTCAAATTGATGGAAAAGCCATCAGTCTTGAGGTGCTCTTTCCTCCAAAGGTAGACCTTGACATTCCCCCCAGAATACCTCTGAAAAACCATTGTGTAGATGTTGGCCAGAGCTGCAACATGCAGCAACGTGCCTTTTCCACAGACGGACATCCCACCCCTAATAATGTTGCGGTTGGCAGTCGCCAGATAAGAAGAAAAGTGGTTACAGGGGTCAGCCTCCTCCATCATAAACCAGACGGGCAAATGAAAGAGTTGAGAAGATCAAAAATAAATAAGGGCACAGACGAAGAGGGAATGGTCAGTGATGAAGATCACAGATGCCTGTGTAAGTGGGGGGATTCTTAAGTGGGAGATTTCCATCAACATGGGGCATCTTTCTCCAGCCTTGGTCCCCAGTCTGCCAGTGGTATGGTCGAGAGGGACAGTGATGTCACATCTACAAAAGGAACTTTCCTAAACAAAGGGAAGCCTGTGTGTTTGGCAGCAGCCAGGGAAGGGGTTAGAAAAACACCTTCGCTCATTACTGCGGAACCTCGATGATAACTAATGAGCATGCCAGGGGCAGAGAAACACACCGGTCCGGCGTGGGAGAAGGGGCCCAACTTTTTGTCCATGTTCCAGCTGTCTATATCAACACAAATTAAAAAGCAAACCCCAAGCGATTGCTATACAAATGAAGTGTGATGTGGCTTTGTTTGACAAGGGATAGGTGCCACTGGTGGCTGCCACTTTGTTTGTATTGCTGGTTTGTCGATGCTGCTCTCCAGGAAAATTGTGTCACCGCCACAATAGAAGCAGCATGTGTGTGTGTACTGGTGCATGAAAGGAAACAGTGCTGTATTTTGGAGTGAGCTGTCAGCCCATGGATTGACTTGGGAGCACTTTTGAGAGATGAATGCCTCACCAGAAATGACACCAGCAATGGGACAAAGGCCCCTGGAGTCCCGGCACAGTAGCATCAGCTGGGCTGTGAGACTCCTGCCCCCCTCTGTCCCCATGCCCTGCCCTGCTCCTCTGCGGGGGCACCACTGGTGCCAGGGGTCCTTAATCAGCAGGAAGCAGAGGATCCCACAGGGGTAGAAGCTCTGCTGAGCCCCAGCTGCCTGCCTGATGACTCCCTGTGCCCCACACCCTCTGCCCCCTTGCTGCCGTTCTCCATGGCTGCCATCCACCAGCCCAAAGCCTGCTCTTCATTACTGCCTTGCCTTGAGAGCCTTGATCCATATGATGCTCCGGCAAAGAGAGTAAGAAAGAGAGAGAGAGAGAGAGGGGGCGAGAGATACAGAGGGGTCGAAATTACAACCCACTCTGCTCTCAGCGCTGGATCATCTATGGCAAATGCTGGCAAGAGCTGAAGCGTGACTAAGCCGAAGCTCCTTTCCCCTTGGTGCCTCTCTCACTGGAGAGGATTGCCTAAACGAATCGAGAGAACAGCGAGTAAGCTACTGCTGTCTGCTCGAGAAGCCGCAGGCTGACGAAAGCCCCGTATGTTTCGCCCAAACTGGAGCAGTTAAGGCATTAAATCACAGTGAAGAAAAGTAAAAGTTGAAGCATGCTAACAATGTGAGCGTGGCAGATGAAGTGCGTCACTGAAGTGGTATTTTTCATCTTGTATTTTCAGTGAAAAACAAATCACACTGTGCAAATCAAACTGTGCACACTAAGTCCATAAGGGAAAAGCATAAAAGTAATCCTACTGTTAATACGAACAGCAATAATTATAATATAAAAATTATCTCTGACCATTATATGGAATAACTCATAGGATTTGGAATAAATGTCATAGGCCTGTTTCTGACAGGATTCAGTCAAAACAGCTCAAAGGTCCCAATTTTCATATTTTTGCTTCACACTACTATTTTTTATTTTTGGACGCCACTATGACCCCACTACGCCATGAGAGATGGAGTGGCACAAGCTTAGTCAGGTCCAGCTCACAATGCCAAGAACATGACAAGCCACTCTGGTTAGCATCTACCTCCCTGCAGGCGTGTGTTAACAAATTTAACTTCAACATCGAGACATGACCTGCTGCGGAGGAAATGGCTTATAAATAACACCTGAGAGTTGATGAATTAGGTTTGAAACTGGCTGGGCGGCAGCAGCTGTGCTGGGAAGTGAAAGTGCCCGTGTTCGACTGGGGAGAAAATAAGGGTTTGGAAAACAGCTGCAACGCCTCGACTACTGCCTTTACCAAGAGACGGCAGCGCCGCGCCAGTGTGTCTGCATCTGAATGTATTACATTATTGATTTCATGGCCACACACACGTCACTCTCGACCACATACACACACATATGTAGCATTGAACTTTCAAGTGCACTTTCTACCTTGGGCAAACCAAAAAGGGAATTAGGAGAATTATAAGTTCAGTTGAGAGAAAGAGAGAGAAAGTTGAATTTTTTTAACACAGGCTTTAGGTAATGCAGGTGAGAGTGACGTGGGTCCTTTAAACCCTGCCAAGCACAATAGTTAGAGGCGGTGCTCTCACGCCATGCTAATTGCGACAATATGCGCCACTGCAATTCGCTCCTGGTGTAGACGATTGACTTCGGCCTTCATGGGCCATTAATAACACACACACCAGCATGTCACTCACAGGCACATACGCACTCTCTCTTTCTTTCTCTCTTTTTCTTTCTGTCACTCTCAAACGCACACCTGCCCTTATTCAGAGCTCACATGGTCAGCCAGCAAAAATTGGCCCATCAAAACATTTTATAAAGAAAGAACAAGGAGGCAGTCATAGGCAGTAAAACTGTGTTTCTTCATTTCGGAGTAAAGGCACAGCTACAAAAAACTCTAGTTATGCTCCAGAACAAAATGCAGTGCTAATTCAATTGCTAGTAAGAATTTCTTTAGGCCTAAAATGAATATTTAAGGCATTTTTCTGTTTTATTTTCCCAATTATTTTTCTAATTTAGCTAGCTTTGTAGAAGATCTCTGTACAAAGTTAGAGCCCATATCCAACACGACATAATTGGGATTAAACCCTACTTTTATTTGGCTTAATCAGTCAAGTTTCAAAGCCTTTTTTTCTTTTTTACTATTACCAAATGTCAATACATGAAGACACATACATGAAATCAGTAAAGACATAAAGACTGCAAATAAACCTGCATAACCAGGATTGACAGTATGCATGCAGGTATCAAGTAAAAAACAAAAGCTAGAGTGGCCTACCCCATTCCTATTCTTTCCAACACAAATTTTTATATGCTCCTGAAGGTCTTGATTGGCTGGAGCAGGTGTGCTAGATTAAAGCAGAAACTATACTGTGTTGGAAGGTAGGTTTCATGGAGTGAAAGTTAGGCCCCTCTGACTTAACGCTAGCTTGTGTTTTCTTGATAGCAGCCGGAAGGTTAGCATACCTGCACCACGGGGTGCCCTCCTGATGGGGCCTTCACTGCTCCTCGGCTGCCCTCCGTCTCATAGTGGGCGCGATGGTGGGATTTGGGCTGCACCTCGATCTGCAGGCTGTAGGGACCCGAGCAGGACGGCAGCTGCCAATCAAGAGCCGGCAAGGACGGGCTGCCAATCAGAGGACAGCGCACTTTATCAAGATTTATGGATTATACACATATGCACACTCGCAGCCACGGCCTTGCGAGCACTAATTGAATGAGCAAAACCAGATTTTCGAGCCTGCTCTGGCAAGCGTTTGGATTCGGACCCTTCCATTTCATCATTGCCTCTAATCTAATCTGTTGTAGTCACAGCCTGACATACTTCATTTCCAAAGTCTGGCAGCTAATTGTGGACCTTTTCTTTTTCTTTTAGAAGAATTAATAAAAGAGGCATGCGTTCCATTTGAACTGTTCCATGCTTTCTATCATGACCTGACAGCTCATCAGTCCGAGTCTCCGCAGAAGCGGCTCGGCTTTTAAGTGGATGAATTTAGTTCCGCGATTCAATTGTATAGCCGAAATTATGAAAAATTCATTCAAGTATAATACCAATCCAAAAACGCCTTTCTTTTTTAAGTAGTGACCGACAATCGTGTTTTGTTTTGTGTTTGTGATTCTCCGTTGTCCTGAGAGAGAGCAGTGGGGGAACGTACAAAACACAACATTGACGGAACAAAGATTTCGGCACACCCGGATGCCTGGGCGATGCGACCTAAAGCAACACAAATGGACGCAATCTCGGGCATCCTCTTGGAACTTCTGGTGTGTTTGCTGACCCAAAATGAACTGGCTTCCCTCTGCACTTTTATCTGCATTTTTATCTGCCTTTTATCGGCCTAATGCGTCTGAGAGGGAAGGAGAATCTGAAGCCAGCACCACCAGCACTGACACCATCACTTCCTGTTCCCCACTATCACCCTCAAACACTTGATTTCCGGCAGGAAAGTGTGCCGGCGAAGGAAAGCGCACACACACATACACACTCATGCACTATGACCACATGGAGACCCAAAGGCCTGTTAAAAACAACAAAATAATAAAATGATGTGTGTTGGTGAGTGTTTGTGTGTGGGTTGCTATGGGAACTGGCCCACACAAACAGGCAATACATTGCCCAACCCTTCGAAAAGTGATTTATGAAATACGAAGAGCTTTCTGCCTATTATAAAATCAGCAAGAGTCTCCTACTGACCGCTACTACTGTGATCTTAAAATATACAACTAAATTTACTCTTAGAATAAATAAACAAGTTTTATTTGAGAAACCCAGTGGAAAAAGAAAAAAAAACGACTGCAATTTAGTTTATATTTTTCAGTTTACAGAGACTTGATAGAAAGTCATAATCTGCATGTAAACACTAATTAATCATCAGAAATATAACTTAATGTACTTAAAGCCTATGAGTCAAAAATACAAACATCAAATATTTAAATGGATCAGGACTTAGAGATGTATTTCTATTTCAATTCCGTTTTTCTTGTACCTGAGGTAAGGCTTGGGCTTGGGCCATGAGTATGGGTGGGGCGGAACATCCAGGAATCCTGAGCAGTAGCTCTCCTTCTTGAAAGGCATACGGTTGGAGTTGGGGTAGTCCTCCTGGCAAAGTGCTGTGCCCACATCGTCACCTGCCGGCTCCACCTTTAGGCTCGCGGAGGCATTGTGCTCTGCGCTGGTCTTGCGACTCTTCATGGGCACTCCATCACTGAGCTCGGCTAGGCCATCTGTAGTGAGGGCGTTGATGGCTGCCACAATAGCTGAGTTGGTGTACTGGTTGGTGGTTCCCAGCCAGTTTTCTTCAAGCCTTGGCGAACCCTGAGGTGAGGCACCGGGCGACTGGTTGGGCGAGATGCCCAACGGATGCCCATATGGGGTACCGTTGAAGCTATACTTCCGCTTGCCATGGCTCCCGATGTCATCGTTGGGGGAGGTGGAGGGGGAGTGACGAGGAGAGGGGCCGGAGGCATGCCCATGACTGGGGCAGGACAGCATCGAAGAGGAAGAGCCTTTGGGCGAGACACAGGGCGACTGCCAGGGTGAGTTCTGGGGCGAGTTTTCATAGTTGTAGAAGCCAGACTCATACGAGGCCTCTGAATTGCAGCTGCTGGCTGGACTCAGACTGCTCGGGTCGCGGTACCCATCGGCGCTGGGCAAGGTCAAGGTCACAATGTTGACCCGCTTGGCCACAGGGCCCATGGTGCCACTTTCCTCCACCTGTTCCTCAGGCATCTGGCCGTAGGAAGTGATCTCAATGCGCGGGCTCTCCAGAGGGGGCGCCCCGTTGGGCCGGAGCCCGGAGAGGTAGTAGCCCGATGCCATGGTGTTCTCATGGAGCCCGTAGCTCGCTTGGTGGCATGACGATACTGAGATGACAGGGCTTGACTGCAGGTTGTGGTACTGAGATACCAGGCAGGGGTTCGCCATGCCAAGTGGGAGAGATAGACTCACGTTGGGCGTGTAGCTAAAAGCCTCTGTGAAGACAAAAGAGTTGATGAGTAAAAGGCAAAAGCACAGCATCTGGCTAGTCTATTAGACCCAGTTAAAGGAAGCAGTACCATTGGTCCTTAATTCAAAATGAAAAAAAAGTTTGAAAAAATTTCCACGAGCCAACTTATATAGAAAATTACAAACGTATTAAGGTTAGATCAACAGGAAGAGTTAGCTTAGCTTGTCTTATCCCTTCATTTGTATGAAATCCAACAATATTGCTCTCGCTTCTTTGAATTTTTTACACATTTTGTGAGATTGGGTTGGTTTTTCCATGACAGAGTTAAAACATATACTGTGTCTGAAGTTACCTCATCCAGAACCATGACAAAACCAGAAAGTCCTATCAGCCTGTGAATGTTGATAGTAATCCGTACTTCCCAGTGATTTAATGGCTGCAATGATGTAATGTAATGATTTCACTCTAACCTGGTACCACATGTAAATTCAGGCCTTTGAAGCAGAGCAAAATGGTATGAGTAAAAAAAAATGTCCCCATCATGAACCTCTCTTTCTTGTACTCACTCAGATTTGTAGAGGAAACGCTGTGCTCTGTTTAAGCAGTGACGCTTTTTTTTTTGTGGCCGTCCCCTTCACCTCAATCTATATTTGCTAACTTCAGCGGTACGCAACCAGGACACCACGTGAAACGATGAACCTGTCATGCACCACAGAATGCGTGGGCAGACTAACTAAAATTAGTGCATGACAGACTATTTCCAGAGGCAGATGTGCTGAAAAAAAAATCTGTCAATCTTGAATAGGTTTTGTGGTTAAAAAGAATTTAAATTTGAATTTTAAGTGGCAAAAACTATTTTAACAGTAATATGACTTAAATTAGAAATATATATATATTTTTATTCCCCTCTCTCTGTATTTCTCCCTCTCTCGCTCTCACATCATGCAGCATAAATAAGAGAACTGGATTTTTTATTTTTTACCTTCGAAATTGAACAAATTTGAATTAAACATACCAAATTATTTGGAAAAAAGGAATGACACAATCCAAAACACAATACAAATTAATTGTACAGTTCTTTGTCAGCGTAAATGCACCGAACGTGAAATGCACAGAACAGCTAACTATCTCTTTTACAGACAGAAAAATAAATTATGCAGTTAATGATACTGTAGATATTTTCAGGCCAAATGCCACTTACAATCAATTTAGCAGGATATTGTTGCAAAGTGCATTTTATTGTAAGAGGCAACACACATAAGCATTCATGAGTGTTAATATATAGTCAAGGATAGCAATTTTTATATCTCCATAATTATAAATAACAGCAAAATCCCTTGAAAAAGCTATATATATAACATGCCATATAAAACAAGAACCTATTAAAATACCAAACCTCCAATAAGGAAAATCCCATACACACTTCACACACACACATTGCGCCACCTGCCCAACACACCTCTCTCCGTTTGCATCTCTCCCCCTCGGCTGCCGTACTCAAACAGAAAGCTGAAATCAAATTCGGGCTCTTTATGGCCGGATCCCATCTTCGGTGTCTCCTGGAAGGAGTGTTTGAACGCTGCTGTGTATTAGCAGCTCCTCTAGCAGAGCAGAGCAGCAGCTTTTGACATCCTGTTCAGTCACACCAGAGCTCTTATCTCTTCCTCGCTCTTGTAAAAAAAACCACCTGCCGCCTCGTTCTGAGGGTTCTCTCACAGCCAGATCCGCCCCTCGCTAGTTCCTTTTCGACTTTGAGGCGCTCACACAGGTCTACATATGCTGTGTACATGCACACAGGGGTTTTCTCTCCTCGCTGGCACAGCTCGTTTGCATCTCTGGAAAGGGAAGTGAGGCTACTATAGATTGCGTAGCCGTCCACCACACGCATGAACGCATGGCTTAATAAAGCAGAAGTCGCCCCTACTGTTGGAATTTTACCATATCCAAAGTGTCCATGTATGTGGCCTACGGGAGAGCCTGGACTTTTTTTAACACTCACCCACGAGAGTGCAAACTGGCCTGAGTTGGGGGAGAGTCAGCCTTCTAATTGTGCGTCTGGTGGAATTATGGGTAGAAGAGACAAGGGTTTGAGCAAAAACGAGGGAAGAGGGGTGCAGAAAACTGCAGTCGTCAGCAGGCTAAAGAGCTGAGATAATGTACACACACACACATACGCACACATGCACGTGGGCTCAAGTGCTGAGGCGACACACATGCATACCCAAACCAAGCAGTCTGCTATCAATTATGAGGCTTTAAAGCCGAGGGCTGAAACGAATAATCATGCTCCCCTCACCACAGTAATGCAATCCCCCAAACCGCACAGACAGACAGAAGGAACCCCAAATCGACACACAGTTCATTACATCAGTGCGAAGGCCCTTTAGTTACAAGAGTAAGCGTGGGAGACAGAGATCTGCCTTGCTGATGCGGGATCAAAGACATCCACTGTAAAATCCCTGATACAGATTCCTGTATCACCACGCCGAGCTTTCATCCACTAACAAATGATGTGGCATCAAGTATGCACCCTCGATCCCAACCAAACTGAGACACTTGAGTGCGTTAGCAAAAAAAAAAAACTGAGGTGGCAATATTGCAACATATTGATGCAACTATCGTAGGCACGGCCGATTCTATTTGTGGCCATAGCAGCTGTGCTAGAATGCTATAAAAAACGATAAGTGTTATAACTGACTGCTTGTGGTTTCATTGCCATTTCCACGACTGACAACTCATTAACAAGTACACAGCATGACAATGTCAACACTGTTAGTATTCTATTCTATTCTATTCAGCCTTTAATGGCATGACAATATTAATTTCGAGTATTGCCAAAGCATTTAATTCACAGCACTCACATATCAGTGCATTAATCAATCAATAACAAATCATTCAGGATTTTACTGAAAGAATCAATATGAAATCTTGTTATAGAAATTGTGTGTCTATTTTATTCTGTTTTATTCTATTCTATTTTAAAGTAACTATATTGGCATGGCCATATTAGGTTACAATATTGGCAATGCATTTGACGATCTGTATTTCAGATATCAGTCCATAAAAATAAAAACATTTCAAATTCTCCTAAAAGCATCAACATGAAATGAATACAAATTGCGTGTCTATTCTATTCTATTTAAAGGAGCTTTAAATGGAACTACAATACTACAGTATTGCCAAAGCATTTCATTTACACCATTTCCGATATCAGTCCATTAATTAGCCAGTAACACCTCATTTACGATTCTCCTGAAAGCTTCAACATGAAATTGATACGAACTGCATGTCTATTCTATTTCAATCTATTCAAAACAGCTTTATTAGCATGGCAATATTAATTTACAGTATTGCCAAGACATTTAATTCACTCCATTTCAGATAATCAGTCCATTAATCGGTCAATAATTACGATTCTACTAAAGCATCGATATGAAATCTACGATACAAATGTTTATTTCTACTCTATTTTACTTCATACTACTATATTGTGTTCTCATTCAAAACAGCTTTGTTGGCATGACCATATAAAAAGTTACAGTATCACCACTGCATTCAAATAACTCCACTTAAGATATCAATAATTAATCAATCGATTAAAAAACAAAACAAAAAAAACAACACACCAAAAAAAAAAAAAACCTGTCGTAGATGGTTCTACTGAAAGCGTCAATATAACAGGCCTATTGATGAAAAGAAAAAGAAAAAGAAAGAAAGAGTGAATTCTGTATTCTCCTGTTCTTCTGTATTGCATTTATTTATTTATTTAAAGCAGCTTTATTGGCATGACTGCATTAAGCGAAACAGCATTCCTAAAACAAGTCTATGTGCTTATTCTGTTCTGTTCTATTGTATTGTGCCATGTTGAATCTTATTCTGTTCTAATAGCCTAATAATAATAAAGTGCGGATTTATTGTCACTTATATTAAGTGACTGATTTTGAAAAACAAAATGCAGAAACTTGGCAGGTTGAGCTGAGTAAAGCAGGTTATATTCTACAGGCGCACGCACGCACACGCACGCACGCACACGCACGCACACACACGCACACGCACACACACACACGCACACACACGCACACACTCTCACCTTCCTCCGCAGACTTCATGCTGAACTGAGCGGAGCAGTAGAGCTCGGATCCTCTCCGTTTGCCCAAAGCCGGCCGTGTGAAATTGGCGCTCGAATCGGGACGCGTGCGCGCAGGCGCGGGCATTCACCTTTCGACACGGGAACGCGCAAACTTTCCAATACGAAAAGAAATTAAGCGAGTGCAAACGGGATCGACTCGAGACTTATTGGATGCGCGCGTCCATCGGTTTGCGCATCCCCGATCCCTTGCGTGGCGGTTGCGCACTGAGCTTGCCGGATTGTCGGTCCGGTTAAAGCCTTCCTTGGGCGAGCACGCACAGCGCGTCAGTCACTCCGTACGCGCTCTGTCGCTTCTCATAGTGGGGCTGTTGGTTTTTACCGGCGTTATGTGACGCGGCGATTTACGGAGCTCCCGCACCGCACCGTATTTAAACCTGGAAAACACCACCCCCGCCCGCCTCCCCGAATCCCAGGCGCCGCCCTCCGAGTGGTGACGGGAATCTCTCTGTGAAGGGATTCCGCTTGCGCACATCAAGATTTCTGGACGGATCTTTTTTTTTTTTTTGCCACGTCCGTCAGACCACACAGCGCATCTATAATGAATGGAAAAGCGCAACGGACGCTTACCTCAAATGTTACTCGATCAACCCAAGCGGTTTCTAAATGTTGTCTCTTTATTTTAGAGCTTATGAGGCTATACTAACAAGCTTATGACCACCGATTACCATCATGCACAACGATTGCCATCATGCACAACGATTGCCATCATGCACACTGCATATCTAAAATCATTACCCAC
>JAOUQW010000021.1:12044364-12054563 GCA_028565825.1 Olivaichthys viedmensis
TTTTTCCCCATTCTGATGGTTGATGTGGACATTACCTGAAGCTGCTGGCCCGTATCTGCATGATTTTATGCATTGCGATGCTGCCACACGATTGACTGATTAGATAATTGCACGAATGAGAAGGTGTACAGGTTCCTAATGAAGTGCTCGGTGAGTGTATTATATTTATATAATATTACAACTACAAATCCTAATTTACCTCCTTACAACAGTCATGCTTGCAATTTGCTTACAATTTTCATGCCACCTTTACGAAACACTGGTTTACGCTGTCAAAGCACACAATTACAACTCATGGGTTTTGACTGAACCGTGTTTCCACCGCAGGAACCTTTTCAGGAACTCAAGTTTTTACTTCCTGGGCTGTAATTCCAGGAAGCTTTTAAGTTTCTACTCCAGAGTGTACTTTTCTGCCGACCAACTATTGGGGTGGAGTTTGCCATACTGGACATCACTGATTGGTCAGATGCAAGCTTCACAGAATGACCAGCCTTTTTAGCTGGTATATTTACAGCCTTCTTTAAAAACCTTTGTTTATCTCATATTTGCACAACAAAGCAAACGCCTTATAAAACTATAAGCCTTATAAAACTTGACTCGAATCCCTTGCTTAGCAGGTCATGTGCAGGTGGCGAGACTTGGCGAAGAATCACACTGTCCCTTGGTGCACGAATTGCGTAGCCGTCTGCGGTGACACTGACAAGCCATCTAGAACGTGTTTCCCTTGTGTAGGAAGGGAAACTTTGGTTTCTTCAGACATTCCAAAAAGCAAAGAGCCTGGAGAATAGCACAGAGCTGTGAAGAGACCAATTGGTATTTTCCATCCTAAAAAACCTCTTCTATCATAACACTGGACGTTGAGCCTAGGCACAAGCTAAACAACGGGTAACCACATTCACAAAACGTGTCTTCTGGTTCTGGATCAGGCTGATCACGTGTAGGGTCGTAATCTGATATGCTGGTCTTCAATTTCTGTCCTGTTACATTGATGCTTGTGTGATTAGAGCCCTCAGTGCAGAAGACTGTTGCTGAATATAGTGCATTCGGCACCAGAGGGGGCGTAATTAGTGATAGTCTGAGTGATAGTCAGAGTAGTTCATTCAGAATTTGCATCAAAGGCTTTTTCAAGTCTGAAAAGAGCTCTGGAATGCAAGGCCACGAGGAACCATCATCTTCTAATGATACATCCGCAGCCATTAGGAGGGAGCAAGTAAGTGCACTTCCAGAACATACACACCACTCTCTCTGCTCATATTTGCTTTTCAGCGGCAGCTGCATTCCACAGGCTGATTTGCTCACAGTGAATGAGGCTTTCAATGCAAAATTTGTGTCAGATCTGTTGTAGCATATAAGCTTCTCAGATGGGGAGCTGACATTTTTTAACCCCTTAGTATCTCTCCAGTGCCGTTATTCCAGTGCCCAAATTTCCCCTTGGGGATCAATAAAGTATATCTCGATCTATACATCAAAAAGACAACAGTCACAGAAAGTTCCATCTAGTTCCCTAAAGGGTTCTTCAGTTTGTCCATATGGGGGAACCCTTAAAGGTTCTAGAAGTGTTAACCCTTGAGGAACCCATTTTTCTAAGAGTGAATTTTATTCCATGGCCAAACTAAATTAACGTATCATGTCCAAATAAATACGTCACATACTGAACATGAATGTGGAGTTCTCTGGAGTTCTCGGTATCTCACAATACTAGCATTGTCCACAGCATGGCCGCCCAGATCTACCTTCCTTTAGAGTTTGTCTCTAGCCCTAATCTAACACACATGATCCAGCTAATCAAAGCCTTCAGTGGCATCTGAATATTGGAGCCAGGTGTACTGGATCTAAACTCTGGCCGGGTGGGAGATCTTCAGGAATGGGGATATGATCATCCACAGGTTGCTCACTGCTCAGTAGATTTTCACTCCTTTGACAGAGTATCTTTTGTTGACTGTACAACTCTATATCTCTGCCTTCAACACAATTGTCATTGCAAAGATGGCCACTAAATTACACAGGTTAGCAAAATCTGCAACTAAATATTGCACTCTTAAAACTGAAGGTGCCAGAAAAGGTTCCTTAATGATGCCATGGAGGAGCTTTCTGTGGAAGGTCCTTTTTGCACCAGGATATAATATAATATGACATTTATGATGTGAGACGAGTCAGTTCTTTGTGGCACCGTTAAAACCATCCATGAAAAAGTTATCTACGGAACCAAGCATAGTTCTTCTATGGCATTGTTTTAAAGAACCGTCTTGGGCACCTTTATATTTAACAGTGTGGATTTTCTGAAAAGCAGACTGCAAGGGGTGGAAGTAACAACTTGGTGGCCCAACGTCGAAGCAGATTAATTCACATCTTGATGTCTTGAGAAGGCTCAGAGCTCAAAGTCACACCCTAATCAGGATTGCTACATGAACAGCTGGTTCGAGTTCCTCACATGGCAGATCTCTCCAAGTATCTTGTAAAGATGAGAGGCAAAAACCTGTGATCCAAAACAAGTTTTTGTGAAGAAGATACCAAATAGTGATTCCAGTGGGAAAGATTCAGTGATAGAATTTCATTCTGTTTGGTCTTACAACTCAAGTTGTATGAAAAGATTCGAAGGTTAAAATTTGGTTTAGGGGTGGGGATAGTGTAGGTTTTCTTACAACTTCATTCATATGAAATTGAACTACATCCAACCACATCAAATTTCTCATGATATCAGGTTGTATGTACCACACATTGACCAGGCAGATCACGAAAGCTGTTGCAATTAAAGCCTGTGCAAAAAAACACGACCCAGATTACCTCTGGATTGAAGGGGGGGTGGGGTATGGTAGCATTCAAACTCTAAGCATCCCAGATTTTACATTCACATTCATGCATTTGGCCTTCATTTGGTTTTATCCAAACAGACTTCCAGTCAGAATCCATTCCAGGCATAGAGCTTTATTAAGGGTTAAGGGCCACTCAAGAGCCCAACAGTGGTTCTCTGGCCTCAATGGAGATTTGACCTCACAGCCTACCAGTCACTAGCACAGAACCTTAACCACGTAGCTGTGGCTTCCCCATAATGGTACTTCAATCAGGCCTGAGATACTCCAGGTTTACCACACCACTGATTTGTAGCACAGACATGAGCAGACATGCAGGTAACCGATATAAAAGATCTATCTATCGTGATATGTTATTTTTTGCCATATTGTCCACCCCTAGCTACAAGGGAGATCTACCTAAGAAACTGTTAACTCAGTGTATTGTTCATACTATTCTTTAATCTCTACTGTAGTTGGCATTCTGTTATTAAATTGCATTGCCACTTAAGCACTTAAGCAAGCCCTTCATCTCCACAAAAATACTATACTACTAAAATACTCTAATACTAACTCCCCTCTAACAGGGTTTTCGCTTTACAGTATCCCTAGACCATGGCCTATTTGTGCTAGCGTGAGAATATGTTTTTCAAAAGAGACTACAAAGCACGTCTGTAAGTCGCTGTGGATAAGGGCGTCTGCTAAATGCTGTAAATGTAAACGTGGTCCAGTTAGCAATGCCGCTGCTCTTTTCTTCAAGCGTATTTTAAAGATTTCTAAAAATGCATATAGAAGCGCCATAATGGAAGTTGGCAGTATTTCAGACCAATGACAAATTTCCGCCTGAGGCCATAATTCACATCTGCCTTGGTGTCCTCACACACACACACACACACACACACACACACACACACACATTTACAGTAACCACAGCTTGTCTGTAGCGGGCATGAATGACATGACTCATTCTTGCTGTGATTTACAAGCATGAAATGATCAGTCCTACTCTTGTGTTGTCTTTCTGGCAACCCTAACATGGTTTATTGCACGCACAGATTTTGAAGACTCAGCACATTTCTGCTCCCTCTCACTTGCTGCAAAATATTATTTTAACAAAAATATCTGACCCTGTTTTGTGTCAAGTGGAGTTTAATCACTGTGTGTGTGTGTGTGTGTGTGTGTGTTGTACACATCTCCATCCAAATAAGTTTTCAAGTTCTAGTGCTCATGACAGTTGTGGTTAATGTATGTAATGTGAACTATTCTCACGACTTATATCAAACATTTTCCATCTGCCCGAGCGTTTCCTCGAGCGTAGTCCCACAAAATGCGAAGAAGGTGAAGCTGAAAATCAAATTCAATGTCGCTGTCAGTGCTTGTAATGATAACAAAATATAGCAGAGGGTCGAGCCAAGAGGCCCCGAGAGGAAAGAACACGAAAAGAAAGTCTGTAAGAGTGAGTCATGTCTAGATCAAGAATCCTCTCAGTCTCACTAATCAGATAATAATACTAGGGTTAATGTTGGCATCATGTTTTACAGATATAATCCAGAGTGGGTAAGGGCTTGACCCTGGCTTATTTATGAATGAGACTGAAAGTTGATGTTTTGTTTGTGATGTCTGGGAGGCGAGAAATTATCTGGCAACAATCATGAAAAACAACAACAACTCATTGATCAGATATCTGTGCAAAATGACAATCCCAGCCTTTTCTCAGTCTTTCTTTCAATCCCAGCCCCAGTGAAGGAGGTGTGGCCTTTGTACGTGTAATTTCCACTGAAGGACCCGTGACCTCTCTGCATGTCAGTCCCAATGAAGGAGGTGTGGCCTATATAACCATCATACATAGTGAAAGAAGCGTGGCCTGTGTATGTGTAACTTCCTCTGAAGGTGTGGCCTCTGTGCCCATCAGTCACAGTAAAGGAGGTGTGGCTTTTGTACCCATCAGTACAAGTAAAAGGGGTGTAGCCTGTGCACCCATGAGTCACAGTGAAGGAGGCATGACCTATGTACCTGTTAGTCCCAGTGAAGGAGGTGTGGGTTTTGAACCCATCAGTTCCAGTAAAATAGTTGTGACCTCTGTGCTCATCAGTCACAGAAAAGGAGGTGTGGCCTCTGTGCCCATCAATCAAAGTGAAGAAGGTGTGGCCTATATACCTGTCAGCCCTAGTGAGGAGGCGTAGCCTATGTACCTCTCAGTCTCAACGAAGGAGGTGTGGCTTTTGTGTCCATCAGTCCTGGTTCAGGAGGCATGGCCTATGTAACCTGCCAGTCTCAATAAAGGAGGTGTGGCTTTTATGCTCGTCAGTCCCAGTAAAATAGTCGTGACCTTTGTACCCATCAGTCAATGTGAAGGAGGTGTGGCCTCTGTGCCTGTCAGTCACAGTGAAGGAGGTGGGGCCTATATACCTGTCAGCCTTAGTGAAGGAGGCGTGGCCTCTCTGCCCATCAGTCCTGGTTCAGGAAGCATGGCTTCTGTGCTTGTCAGTCTCAGTGAAGGAGGCATTGCTTTTGTTTCTGTCACTTCCGGAAGGAGATGTGCTTTCTGTGCTTGTCAGTCCCAGTAAAAGAGGGAGGCGTGGCCTCTGTGCCTGTCAGTCCCAATGAAGAAGGCGTGGCCTCCCACTTATCAAAACCAACATTTCTTCCTATTAAGATCAAACTGTTTTCACAATACTGAATCCCATTGTGTTGCATTAAAACAGCACTAAATTGTATTGTGCTGTGTTGTTGGCTGCTTTAAATGCATCTTTCATACATCGTATGATTGATTATGTATTGTGATGAACATCATAGAGCCTGTTGATTAATATATATGGGCAGTGGCTCAGTGGTTTGTTGTTAGTGACTTGAAAGCTCTTACGGGTTTTGGGCAAGGCTTTTAACTCACAACTGCTCAGTTATAGGTTTTGATTGGATTCTTGCTCACTTGTAAGTGGCTTCTCGATTTTATACCTGGAAATTCCCCTTCAGTATCACTTCTGTGCCCTACACACAGCTGCAGGACCCCTCTGCTCTGTCACTGCACATGTCGCAACACTAAAGTCTGAGTCCGCTGAAGGGACTGTGTCACCCACTCATTCGATAGTGCACTTCTCCTTTTCCTGCTTCGTCGCTCTCTTAGCCATCATGATGGAGAACTGCCTTGTCTGAGCTATCTCCGGCATGTCTGGACCTCGCAGTATGTTTAGAAACATCACACACTTCCCTTTTGAACATTCCTCATCCGCTGATCACGGTACTGTGCTATCTGAAGCTCGCTGCTAGGCTAAGAACATGTGGTTAGTATGAAAAGGACCTCTGTGTCCTCTAACACACACACACACATACAGTAGGTACATATACAGCTACCGCAATATGACTGTGGTGAGCATGATTGATATGACTCAAGCTTACTACATGTTTGGAGGCAATGACAGACCATCAACGACAAGCTGCAGTTTCACATATACATCCACATCCACTGACCAGAGCAGATAGATGTGGTGTATAATATAAATAACAGTGAACAGATACATAATTTATGACAGTATGGGCCCCCATATGAAGCCCAGCCTAAAAGCTAAGCAAGTTTGATGTGATAAATTATTAACCATACTTTTGCTGCTCTGCATCGACCAATGACCACTAAAGGGTTCTAATCATATTCTCAAGCTCGAAACACAGGTTAGGGTCAGTGCTGCCATTAACACTGGCTTAAACGTCAAGAAAACACTAACACCTGCCAAAGCAAACAAGTCATCACCAGGCAGAATCGTCCCAAACATGAGATTAGGAGAGGCTTAAATATTAGGAATAAGTATTACATCATCCGAGGTTGTGTGTCCACTGGCTGGTTAATCCTTAGATTGGGGTCTAAAACACAGCACCGGCTCATTATTTTGTGATCATTTTCCATAGTAATGGTTTGAACAATTAAGGTTTCGAATATACCCCAATGGGCAAGTACAGTCAAGAGAACTATTAAATATTATTGATGATGATGTGCTGAAAAAAGTTTTAAAAAAAATATGCCATTTTAATGTTGCATCATTGTTCTTAGGAAATTTAGGAAGTGAAACTTCTGAACAGAAGTTATGAAATAAGGTTGGTGAAATTGCAAAGGCATACATTGAGCGCCAGGATCCAGCTATTAAAGATTTAAAATTTGTCCAATGTAATATGAGTTGAAGTTCTTATACAATTATGATTTAAAACCAATGCATATTTTCTGGAGTGTAAGACACGCCCTACTAAATTCTGTCTGCTTAGAGAAGAAAAAAATCAATAAATATGTTGCTCTGTTGTCCAAGTTGCATTAACGTTCCACGCATTTTTATTTTACATGTTTGTACTGCCGCAAAACTGGCACTTCAGAAACCCTTATTTATATCGTCTAGTTTAGTTTTGTCTACTTAAGTGTTTCCTAAGCTGAAGACTTTGTAGTAATGAGTGTGTTTACATGCACACCATGTAATGTAAACAGCATGCTACGATAGCTCAAATATTTCAAGACACCTGGATTTTAGCCCAATAAGCAGGTTATCCCGCGCATGTATACGGCTAATCAGATATCTGTGCACGTGAAACTTGGTGATTGTGCTGTATTAAAAATATAAATTATGTAAACCTTGTAATTCACTTAATAAGTAGCTTTTGTTTGTCCGATCCGATCACTATAAAGTTTCTAATTTCTCCAAGCATGGCTGTAGGATTTTCATTGTAAAGTTATGCCCAAGCTAACGGTAGTGTACCTTCCCATTACCTTCCTGTAAGTGCTGGAGTAGCACGTCTACCGTAAAAACACGAGCAAATGAGCATGTTATAATTACAATACTTCAAGTTATAGCCAGCCTTTTTGTGTTTTGTTGACTATTTATTACAGGTTTACCTTGGTGTTCATGGGTTCGGTAGCTAACATTAGTTAACAAATTTAATTAGCTAAATGTTCTAGTTTTTACTATTTTGTTATCACACATGATTTTTTTCTCACTTTTTACTGTTCTTATAAGTATTGCTTGGAAAAAATACATTTGCAGAAGACACTGACATCTTGCATGCTGTGTATTAGGTACACCCATCAATCTTTATACAACAAAAGTCATAAATCACGTGACTGTCATGTGTGATATAAATCTAGCATCAGTCCGTGTTCACTTGAGCAACAGAATAGACAAAATAAGTGACGTTAGTGACTTTGAACGTAACATTATAGTTGATGCTAGGAGTGCTGGTTCTAGCATGTTCCTGGGCTTTCAGGAGTCTACAGAGAATTGTGCAAAAACCAAAAAAAACCCACCAGTGATTGATGATACTGTGGACAGAAACATCTACTAAATATGTGTACCCGCAAAAAAAAACCCATGCAACCCGATTTACTTACAGGATTGTCTTGTTTCGTTTTGCGGGTTTCCCCTAATGAATATGCAATTTGGGGCGTTTCTACCTAAAAGTGCAAAATAAAGGGCAGAGTATATGCAAATAGATTTATTTAGGACACAACCATGTGATTTATAGAAGCCTGAAAGTCACTTTGGGAACAGCGATTGTATGAGCGACTGAAGCGCAGGAATGAAATTTGTGGAAGACAAAATAAAAACATTATTTTATTAAAAGTTCTCGAGATTATGTCTAAGTATATCAAAATAATGAGAACGTTTTTCAAAATTATGGCCTGATATTTCTGCAGTAAAGTTAGTTTCATATGTATGGAACGTTTTAGGTCAGTCTTACTCTTCCGAGAGTCTTTTTAATATCCAAATTCTCTACGGCTATTAAGAACAAATAACACACGCTGAAATCTCATTGAAATATTGTTTTCTCCCCCTTGTCACGTGACGTAATTTACGCAATTATTCTTTGTTAATCACCCAGATATACAGACCCACTAACTGCGATCAAGTGATCAGATTGTACATGCAAATTAGCCTATATATTCTTAGTGATCTTAGTCATTTTTTGTAAATCAGGGCCTATAAAAATGTATATAAATAGTTGCTATATTATTGTACTCAATGTCATACTTTGATAAATCATTTCAATATCTACTCCTTAGCTCCCTCTTTGGTATTTCCAATCGTGACTTGATTTGTACAGGTTTTGCACACGTAAGATTTTGTCTTGTGCTCTGTGTCAGTTTGCTGCTCTGAAGATGGACCCCAAATCAGATTCTGCTTACGATCTCCCAAAAAGGCTGAGATTGGCCCTGGTGGCATTCGTTCCAATTTCCAACTTCCCTTCGAGACTAACAAAAATCTACAAAGGTTTAAAAACCACTTTAGAATGAAGTAGGTTTAGTTTTCAGGTTTTTTTTTGTTGGGTTTTTTTTTCCAAATAAAGCCAGGGGTCATTACATTAACACAGTTCTGAACCCCAGGAATCTTTATTTGTTCAGTATTGTAGGTCTGGTAACAATAAAAGATTTTGTGAGCAAATTGCCTGAGATATGACTGTCAGGCTAAGGTCTATAGCAATGATTTAAACCACAGCATATAAATGCCCAAGTCTGTTTTTATGGCTGCGCTCTGCAGGCTGACCTGAAGTGCATTAAAGCTCCGTTAACACAGTTCAGCACAGTGAGGGAGCTGCTTACACACAGCAGCACAGAGTCAGTCACAACCTGCCGCCGTATTACAGATAGATTATCTATATGAATGTGAAATCCTGTCTTATCTGTTTAGAAATCACGACAATTTCGGTTCTCATTTAGGACAGTAGTTATTACAGAATAACAAGTCCTAAGTTTATGATCTTATCTCGACTCCAGATAGAAAAATAGGATTACAGAAGCATCCTAATTTGCCAAAATCACCTAAAAAGTTTTTTAACTTTAGTATAACCCCATGATGATTTTGTTGTAAAGTATGAATAGAAAATTGCAAATCTTTGATTTGTAAGGTTGGATTATTTGACTAGTTGCTTTGTGACTAATGTTTGAGGCACTCTTGAGTACTAGCACTGACTCCAACCCTCATGTTTTTACTTTAGCTTATCTATGTTTCTGGTCAGTAGTTGGAAACAGTGTTGCAGCACTTGTATTACAGTCATCTCCTTTAACAGAGATTGTATTCTGTCTCACTTGAGTTACTTTGGAAAAAAAGCATCTGCCAAATGGATAAATGTACATGTAAATAGCAACTTTCCAGTTCTGAAGCATAGTCACATATCAGCCAGTAATCACATGCCAAAGGAAAAAGACTTGTCATGGTATTACGTTATTATGACATGTTCTCCTATATTTGCTTTAGCAGGTTGTTTTGGAATGGGGAATATTTTATTGACATTTAAAGACATTTCCGAACATTAATTTTCAAAAAAATCTAACATTTACAGATACATTTTTGCATGTCATTAAAGAAAGTAACATAATTTCATTATTTTTAAAAGCATTTCTGCTTACAGAATTTCTTTACATGTGCCTAAGACTTTTGA
>JAOUQW010000021.1:12112095-12130692 GCA_028565825.1 Olivaichthys viedmensis
ACCTGAATTAGACCAAGACCTGGATAGATGATCGTGTGAGAGAATTAGAATATAATTAGAATAAGACAACAAAGGAAAATTTAAGGAAAGCAAAAAGGCAAAGAAGGAAAGGATGGATAGATGGATGGCTGGCTGGATAGATAGATGGATGGAGAGAAAGAAAATGAACATAAATGGTAGAAAGAGAGGATGGAAGAAGAAGTGAAAGAGAAATAAAGAACGGAAAAGTGAGAGAAAAAGTAAAAGAAAGTAAAATGGGAAAGAAAGAGAAAGAAAGGATGGATAGATGAATGGATGGAAGAAGAAATGAGAAAGTGATAGAAACATATAGGAGAGAAAGAAAAAAGAAAGTAAATGAAAGAAGGAATGAAAGACAAAGAGGATGGGTGGATGGATGGAAGAAAGATGAAAGAGAAAGCGAGGAAAAAAAAGTCAAAGGAAAAGGAAAAAAAGAAAAGAAAGAAAGGATGGGTGGCTGGATGGATGTAAAGATGGATGGATGGAAAAAATATCAAAATAAAAAAGGGAGAAAAAAGAAAAGAAAGGACAGAAGAGACAGACAAAGGGAATAGATGTAATAAGTAATACGTGTGGTTGAATTTTTTAAAGTCTTTGCCTAACGCACATGTTCTATGTCATGGTCCATAGTGAACACTAGAACATCAGACCGAGCTTCAGTAGTCCCGCACTGGCACAATTCCAATTAAAACAAAAGTTTCCAATATAAATTTCCAAAGCAATAAAAGCATAATTTTACCCACGGTTCCCGCAAGCAGGAGGGACCAAAAAAATCTAAATGAAAATAAATGCGAAGAAAAACAAATAGTAGAAACATTATGGAGCCATAAACAAACAGAAGATGGTGGATTTGCCTGGAGGGTCCGGAGCTGCGTGGAGCCCAGAAATAGCCCAGCGGCCTTTGATCAGCCCAGGCAGATGTTCAGGAAGTGAGCCTCGACATCTCTGACCCCTCGGACCAGCAGATGAGCGGACGACGGAGCGACTTGGATCTCGGCCACGGCTATGAACAGAACTGCGTGTCCATGACGCTCTGCAAAAACATAACCAAGCGCTTTTGGAAGATGAACAGAGAGATGATCGACTTGTGCGGTGCGGTTATTTTGATCTGCTTTCATGAGAGCGAGTCAGAGAGCCAATCTGATAATGTTCTGTTCACTACTTAGCGATGGATGTCCTATTGACCCGGGCCATCTCTTTTCATTTTATAGCAATACAGGCAATATTTATGGACACACAAAACCCTTTTACATGCTCCTGATGGCAGGTGCGTGTACACAGGTGGGAGTGTGAAAAAGAGCTGGAGGTCATGTGACAGGGACTAAAATCACAAGTTTATTATTTAATAGATCGGCTTATACCTAATAAACTGGTAACAAAAAGAATCATGTTGGAAAAATAATGCTTTAGGAATCTTCTGGGACCTTTTCCAGTGTGGCCACTTGCTGTTTTTAAAATGTAATCTTATAATGTTATCATTTTTTAGCCAAAAAGAATAAAAAGAGAGAGAGAATTGTGATGCATCTAAGGATTCATTTTTCCCATCCTAAATATTGTGCATGCTTTTGTTTTGTAAAACTCGAAAATTGCTCGTTTTGATCTGAACAGTTATA
The DNA here is from genome assembly GCA_028565825.1 of Olivaichthys viedmensis. NCBI lineage: Eukaryota > Metazoa > Chordata > Actinopteri > Siluriformes > Diplomystidae > Olivaichthys > Olivaichthys viedmensis. Next base: position 12,113,727 of record JAOUQW010000021.1, read on the forward strand.
GCGTTTAATATGACTTATTTTACTCCTGATTTTTTCCGATGCCAGAAAAAAAAGCCACTTCCGACCCAGAACAGCAGAGTGTGTCCCAAGCAGGATAGAGTTGATGGACAGCAGCGATGCGTATTCACATTTCAGAGCCGTTACAACATCTCACCTTCAGCTCTGTAGTGTAAAGGAGTGTAAGAACTGTGAGCTTTTACACTCCAGACATGGTTAAAAAAAACACACTTCCCAAGCTGTGTATGGTCTAGAGGACAGTTTTTGCACCCCGTCTTACCCCCCAGCAGAACAGAAATAATTGATAGGGTTTGCAGTGTCCTGTGTCTGTCTCTTACCACCCACAACTGATATAATCCCCTCTGCCATTATGATGCTGCTTATTGTACAGGGCGATGTAGCAGCTTGCTGTCAATGCGGGATGGTGCGGCTGGGAAATCGACACCGTGCTGCTGGGAACGTGCCAACCTCCTCAAACACACACAGACTGACACATCGTATTTTTCAGACTATAAGTCTCTGCTGAATGATTAAAATGTATATGTATATGCTGCTTCGTTGTATAAGTCACATTCATGTACCAGGAAAACGGCACTTCAGAGACCTCTATTGGTATAGTTGATAGTTTCGTTTTTGTCCTGTTAGTGTTGCCATAGTTCAGTGCTGTATTGTTTTCTGGTACGATAATGCCAACTTTCACTATTTCGCCTGCGCCAAGCTAACAGTAGTGCTAATTTACAACATGTGGCGCCAGACTACCATAACCTCTGGAGTAGCACGGCTACCGTAAAAACAAGAAAGACGACAAAAAAACATTACAATTAAACTAAGGAAAAAAATTCTACCATTGCTATTAAAGGCTGCCTTCAAGTGCTATCGATATTATTGTAAATGCAAATTCCAGACCTAGAAGTTGCACTTTAACGTCCATTCAAGTCGTAATTACAAGTGGGTGCTGCAGAAATAATTTTGATACCCGAGTTTTTGCCTTGTTGCTGCCCTTTACCCTTTCATCATGGAGGATGATAGGGCAGTTTTAGTGGTCAGTGAATCATAATTCTTTATTTCACTAAATAAAATTTACTTTTAATAGTCATTAAGCCATAGGCACGATAAGGCTTACATCTCTAGCCACTGGTTGCATTATGTACATGTTTACAATAGGAGGAAAAGTTAGGAAGATACCAAAATATAACAGGCTATCTAACTAGCTAAGGTTAGTGGTACACTTGAATGCAAAGACTGGCACGTACAAGAAGGAAACATAAAGGCCTTCGCACATCAAAACGGGTACATTTGATTCATTCGTTTAAATCATTTTACATCACAGTTCCCGGAAAATGGCGAGCAGTGGTTTGACGACTTTTCGGCTGCTTTAATGTTATAAAGTCAGAGGAAGAAAAAAACGGCATAATTGGACCAGTTCAAATTTGGAGCACAGAAAAAAAAGTGTGGTGAATTCCACCGGTTCGTTCAAGAGCTTAAATTTGACTGGTTGCAGACATTATTTTCGTACAACAATACAGCCATCTGAATCCCTGCTGAAAGTGCTGGCACCTCACATTAGAAAACAATGCATTAGCACCAAGGAAACTTTAGACCCTATCTTTAACTGAAGATCATGTGAGTATGACCTGTTTTGTAATTGGTCAGTCAGTTTTTAACATGAAAAAATGATTTAAAAAAACAAAAAAAACATGACGCACTGCGGCAGACCGACATTTGCAGACTCAGGTTGCACGTGCAAGTTGCCATAGAGTAGTACCGTGTTGATGTAGAATTTGTCGTAATCACAGCACCTGCACAAAGTCTTGTAGTGTATTGCTCATACGGTACACACATATATGACAAGACACGGGCTATGAAATTTGAGCTGACTGTGTGAAAAGACAGACCAAAAAGACTCACAAGACAGGGAAAAGATTCACCATCAGCGCAGCAGTTCTATCAGTTTATTGGAATCAATCTTTACACATGGCCACATATTGTCCTAATTTGCACACACACTCCTCACAGAACACACACACACACATTCCCTCTCTCTCCTTGTGTTGCCCATGTTGCTAAAGACCTGCATTGTGCACAGAGCTGTCAACATTCCCATGAGCAGCCTGCAACCCCCCCACCAACACACACACACACACGCACCCCTGGGGGGTTTAAAATTGATTGTAAGCTCTGAATTATTCAGTCCTGGTCCTCGGCCGTTTAAGTGAGTTTCTTTGGTTACATTCAGAATCGCTTTCATAGCAAAACACGGGAAGCTTATCCCCCCCGCAGGCCCCGGCGGACCGGGCTGCATCTCTCATCAACCGCACCGGCCTGGAGCAGAGGAAGAGAGACAGAGACACCGAGAGACACAAACACTGCAATGCAAAGACACACACAGACAACGACAAGAGCGTTTATTTTTTGAAGGGAACCCGCCGACAGAAGGGCATGATACTGCTGTGACATGGCGAATAACACAAGAGCAGGCGTTTAGGAGAGACGCAAGTGGAAAGACAGTGTTGAAGACAATGGCTGAATTTGACAGCGGCTTCACTTGTGGCTACTTCAGAGGCACTTTATGACAACCTCAGACTCAACTGCTAACGCGCTACAGCTGCAGCCGTCACATGGAGGTTTAACTCGGAGAACAGAGTGCCCCCATATGCTAACCGCTCACCCTCACTGCTCGAACCTGTCTCACGCCTTACGCCTCGCTTTTATCACATATTAGTGCACACTTAACACATTATATAAAATATCTAAAGATCTAAAATGATCAACATCAAGCCATTTGCATTATTAAAGACAAAGAACAAGTCCAGGTAGATATATGCGTCGTATATGATGCATGTACAGTAAGGTCCTAAAGTCTGAATCCACCACCAACATCCGTTAGCAAAAAGATTCATTTAGCATACAGCATTTTACTCAGTCGATTGTTATTATTCAAGAATAGACCATTTAAACGAAGAAGCCATTCACATCTGTGTGAAAATATTGCACCCAATATTTTATAAATTGCACCCAATTTAGCCAATTCCCATCTGGCTAAAGGTGTTAACCACATAGTTAAGCTAATTTAACTTGCTTGCTTGCGACCTTAGCTACCGGTTTACACATTATAATACTTAGCCTAATGTTTGCTAGCTTCGTAGCAACCTTGGCTATTTATTTACGCAATATAATAGTTAGACTAATGTTAGCTAGCTTGCTAGTGCTTGGTTTTATTACAATGATATAATACTTAGCTAGCTTGTAAGCAAACTTGGTTAGCTACTAAAGTCAAGTAGGTACTGCTGAAGAGGTAACATTTGCTAAGCTAGCTACAGCTGGAAACATTAGAGAAGTGCTGTGTTTAGGGACCTGACTAGCTCAGATAATATTGCTAAATCAACCGTTTAGCTTTTTGTGCAAACTTTTTTCACAATGACATTTTTAAAATGATTGTGTCCCATGTATTTCACGCAAATGTTAACGCACGCTTCTGACATGCAGTGTTGTCATCACTTAACGACTAATTCCTGATTAGTCCCCTCCTCTATGTGTTACGCTCTAACGTCAATAAGAACAAACCTTTTGACAAAAGATAGTTTTTAATAACCAGTGAAATAAAAACAGTTCTCCAACTTGTCTTTCGGACCCTTCTGTATAGTATGTGAATGTTCTTAGTCCTTTTATTCAGCCGGATGTGGTGTGAGAGAGGCCTAAATCCAGAGTCTTTAGCAATCAGCACATTTCTGAATGATGCCTAATGACCATATTACAAGTCCTCATCTATGTCATTTTCATATTAGCGTGGTTTTCAGGCCAGGTCGAGGGCAACATTTGTTCGCCTTATTTAAAGCGCATTAAAATATGCCCGCTATCATAACGCTGGGTGCGCTCACAAATAAAATGGTCAGCAGTTCAATAAAACTAATTAAATGTAAATGCCATGGTTTACTGCCGCATGGATCTGTTAATACAATTCAGCCGAGGTCCAATTACAGAAAATCTCGATGACCTCATGGCCTGTAATAAATTTTACCTGATCACATCAAACGCTGCAGAGAGGAAGAAAGAGAGAGAGAGAGAGAGAGAGAGAAAGAGAGATAGAGACAGAGAGAGAAGTAGCTATGACACTGCAGCAATAGGAAACCCAAAGCCAGCGTCCGAGCGTCTTGGGGCCCGGGCTATCATTAAATGACCTGTTTGAAATTTTAATTCTCTGATCACATTAAGTGCTTTGGGAAGAGAGCAAAATCTGAAGCGAAGATCTTGCTGGTGTCATCTCCTGTTCTCGAGGAAAGATAGAGAAGACGGTCGTGCCTAGAGACGCTTCATTCCCGAGCATTGCAGAGGCTTAAATTACCCCGCAGGGTACGATGATGAGGCTGACAGTTCGTCTCATCGGCTGCACATGCTTCTGTCCATCACATGGGTGACTGACAGCTGGGAGTGGGTAACATCCCCCTGTTCTCATAGAGCTTCAACAATGCGCTCACGTTACACGTCGAAACAAACCAATCTGTAGCTGACTTATCGTTTTATATATAATTTGTCATATTACATGTATACAGTACTGTGCAAAAGTCAGAGAGCACCCTTTTTTTGTTTATTTAGTTTTCAATCAAACGATCATTCAGTACTTCTTGTTAATTATTTGGTGGCAAACAATAATGATGGGAAAATGTTACAGTATTTAACAGAAAAATCACACAAAAGTCTTCAACACTAAGTGCAGTATGAAATCTGTAAATATTTCATGTGTAATATTGAATTTTTGTTTCACCCTGTCGCTAATTCCATTCATCCAATTTCATCAAACCAGTTACGTTCCAGCTGTTTCATGCGAGTGGAGTTCATTTGCATAAATAAGTGATACAATTATTAGACTTGGTGTTGGAGGCTTCTGTGTTAATTGTAGATTAAATTCACATTTACAGGATTATTGTCTGACACCAGAAAAGTCATAATGCGTTACTGCACGGCTGTTTGACTGAAAATGGAAATGAATGTACTGTAACATTTTTCCCATCATTATTGTTTACCACCAAATCATTAATAATAAGTACTGAATCGCCATTTGATTAAAAACTGAATAAATAAAAGGGTGGTCTCTGACTTTTTCACAGTACTGTATATATTTCCTCACAAAAGACACATTGTGATACTGCGTGTTGTTGCTTGTGGAGGACAGTTTGAATACACCGTCCTTCACTTCCTTTATTCAGAACCCCCCTCTTAACGTCTATGACCTCATAACCAATTACAAGTGTTTTATTGGATGGATTGCGAGATGAATGCCGGATGCATTATGGAAATTGCTTCTCATACGTTCAACAGCATCAATTTCTGGTCAACCTCTTGACATTCGAGTGTGATGCTTTGACGATGTGGGTCAAAAAGGTAGTATTTTTAGCGCTAACCTTTGCTTCTTACGAGCACAGCAACTCATATAATTAAAGGTTTGTTCCATTGAGAAGGCAGCTGCATTCGTAAACGCGTCCTTTGAAGATAGCTGCCTCATTGGATAGCATTTAAATAAAAAAGAAACCTTGGCAGGCATCATATGTCAACCTTCAGAGTCATCATACATCATCACTTTGAGTATGATCAGTACGTTAAAAATACAACCACACTACTGCTGCTTTCCGATTGGACTGTACCGTCAATGCCTGGTTTGAACCTATCCCCACTGTCTCTTTGACATAAACTAGCCTTGTATTAGCATTCAGTTGTATTTTGTGATGTCATCCATTTCTCAGTGGATACCATAGCGAACAACAAAAGCTGTTGTTTTCCATCTGGCTGTGTGAGTTAGGAGGAAGGTGGGCCTAATTGATCCTTGTCTTGTCTCGTTTCAGCTGGACGGAGACTAAAAGTGATGTTTTTGTAGCAGGATTGCATAAATAGTCCTCAGCGAGGAGAAGTTGTCACCCCCCTCCCGCAGAGAGGGCTACATGGGAAGAGGCGAGCCAGAGGCCACACATGGAGTCCGCCACGACATGGCTGTTTTAGGCTGTTTTATTTTTCTCCCTGTGGCCTCTGACTTTTGGTAAAGGCGGAGGAAGGAGGGGTGGGGAGCAGTGTTGTTCAACTCTAAACAGCTCTGGTCTTCTCAAGACCCTTCTCTGTCCTCCAGCTATCAGCTGGATCTCTGCTCTTAAAATGGCATTCTGGGAAATACATGGATCAGATCACTTTATGACCACAAAGCTAATATCGCTTCAGATTCTGTAACTTCTAACAGGATTTTAGCCATGAGATGTTTTTAAAGGAAACTGACCCTGGCGAGACATTGGCAGGTAACATTGTCACAGCCGTCATCTTAAAAACACTTGTGTTAATGTTTGGGGTTTTTTTTTAACTATGAGAAGTCATCAATGGAGTAAATTGCTTAGATGATCTCATTTGGTCTGAGTGGAAGCTCTTCGGGGAGAAGTCATGCAGACTTTGTGTAACACGAGGGCCAGACGCAGGTGGACATAATTGCAGAGTCTGTTTATTTGGGCTAATTCATTAATTAACGTCATGATCCATTGCCTGTGTCAGAACACATGCAGACAAGGACAAAGGTCAAACCCAGAAAATATTAGACGTACAACTTGGAATCTCGAGCTATGCCTCAAATCAAATACTTATGTTTTTAGACAGTTTTTGAGTATTCACAACATCTAGTGCGTTCACACTGAGAAATATGAACGATATAACAGAAAGTTAGCCGACAGAACCGGCGTGGCTACGAATGACAGCAGTAGATAGTTCATCTGCGGCGCCGCTTATCTCTCCTTCTCTAAACTGTAACTGTTAATGAACTGTACATTACAATGACGAATATACTGTATGGACCCCAGCAAAACCACACTGTTGGTTAAGTTTGCTAACTAACGTCTGGTATAACTGAACGCAGTCTGGTTATATTGCTTACGTCACATGTAATTTAAACGTCATTTCCCTTAAGTACAAAACAGTTCGTATTTTTATGTACAAACCCGCTTTTAAGTATGGTTTATGCACTTATATCCTAAAGACTACGGACTAGGAAATAATAATAATGAATAAATAAAATAGGTGACTTTGGAACACGGCTTAGAATCACATTGGTAACTAATGCAGCGCCCTTTGATGGCTCCTCCCCTTCCCCTACATAGAGCAGGCCGCGACCGCAGAATGTAAAAAGTGTAAGACGTTCCACACTTACTTTTTCTGTAATTCTAGCACGATAATAAATAAAACTGAATTATTTAATATTATGACCAACACCTGATGTTGACTCACTTAGTTATCTCTTCTACTTTTTTGTCTTATACACTCTCATAAAAAAGGTACTAAACTGTACCTTTGCTTGTCCCTGGGGTGGGACCCTCAAGGGTACGTCTTTGTACCTTAATTATGTATCTTTCACCTAGGAAAGTGAATGTGGGGTATCTTTAAAATGCATTTAAGGTACATAATTCCACCATGATTGTACCTTAAATAAGTTTTAAAGGTGCACCACATTCACTTTCCCAGGTACGAAGACATAAACAGCCCAAATAGTATGTACGACAAGCAAAGATACAGAATGTCGTCATTTTCTTTAAGAAATATCATTTGTTGCTAAAACAGTTGCTGGTATTGGACTTTTTCGGCAGTACTGTACATCACAACAGATTTGTAATATAACACACACTCAACGTCACACACTGACTGATATTAGCACATGACTGATAATATGTCACATTAGCTAGTTGAGTGTGATATAATGAAGCACACAGGATTACCAACGCTCTCCACTTTTACCAGTTCAAGTGCGTCACACTAGTGTAGAAGACCAAAAATAGAGATGGAAATAAACGCTGTTGTTTTCATTTCTCACACTGGCGAGCAGAGCCCGTGGAGTGTGAACTAATCCAAAACGTTAAAGAAAATGGATATGATATTCACAGAATTTATAAATGTTTAACTGAGCCGCAACTGGAGAGTCAAATTTGTTGATTAGAGGTGGAACAGATCCAGAAATCTTGTATAGATGGAAAATTGTGATCCTCACACGGGCACTGCTTTGATTCAGAGCACGTCAAAGCTGAAATGTCCAAAAAGTGCCAAATAATAATCTGGCCATGACTTCTCCTGCGAACGCTAGGGACCCAAACACCTGTCCTGTGTCCAGACGGGCGCCTGTTTGGAACTAACTGTAATATAAAAGGATAAATGATAATCAAATATAATCTCCGTGGAATGGATTCAGGTAAATAACTGCATGTGCGCTGCACTTTAAAGTGATAGCTCAGGGAAAACGGCCTGTATTAAGGCATTAGGGCTGTACTGTAACAAGCAGCTAAAGATTCAATTAAATCCATTTCATGCGTTCTTGAATTTTAATTCTCATGTAAATGTACAGTAAGAGCTTTTGATCAGTTTGCTCAAGCATGATAGTTTGTTAGCTAAGCACATAATTATTCTCGTGGTGAAGGAGAAAGGCCTAAAAGCTTAAGTAAAGAATTAAAGAATTAAAATCAATGTTTGGGGTGTCACACAGCTCAGTTCCATTAAAAAGCTGAGTGGGATGGTTCAGTTATGGGTTACAGATATGTGGGTCTTATACAGGAAAAGGAGACGCTTGGCCGTCACAACTAGGACATAAAGAATGGACAAAACAGGAAAGAAGGATCACAGGGCAACATATGTGGAATTACATACAAGCATTAATAAAATGACATGTGAATGAACAACCAAAGAGAGGACTAATGGTGTTATGACCTGTTTATATTCATTAATAGCATCAGATTTATTATTTTTTTAAACTGTTAATGAAGGTGGAATGTATGGAGAGAAAGAGAAATGAGAGAAAGAGAGAATCAGAGAGAGAGACAGATAAAAGAGGATGAGAGAAAGAATAAGAGGGAGAGATAAAGACAAAAGAGGATGAAAGAAAGAATAAGAGTGAGAGAGAATGATAAAAGAGGATGAAAGAAAGAATAAGAGTGAGAGAGAATGATAACAGAGGATGAAAGAAAGAATATGTGAGAGAAAGATAAAAGAGGATGAAAGAAAGAATAAGATGGAGAGAAAAAGAGATAAAAGAGGATGAAAGAAAGAATAAGAGTGAGAAAGATAAAAGAGGATGAAAGAAAGAATAAGACGGAGAGAAAAAGATAAAATAGGATGAAAAAAAGAATGAGTGAGAGAAAGATAAAAGATGAAAAAAAGAATGAGTGAGAGAAAAAGAGAGAATGAGAATGAGAGGGAGTGCAAATTAAAGAGACGTATAAAGAGAAAAGGAGTGAGAGATTGAAAGAAGGAGAGAGAGGGGGAATAACAAAGAGAGACAGATAAAGAAAGATTATGAGAGAGAATGAAAGAGAGAGACAGCTAAAGAGAATGAGGGTGTGAATGAAACGGAGACAGAGAGAGATTATAAAAGAGAATGAAAGAAACGGAGTAAAAAACAGATGAAGAAAGAAAGACAATGGGAAAAAGAGGCAGAAAGAAAGAGCGAGAAAGAGATGGAATGGAATAGAGAGAGAGAAAAAGAAAGACTATAAGAAAGAAAGAATGAGAGGGAATGAAAGCACGAGAGAGAAAGAAAGAAAGAAAAATAGGAAACAAAAGAGAGAGAAAGAGATGGTGGAAGAGAGAATGAGAGGGAGGAAATAAAAGACAGACAAATAAAGAGAAACAGACTGAGAGAGAACGAGAGGGAATGAAAGAGAGAGACAGTAAGGGAGAGAATGAGAGAGGGAATTAAAGAGACACAGAAAGAGAGATGATAGAGAGGGAGAATGAGAGAATGAGTGAGAATCAGAAAGAGGAAGACAGAAAATGAGAGGGGGGGGGGGGGGTGAAAGAGAGAGTTTAGACTACTTTGCTAAATTCCTTCAGTGAAGTGCTTATGTTAAGTGAACACACACACACACACACACACTCTGCCAACATGCTGAATATGAAATGTCTCACCAGCGCTGCACTCTCAAAGAAAGATCTCACAAATCAGCAGGCAAAAGAAGAGACTGATCAATAAGAATGAACAAAAACATCTAAACTCTACACGTGTTTCTCCCAGAATCCTTTGCTTCTGGTTCATGTGATCAAAGTCATTCCTGTGAAGGTTTGAAATAGGTGTGTTATCAAAAGAGGTGATTGTAAGAGAGCAGACAGAGGGTGGAGAGTAAAAGAGCTGCTGTGTGAGTGTATGTGTGTGTGTGTGTGTTGCGTGTGTATCCATGTGGAAAGCAAGTGTGTGTGTGTGCAAAGAATGGCATGTTGGAGCAGGTTCGCCCTCTCTCAATCTCTCTCCTTCTCTCTCTCTCTTGTGGCAGCGGAGAACAAACATAAATCTTCTTCAACAATCTATTTTCCATCATACTTATTCACAGGGGACGTCTCAAAGTGGTCTTTACCCTTTCTGTCAATGGCTGCCCTCATCCATCAGTTTCATAGAGAATTATACCCCAGATCGATGGGGTTCGCGACCGCCGAGCATTTGTTGGGCCCTCGTGAACGCCTCGCTGCCCCTGAGGAGGGTTCACTTCACCTAGTGCACTTTTCACCGAGCCCTCACTGCCACCTGCACGTCCACGTAACATGTTTCATACACTTCTGAGCGTGAGTACTCACTTAAGATCACTTGTTAGCTTTATTCATCTAATTAATACATTAACACTAATATTGGGAGCCGATCCCAGATTAGATGCTTGATTAATATAGGTCTTGATTCATATTAACAGCTGAAGATGTAATATATATTAAGATAAAATGTTTTTTTTATAAACAGGAAATATATAAATAAATATGCAATACTCTTAAAAAATGTAATACATTAAGAAATCGAGTTTTAATGTGGATCGATATTCTTAATGACAATGTTGCAATGATTTCTCAAACCTTATTTTCTTGTTAATTAACTTTATGCGTTCAGATGCGAAAAGACGCGACTCATCTTTGACCCATATATATCGACCCATAGTCAGGTGCAAAAGTTTGCATGCCCTTAGGACAAAATAAAGAAGACAAAGAGGTTTAATTTATACCAGCAAGACATTTAGTGTGTTGGGCTTCGCAGATATTTCTTTATTATCATAAGTAACAAAAATGGTCAAATAGTGCATGTTAAGATATTAATCGTGGCAAAAAATGATATCAGTTTGCATTTTACTTTGTGAATGTGATGTAAATATTCTCTAATGTATGTCCACTTTGCCACTTTCAAACCTCTTTAGATAAACTCTGGAGACCGAGTGGGTCATGACCTAAACTTATTTTCAAAATATTTTTGCCTTATGTTTTGGATTGCTGTCTTGTTACAGGATACATCCATATTTCATTTTTAACATTTAGATTTTTTTTCTTCGTTTTCCATTTTCCCATTCAAAAATGATGGGGTGTGCAAACTTTTGCACTCTACACAAACTTTTTGCATGATATATACTTTATATGCATTATACGTATATATATATATATATGCTGCAATGACAATGTCTACTGTTAAAAGCGCTATAAAAATCAAATTGAATTGAATATATTAATTAAGAGACAGCAGCGATTTCACACTGTTAGTGTACTTGTTGCCATTTGCTTGAAATACATGTACAGCAATACAAAGATTTACAAAATTGTGTGTGAACAGGATATTCAGCTCTATTTTTCAATAAGGATGACTCAAATAGCTTAAAAACCTCAGTGCAAAATAACATATTCTTGAATAACAAGTAGCTGAGTAAAATGTTACATGTTATAATAACAGTTCTTGTTAGCGGACTCGGCGGGCCAACGCATTTCGTGACAACAGAGGCTTTACAAATGACAGCAACCTCTAAAATGTCCAGAGTGTATGTTTGCCATGACCTTTCCTTTTATGTGATCATGAGCTTCCATCATTGTCCTGCTCACGTATTGCTCATGGATTTCTGACCTACTGGATCGATCCTGTTCATCATCTATTGGCAGGGAACATATGGTGAAAGCCATCACAGTACGGACAATGGTCTCGGGATGGAGTCGTGTACTGCATAAATATACCCAGTGTGATCATTGTGCTCTCAAAACAATAAAAACCAAAGTGTGTCATTCAAACGAGACAGTGTTCACTGAATAGGGTGTTTAAAAAAGAAAAAAAAGAAGAAAAAAAAAGAGTGTTATGTCCTTGGCCCAAAGACATAAACGCGCACTGGAGGAAAAAGTCCAGAAACCAGGGACACGGAGGAAAACCTCTTATCACTTAAATGAAGATGGACACGTGGCAGATGAGTCGGAGCGAAGTGTGTGGAGTGGCACGATGGCGCGTGACAGAAGACATCTCAAAATGACACGTCAAGGGCGACAGAGGACCTGAAAGCCTGTTACCTCGTGCCCTTGTCATCTGCTGAAACACAATACCTCAAATGAAGAAAGAAAAAAAAGTGAAAATGCCATGAACGAGGCCGGGCGTTATGAGATATTTAGCAACGCCATTACGCGCGTCGTGACAAGAGCGCAGGCTCGATCATGGAGGCATGGAGAGGGAAGGCGCCATGCATAATTGCGCCTGATGAAACATTGATGAATGAAATTAAAAAGGGGGATCAAATTCATAAATCAAATTACAGTACCTTTTTACACCCGGGCCCGCTTAAACGCTCAAGCGCTCTTTAGAAAGCAGGCTAGAGACGCGGAGTAAATTAAGTAGGCATAATTATTCGTGCCTTCTCACTCCCGGCATTGTCCGCGATGAATTTTTTACCGCGCCGACCATTAGCTACAAACTAGTGCCAGTTAAGCCTCAGCGAAACTGAATTATTCAATCTGTCAGCCAATATCCCATTACCGCCTACTTATGAATACTTGATTTTATTTTGTATAATTGACGCGGCTCGTGACGCGGCCCGGGCATCAGGAGGCGCAGGAGATGGATGGATACGCGCTCCGGCCGTCACAAAAGGCAGAGCGCGCAGCCCGTAAATTAAAGCGCGGCGGCTCGGATGGGGTGTCGTTCGCCGCATATCACGTAACCTGTCATAAACGGCTAATATGGAGGCTTGTAATGTTAGTCGGGTCCTTACAATGGTGACATTCTGCGGGCTACAATGGGGGACATAAAGCAGAAATATTATTGTTCCGCCTGATAAAGGGCCGGGTCAGGGCGAGAGGGAGATGTGATACTGTGAAAAGTCGCAGCGGGATCTTAATATTTTAGGAGTTTATATAAGAGGGACAAAAAAAAAAAACCCAAACAACCCAACCCAAATGGCGCATGACGCATGGCGCACGGCTGCACATAGTAAAGAATAAAATGGGGGCAAAATTGACATCATACAGTAATCAGGAATACTTTTGTATGTATTTGTTTGTTTGTTTTTTTCAAATCAAAGCCATATGCATAACATTAAACGCATTTAAAAACACATGGAAACGCGCGCGCATTGCGCGTGTCTCGTTCCCTGTCGTCGTGGTCGTCCCCGCCCTCCAACACCCTCCCGCGCTTAAGACATTAAGACCTCAACCTGGCCCTCACTCGGATCCGTGAGGCTTTATCGGCATGCGCGCTAGATTGATGGAAATGACTTCCGAAGCATTTATTTCCTCCTAATACCACTGAAAGAAGAGTGCGCACTCAGGAGATATTTGATCTGAATTAGGGCAACCGATGAAGCAATTGATTAATTGGAATTCAAGCCATCAGTCACCGGAGCCATCAGCAGCATCATTTACATTCCAAGCAATCAGCTGATTGGCCAATAAGGAGGCGCGCTAGTAATGCGCGCCCGTCAATGTGGCACCGCCGGGGCTCCGACGCTCCGAATTGACGGGCACAATGACGGCTTTTAATACCTGCTCGATCACAGTGCACATATTTCGGGATTTGCACGCAGATTCGGTACAGCTCACGCATCTTTAATCTAGCCGTGGGTGCGGCGCAGCGTTATCTCACGCGCGGAGCCGAGCGAATTTGGCCCAAAAAATCGTATCGATGGCCTCTGGTGCAGCACACGGGGCCTGTGAGCGCTCTTTTGTTGCTGGCTTGAGTGATGGACGATATCAATTTACCCAGCAGCACAACCACAATGGCTGACAGGTGATACTAAATAAATCATATTCGACAATGCAGAGGAAGAAGCAGAAAATGAGGACAGTCGCCATGCGTGTTGAGAAAAAAAGAAAAGAAAAGAAAGAAAAAAAAAAACTATCCCAGAAGTGTGAGCAAAGTTGGCAGCTGTTGCTACTGAACCTCAGTTGATGGCTTCCAACGTGTGGCTTAAAGTCTTTGCTTTGCACAAACTGATGCTCCAGCGCAATGTACAGTACGTACGCAGAAGAAAATCGAACCAATGCATAAATCATGAGCCACATAACTGGCGAGTAATTACTTTTCTTTTTGTTTAAAAAAATAAATAAAAATGAGAAGAAATAAGTGCTGATTATATTCTGAGGAGAATATTGCTGAATGGCCTGATTAACCATTGCCTACAAACTCTGTTCCTCTCTCTGTCTTTCTGCCTCTCTCTCGCAGAAGGCAGCAGCTTCTTGTAACGAGATCTTCCAGCCACTTCGATGTGCTTACAGTTGGTGCCTCTTTTTTTAACGACTGCCTAGCAGGCTGGCCTAGAAGAGTCACGTTTCGCTCACTGGACGGCTGACTGACACCCCATTGTTAAAACGTGCAGGTGCAGGAGTAGCCCGGGACATCCCGTACACTAGGAGGCAGCGTGCACTTAAAACGTGGACCAGCAATCCATCGATCGTGCGTTCACGTCATCACGAAAAATACCATAATCACAAGCTTCCGACTTGTAAAAAGCGTTCACGTCTTCGTCAGACTCGTGCTGGGAACTTGGCGGTGTGTGACGTCACGTTATGAGCAAGCACGACCGAAACAATGGCAGCGGCTTCCGCAGTTAATGTAGTTAGGAGTATAATGTCAGGATTGAACTCTATACGTGGCTATCAGACATGCTCTACCATTTTCTAGTAGTGAGCGCATTATAAATGGTCTAGTGTAGTTTAGCCTTCTGTCTGAATGACCTTACGGTGCTGTTGTGCGGTTCCATAGAATAATTTCCAGATCTGGGGAGATGATAAGCTCCGATTAGAATCTCCGAGACGGTAATCTCGTAATTACCGTAATTCTGGCTCAGAGAAGAAGAGTTTGCAAGGAACCTTGTTACCATGTTATTTTGATAAACACTCAGACAATTCCCAGAAGCCAGATTGTGGAGATGAACAAACAGCAAAAGGGATTTGACGAGAATACAAATGGAGAAAAACAAGCCATCTCCGTTCGACTTTTCTCAAGTTCCACTGTTTTGCTATGGTTGCTATGATGATGTCAATACATTTCTGAATATCCTATCAGGGAACTGCTTGTCAGTAAGAACTATTAACCAATCGTAGCTCTGGAGGTGGGATTTGTCAGAATATGGGCAGGAGACAATTGACAAGAGACAAGAGGTACGTTAGCGAACGTTGTGACCTTTTAATTAAGTTCTGCTTCCTGCATTGAGGTTATTACCTATTTGAAGGAATGCATGGATGTATTGAGGCGTGGATGACATTAGAGTTTGTATCTTCATACTGCAGTATTTATTTCAACCATTATGTCATTAGCTTATAGTGACTGCCTGTTCTTTGCTTAGCTATCTAGCTCATTTGTTCTCAGCAAGCAAGTAAGCTAGAAATTTCCTGAAGTAAGAGGAGCATCTCATATCCCATACCATCAACACTTGCATGAAAAATCCAGTGCAGTTGATGGAGGTCTGGTAAAAGTAGTCTTGCTTAGTATTGCTTCATTCTTCCCCTTCCTTCCTTTTTATTGGATGTACAGCGGCCTATTGCTGTAATGAAGTTTGCCCCAAATAATGTGTGTATGTGCATCAGGAGTTGGCCTTGTGTAATATCGCCCCGCATGGATCACATATCTGTGACATTTAATAAGCTACTTATCATGTAGCCTTGGGTTAATCATTTATCAGCTCCTCATCGGATCACGCTGATGGATTATTCGCAATAAAAGACGCCTTCCTGTCCGAACTTAACGTTGTCGTTAAGCGTCCTCGGCATAAACGAGGCCAAAAGGCAGCAGCATTCCAACCCTCACGTGTATCCGAAACACTAAATATCTGATTTCGATCAGACGTTGGGCCTGGAATGAGTGTTGAGAGTTTGCGAGGGAGAAAGATTAAGACGCCACGGCTGGATTGTTGGCAGCCACGCTTAGCCCGAAGAGAAACTTTTTTTTCTTTTTTTCTCGGTGCTGTGCGTAACGCTTTTCTCTGGCCATTTGTCATCCTCTGAAGCAATATGTTCCCAGGGTGCCTGCCTTTCTTGACAGGTACATAAAACGTGTTGGTTCGCCCCTAAAGTGGCCCTCGGTGTTGGCTCGCTGTTTAATCCCCATGCTGTTTAGATTACAGTTTACTCCTGGCGTGCTGTGGATCTTTACTTTTCCTCCAACCAGCATTTGGACAGTTTAGACTGGAGCTGGTCAACCGAAACGATGCATAAGTAGCATCGCACATTTCTGGAAATGACAAACGTATTACGCACAGCTCTTAAAAGCATGTAGGGGGAAAAATACAAGTCCAATCAGTGCCAAGCTGTTTGAGTGTGGTGTGTGAAGTTTAGTGTGGCCCCAGCCCACCTTTCGCAGTGGACCATCTGCCCTGAGCCGGATCGTGTGGTGCCCGTTGCAGAGACTGGCACTGATTCTCCCAGTGGCACGCTCAGATTACCCACGCCATGCCAACAAGGCTGCAGAGAATAGAGCAGCATCAACATGTCACACTAAACGCTGCAGTGGGGGCTGGCAGGCATGGAAACAAAGCGGCGGCTGCTCTGAGTGGGTGTAAGCATAAGCACACACGTATACACACACACACACACACACACACACATATAGGTATATATATATTTTTTATTAGGGTACTAATAATTCTGGAGTTATATATATATATACAGTATATGTATGGGGCAGTGGTGGGGCAGTGGTGGCTCAGTGGTTAGGGCACTGGGCTACTGATCAGAAGGTTGTGGGTTCAAACCT
>JAOUQW010000021.1:12156468-12167800 GCA_028565825.1 Olivaichthys viedmensis
ATGAATATGTATTGTTTAAAATAAAATCTAGATCAATTTTTTTTGTCTATTTTTCATATGTACTCACATATAGGTGTTTATAATGTATAAGGAGCTCTGAAACATTTATTTTGATTTTACTTTAAACAATACATATTCATATATGTATGTATTGATGACTAGGCATGTTGTTTGAATGAATTATAATACAACTTTAATTAAAACCTCTGATTGCAGTTAACATTTTTCCAGTACACTAGAATAGGGCTCCTATTTTTAATTTTTTTTTTTATTCTTTACTTAAGGAAGTGCACTTATTCTGTGTAATAGTCTGTTCTAGCCCGAGTCCATTAAGTGCCCTCTCTGGACTACAAGTGCACACTTACTGTTACTGTTGAGACGAGGCTACGCTCACACATGGACTCGTTTTATGGTACACATTTTAAAATACACACACCACCGCTGTTGCTGACACACACACATACAGCCGTTGATACACTTTACAGTTCACTTATCATCACTGTTTTTATTTCATTAGAATAAAATAAATTGACACTACCTAATCACTTATTGAAAGTAAATTCATTTAGTCTCTTTAAATTACTGCAGAATGAATGTGTCTGGGAATTCTAGGCCACTTTTGTATTTGGTCATTTTAGTTTCACCATTAATGACCTGAATGTTGTACATGTAAAATATGT
Organism: Olivaichthys viedmensis; assembly: GCA_028565825.1. NCBI lineage: Eukaryota > Metazoa > Chordata > Actinopteri > Siluriformes > Diplomystidae > Olivaichthys > Olivaichthys viedmensis. The sequence continues at coordinate 12,157,149 of JAOUQW010000021.1, forward strand.
TATTTAAAATAGTATTTTTATTCACATGATTTAAATGTTTTAAATATTCGTGATTATGTAAAAAGACTGTTATTTATTGCATTCAATTTGTAGGTATTAAAGCTGATGTCATTTTAAGTTGTTATTCTCGGTAACACATTTGTCTTCCTACAAGAGTGAATAATTCATGGATGCTAAACCAAACCATAAACTAATCTTTATACAATCAAATTAGATAAGTTAAAAAAAAAAAAAAAACACTAAGGTGTATGATATCAAGCATTCAGATATGGAGCTGAAAACCTTTTTTCGGTTTTCCTTTAAAAAAAATTATAATTTGTTGATTTTACGAAGAAACTTAAATACTACATTTTCCGAAATTGTAAGTGGTCACCAGCATGTATTTGACCTTTTTTATTTAATTTTTAAGTCTCAAATAAATGATTCTGCAGTGTGATGTCACATCTGATTGAAAAATATTTACTGATGATTAAACTTCAAGGACTGATCATATCTACTGTATAAAAAGAAAGAAAGAAAAAAAAAGCTGTCTTTTTAAACTGCAGTTTATTATGTCTATCACACCATCGCACCACAGGTTAAAAAAAAAGGCCGTAATGTAAAAAAGCTGCCGTTTTTCCTGGCGTAATATAACCATAACCACACTATCTTTCATTATTAATGGATGATTTGTGGAATAAATGTGAAGATTTCTACTGAATAGCTGTCAAATGAAGTGGCATGTATATATTATCTGTCCTGGAAAATAATTATCCATTTTTACATTTTTAACACTAGTGTTTGAGCACTAAATACGGCCTGTGAGCAGTTAAAGGAACAAACAAGTGCATTTAAAACGGCTACAGGAACTAAATTTGGAAGCAATTACAGTGATGGCAACTGTGGTCGTTTTGAAAGAAGCCATTTGCTTGTGATCAAATAGAAGCGAAACATGTGCGTCTTTGTGAGACACAACTCTGGTAGAACATCCCAACCCGTTCTACTACACGCTTAAAAACTACATGTGACATATGCATAAATAAAGCTGTAACTTGGCTTTCTGTGGTAGATAGATAGACAGAAAGGAGTTCACCATCTTGCATTTCTCTGCTAGGGCATGATCGAAATAGGGTTTATACTATTTAATACTGGCATATGTAGTACTAAGAGTAATGTAGTGGCACAATATAAGGTAACGCATTCCTAGATATTGATGTGTCAATTCAATGGATCAATCAAATAGGCCTTTCTAAAATAGAGAACATTTTTATGCAGCAGTTACATTTTTATACGTTGTAGCTGTATGTGACAAATAATATCTGAAATATCTGAAACAGTGACAAAGTCGAACAAATCAACATGACATTAAACAGACACTGTAGTACCATTTTTTTTTAATGTCATCAGTAAAATGCAAGGCATTTTTTTTCACAAATAAGCGTCACTGTTGAAAACCAGAATGCAAGGCAGAAACTGTTTAGCATCCTGGCCCTGAAATGTCTTAAAATATTTCCACCGTTTAACTCTCCTTATGGGCAAGTGGAATTAAACCAAACCTAGAGCACAGTACTGCAATTACACAGTTCATTGTTGTAATGTCTAAAGCTTTGTACAAATATGAGGTCATATATGTGACATTCTTTGTTCAAGTTTTCCTCAAAGATTGTTTTGTTTAAAAAAAAGCCATTTTGATTCTCACCAAATTAAACTGCATCGCCGTCCAGCAGGGCATGAAATTCTCCACATTACGCAAAATTAAGTTTAGCAAATTCTGCTGGTTCATTTATTTATTTCGTTTCCCCGATTCTGTGTCCCTTCTGCCCCTAATTTGGAGCTGTACTTCAGATGAAAGCTGCTGAAAAAACATCTCAGACAAATGCCATTAAAGCCATTAGACAACAATTAGACAAATCTCATCAAAGCAGACACGATCCGTTCTCACAATTTTATTGTTTGATGTGAGTGAAGGGGTGAGAATTTCAGAGTCGTATCTGTTCTTCCTCTCACCCCCATTTTCCAGAAGTTTCTCGATGACTCACGATTTAAGAACCCCACGGGCAAAACCAAAAAAAAAAAAAAAAAAAAGGAAAAAAAATGAGATAGATAGCTCAGTCAGATCATTAATGATAAGTCACAGACAAGACCGCTCCTCTAAAAAGTGCATTCACAAACATGACAAATCTCAAATCCTTTTTTTTCATGATACAAAATATGCATACCAGTTTTGTTTGTACTCTATACACAATAAGTTTCTGTATATCTCTGTCTCTTGTCTTTACAAAGGTTAAAAGCAAGTCTGTAAAGGCAGCAGCTTTTTCAATATCCTAGCCTTCTCATCTTGTACCAGGTCCATTACACCGACATGTGCTAGATTTCCAAATAAAACTTCACAATGTGTCTGCATCGGCCAGATGAAAAGACGTTTTGTCTTTATTGAAAGAGACAGCCATAATAGAAGTCTAAAGTTTAGAAAAGAAAGATCAATAAAATGCTGGGGCCATTAAATATATTTTCTTATACCCGCTTTTTGTGTATATTATAAATACTAAAGACACCGGACATTAATATAAGACAATGCCAAGAGACTAAATGCAAAGATTAAAATAGTTCAAACTTTTTTTTTTTTCCATCAAGTATCTACTTCATGAGTGAAAAAAATAAGCACACATTACAACAATGTACTTCGGTTTCACCTATTCCCGTGTCTTGTACCTCAAAACATACACTGTAACCAGGTAAACATTAGTCAGTCTATGCACATTGAGATTGCTCTTCATGTCATTTTTTTTTTTCCTTTTTAGAGACTTACCCATATCAACTGAGTAAAGATATTCTTCTTTTATGTGACATAATCCTTAAAAGCAGTCAAATGTACTGATAAGAACCAATAAAAGTACCATGCAAATCTTGCAAGACGACAAATTCTCAAACATGGAACGTTTTTTTTTTTTCTTCATAGTCGAAACGGGAGGATGGGAAATACTTCTACTCAATACAGAATACTATAGATCCAAAAACCAACAGAATATCAAACTTCAGCTGTACATAATATAGTACATAAGAGACCAAACTGGATAAGGAATAAACCTTCCACGTCTTAACTTGGTCATTAGTCTTTCCGTGTCTTCCTGTCAAATGACAGCTTATCAATTGATCCCGATCTCTTTGTTGTCCTCCATGAACCTGGAGAAGGGACGCCCAGTTCCCATCTCCAGGCTTGTCTTCTCGAGGCCAGTCATTGGAGGGCTGCTGCCTGTGCGCGCCCTCTCCATGCCCCCTGACATGCTGGTCAGTGAAGGGATGCTGCCCCCGCCGAGGCTAATGGGAAGCGGAGGAATGCCCCCGTTCTGAATGACTGAGATCTCGTTGTTCTTCATGGCCAGTCCATTGGTGATGGCTGCCGCGTACTGGTTCCAAAACCCTGGGTCTACGTTCATTGCTCGCACTGCCAGGTCTTTCTGGAACATCTCACTGAATTTCATCGCATCACCGCCCAGCAGGGCCATGGGGTTCTCCACCGAGAGACGGCGCCCCCGCCTGGCTGGGGCATTATTCCACATATGGGTTCCCATGTGAACCTGCAGCCAGAAGAAAAATTGGAATAAGTGTGAAGAAGGGCTTAATGCTTTATAGAATTAACAAGAAATAAAGGTAAACATTAAGCATTTTAATGACTATATATTGTTTGCACATGTTTGTACAAATATTTCCATTTATTTGAATTCAAAACAATGTTTTCTTATTAAATAATTCAATAGTTAATAGAATGTCAAAATAATAAAACTATGATTCCTATTTATATAATACTTTCTAATTGTTCACTCTTAACAGAAATCTTATAAATTATTATATTTATTGTGTTGTATTGTATTGTAATTTATAACTATTGTAAAATGAAATAATTAAATTTAATTCATTCACAAATTGTATTGAAATATGTCTAAAATAGAAAAAGAAATGTAAACTGTCACATACCAAGTAATCTAAAAAAAATAGTCTACCTGTGTACATACGTTAAGTTATGAAGCCAGCTACTAAATTTAGATTTATTTAGATTTATTCCACTTGATCTAAAAACAAAATAGTTGTAGGAAGAATTTTATATTTTATGCCAACATGTTAAGCATATAAAAAATCTACAAATTAAATACAAACATTTTTATTAAAATGCTTTGACTTAGACTAAAATAATTATGTGTTTTACTGATGATTTCCAGGTGCAATTTTTTTTAAACACATTTTACAAATGTGATAGCTGTAATTATTATTACTTATTTTAATAATACTGCATTATTATTTGTATTGTTTATTATAACAAAGTGGTTGGAGTAGCAATTATTTATATTCTTACAAAAATAAATATATCCAGCAAAATCTGTTACGTGTTTAAAGAATTCATCTGACTCTACCTTCAGATTGCCCTTCGTGGTGAAGGCTCTCCCACAGATGTTGCAGGCAAAGGGTTTTTCCCCTGTGTGTGTGCGCTCATGGATCTGCAGGGCACTGGCTGAGGAGAAGTTTTTTCCACAGGAATGGCAGTTGTGCTGCTTGGGGGTTCGGCGTGGTGGAGGCGGTGCCAGCATTGGGGTGAGGCTGGAGCTCATTGTTGTCTGAGGTGCTGCTGCAGGCACCTGAAGGCCCATGTGCAAGTGTGAGCCTTCACTCAAGGACATCGGCTTGCTGTGGCCATTCATCTCAAGTTTGACCAGACCTGGTGCTGAGCTCATCAAGCTGGAAGCAGTTAGACCTAAAACAGAAAAAACGGGAAATATAAGACATTTTGAGAGAAATATTCTTTTTTTTTTTTTTTACAAATTGTTCTAGTGGTATATAAAAATGCCTCTTGACAAACACTATCATACCTCGATCTCTTCCTAAGAACAGCATGCTGAACTGGTTCTCCTCTTTAACATAAGGCCTGGCTGGCTGGGCAGCTGTGAGGTCTAGCACTCCAGTGTGCTCGGCTGGTACAGAGCCTGGAGATGGAGTCTCTGACTTCTCCGACTTTACAGTTGCTGTTGCTGCACTGGAGTCCTGAGCATCCTCGGGTGCGTTGCCGCTGCTATTATTGGCCAGACCAGGAGACCTGGAGCGGTGGCTCTCAGGTTGACTTTGGGAAGGAGAGAAAGCCTGCATAGAGCCTGATGACTCAGACAGGGCCGGACTCCCAACACTGTGGTTCTCTAAATCTCCCACGGCAGAGGATGAGTCGTTGGTAAACACATCTCCACTTTCTCCACTGATCCCACTTTCATTCTCGGAGGGCTTCAGGTTAAAGGCTCGGTTCATATTTGCACTTGAGTCAATCATCTTCATTTGGTTTTCCAATGCAGCAATGCTGGAGATGACTGAGGTTGGGGGAGAGTTGCTAGGAGACACCTCTCCATATGAATGTGCTGGTTTGGATGGGTCCACATCTCCATCTTTGACATCTGCTTCTTCCTCTATGGCCTCCTCCATCTCATCAATCAGATCATCATCATAGTTGCTCATGTTGTCTACACTCTTCTCATCAAAGTTAAAATCTGTGTCCATGTCTTGAAAACCCTCAGGCAGAGGTGTGTTTGGAATCTGACCCCCCATGTGCATGCGGATATGCTGTTGCAACACCACAGCATTAGTAAACTTCTTCTGACATATAGGACAAGAGTGCTGCACTCGTAAAGGGGGCTTGGACCTGTGAACCCCAAAGTGCGTTTTCAAATTGCCCTTAGTAGTGAAAGCACGGCCACATACTTTGCATTTAAAAGGCCTTTCCCCAGTGTGGATACGGTAGTGCATCTTGAGGGCACTCTGGCAGCTGAGCACACGATGGCAGATGACACATTGGTTGGGATCTGTCATCTTCTTGTCAATGTTCTCCACCAGCTGCTGCAGCTTTGAGGTTTCTGATGTTTGCATAGAGTCCAGGAGGCCACCAAAAGGAAATTTGGCCTTGAACTGATCTGAGATCATTGGGAGGACAGAATGAGAGCCAGAGGATAGAGGGGCCATGGTGTCTGTGATCTGGGTGGTGGTGGTTGTGGTAGTGGGTGTGGTAGTGGGTGTGGTTGACAGAACAATCTGGGTCACTGTAGTCGAGGGCATGCTGATCTCCCCAGGTCTGGTGGTGCAGTTGGGTGGCAAATGAATGCCCTCTGGCTTCAAAACTGGGGGTGTGTCACTCCCCATGTTGGGTTGTGGAGATGCTAAAGTGAGGGTTGTGCTTGCTTCAGTACTGAGAATGTTGGGTGACAGAGACGCACACTCACTTGATGGTGGTGATGGTCTTGGAGGTGACCTGCTTATGGGGGTGAGACTAGGTGAATCTCCATATCCCCCTATCATGCTGGGCAGGGTTGGGGGAAGCTGTAGTCCCACTGAGGTTGGGGTTGTGGACAAAACAGGCTTGCTGTCCAGCCATGTGGTAACAGGCTTCTCCGGAGGCAATGACATGCCATAAGGAATACCAGAGCTGGTTGGCACGTTGTCCAGGTACTCAGGCACGGGATAGGGGTTCATTGGAATGTGTGGGTACTTTTCTTTGTGCCTCTGGAAATGGACCTTCAGGTTTCCTTTTGTAGAGAAGCGATTACCACAAATGTTGCACTTGAAAGGCCTTTCACCTGTATGTGATCGAAGGTGTATTTGCAGAGCACTGTCACTTCCAAACACCTTAGCGCAAAACCTACATTTATGTTTGAAGAAGGGGTCTTCGGAGCTAGGCTTGGTGTCAAATACAGAGACATTGGGAGGCTTTCCTTTGCGGTGCTTCATCAGGGCAGAGAGAGGATCGAGTGCATTGGCTGTAGCTGCGATACTGGCCAGTGGGTTGGGAAAGATAACACTACTAGAGGAACTATGAGGCATCAGTGGGAGGTTGGAAGGGGAGCTCAGCAGGCTTCCATGGGTCAGTGTTGGAGGACTTGAAGTATTTCTTGTAAGCGAAACACTGCTACTGATGCAAGTTCCACCTCCACCACTGCTGCTGCTGTTGTTGCTGCTGCTAGTGATGGAACTCAAGGGCAACAAGGAAGGAACTACACTACAGCTGGATGGTGGATATGAGGAATTTGCTGAGGTGTTGTTGTTCATTACAGAACTGGACAGCTGGCTACCTGTCTGTGAGATATGGGAGTGACCGCCTTCCAAGGCAGAAGACAACGAGGTTGGGCCCTGGCCATTTAAAGTGGGTGGGACCCTAATAGGGAGCTGGTGAACAGGTGGGGTAATGAACCCATGCAGCTGGAGCTGACTAGGGATTGCGGGAAGGCCAGTGGAAGATGCTGGCTGTGAGCCAGCATTTGTATTGTGGTGTGCATGATGGGTGAGAGCTGACTTTGCAGGGTTCTGCCTGTTCATTAGCGCCACCTGGCTACGGATCTGTTCTATCAGCTGGAGCTGGTGGATCTGCTGCTGCTGCAAAGCCATTAGCTGGTCCAGGATCATTGGGATGGCCATGGTGGACACGCCAGCAGCTACTGCTCCACGGAAGCTTTGAGCGAACTGCGCTACAGCCACTCGGGTTCCATGCAGTGTTTCCAAAGTGACGTTTGTGCTGGGCATGCTGTAAACTGTCCCGGAGGGCTGGGCTGTGTCAAGCTGAGGTAGGCTGACATCAGGCTCTGGTGATATATCTGAATCTTCAGGGTCCAATGATTTCTCAGGAGACATTTCCACTTCCATGGGCTCATCCTCTTTGTCCAGGGTGGCTGCCTGCTCCAAAGTCATTTCGGCCCCATCGTCCGCTTCAGTTGGTGTGTGCCGGCCCTCGGCCGCCTCTTCACTGTCTGCAGGCTCACTCGGACAGCTGGGCACAGGCGAGGGCTCAGTAGGGTACTCCTGCGCCGGGTCCGGTGTGACCTCATTCTCGTTAATAATAAGCACAAGAGGGTTCTTGGTGCAGCTTTTCAGATGTTCACAGAAATCGGACCACTTGAAGAACTCGGCGCAGCACTTCTCACACACATGGGTCTCCTCGCTCCCACTGCGGCTCTCGTTACCGCTGTCGGCATCGTCCAGGATCTCACCTGAGACTGAAAGAAAGTAGGGGGCAAAGCACAGAATAAATGAATAAATAATGCACACACATTCAACACACTATTCAGCACAACACCAAAGATTTAACATTTAATTTTTTCTCCCCTTACCATGGCTAAGATCAATATTCTTCTATTTTTTATTCTGAACAAATCATCCCAGTTCACCAGTTCTCAGTGCCCGGTTTTGTGCATTCGACTCCTCTCCATAGAGCCAGCTAATAATTTTCTTTGTGCAATCCATCAAATTATGAGGGCCTATCAATTGTGGATACTGCCGCTTAATGAAATTCCATACAAGCTATTGATTTCCAATATTTTCATACAATTCACAGCTGCCTCGCCTGTTGAGTACAAATCAGGTCTTTGATGGCCCCATTAGGATTCCCCTCTGCTATCAAGCCACCTCATTTCCACCTGAATTTCAAATGCCTAAGCCTCTTATTTAGCATTGCTAAGGTAACATGCAACCTCTGCATTTCATCCAGTTGATAGATTTAACCTTCAGCAAAGTCTGTCCACTCATCAGCACAATAACTTCTTTCTGACAGAAGCGATGGTTGTTACTTTGCTTCATAATTAAGGCTTTTTTTCCCCACAGCATGCTTTGCAGATTTGTAACATATACAATAAAAAGTGACTCAGCTTTAGGGAAAAATTGATTCGTCTCCTAAATGAGAAACACATCATAATTCAGTGTTAGAGCATGAAGCATGTATTATGTAGTATGTATTCTTTTTTTCTTTCTGTCCTCATGTCTTTCATCACGCACTGTCTCTTCCGTCCTCCCTGCGAGAGCAAATTACATGGTTCTGCCAAAGCAGCAATGCCTCTGATTAGTTACATATGTTCAGTCACAGTTGCTAGAAGCCACTTCCTCTTCATATAGCTGTTATGTGGCAGCAGCTCGAGACTCGCTCGCCGAACAATTCCTAATTCACACCTGATCAAACCGTGAAACACCGGACTCACCGCCGGTTTACTTTTTCATGCATCCAAATGAAAGCAGGACTGGACCGGTGCTCGCGCGTTTGTATGTGTGTGTTTGTGTGTGATGTGGCATATGTTAATTATCTCCACAGAGTGTGCCTGCTACTTTGTTACATGGAAAACTGAGTGACTGCTTCACTTCAGAGACGCAGCCGACCCTGCCAAAAGACATGATTAGTCGAGCCAGAGTAAGAAGAGATTTTTTTCTTGCTGCCCTTGCCGCTCGCAGACATGTTTAGCTTGTAACGAGAGATGATTAGTCTAACGGGAAAGCATGTGCTTCTCGTGTAACGATATGCCTTAATTATTTGTGACAATACATTCAAATTTTATAGCATCGTGCTGAGTCCAATTACCGACTTCCACTTTTTTTGCGAAGAGAGTAAAATAAAATAAAACATAGCCTGGAAACTATATAAATAAATAAAAAACTGAATGAATTAATGATTCAGATGTTAAAAATGATGCAAGTCAGCGTTTACACTTAAACTTGCAATCTCAGGCAACCGCATTCTCAAGCTGATCTGTTCGAAATACGCTCTTAGGTAAGTACCCAGGAGGCAGTGTGATTAAGTCTAACACTGACCGGCACACATACACACACAGAAAAAGAGCATTGTAAAACAAGAGATTCACATGAACACAATTTCGATGATGTAGCTGCAAAGCGAACAATGGTCACTCGTATTTAAGGGCACACTGTGTCCATCTAAATGCTCCATAACTCTAGCGATCTGTTCGTCTGCTGATAAGGTGTGTGATCAGGATGTTTTATTAATAACCTTATCATTAAAAAACGGTGTGTTTAGTTCTAAGACTAAGAAGCACAGCGATCAAGAGTGATGTGCTTTATTTGATTGTATATACTGAAGTGCCATTCATTAAAATGAGACACAAGGAGTTAATAACTACAACAAATTCTCTTTTTTTAAAGATTCTGTTCAAATTTAAAAGCATCACTAAAACAAGGATGTTGAAAAAGCAGTGATCACAGAGACAAGATACCAGAAACGGGAATATTGACCTAAAAATGTAGCCAATCTACTGACAGTGGGCCTCATTTCCATAATTGAAGGGTGAAAGGTCAGACCCCTATTTGGAGTGGAATAATCATTAACAGAAAATTATCGTTATTGCCTTTTCTGCCCCCCCCCACTATCAATCAGCTTCTTTTTTTCAGAGTAAAAGACTAACAAAAGGAACCAAGAGATGAATTTTTATTTATGAATTAATATTACTGCTATTATTATTATCATTACTATTATGTGTAAATATTATTCTGGGAATACATACCTAAATGTTAAATGTATGATGTTAAACGTAGAAAAATACATATACAATAATGAAAAAATTAAGTATTATATATGTATTTAAGTATTATATACTTTATACATATACACACAGACATATAAAGTGTGTGTTTGCTTTTATATAGAGAGAATATATAAAGTAAGTATACAATGCCTAATACACACACACACACACACACACACAGAATTTTGTACACTATATACTATATAAAGCCCTTTAATCTGACAAATCTTATTATCCGTAATTTTATTTTTTATATTTTTTAAGTCCATTTTTCTGTGTGTGTGTGTGTGTGTGTGTGTCAGTCTCAGCCGCCCGTCTCTGCTGCAGTGTGATGAAGAGGACGGCAGAGGA